>JAABNY020000095.1:30493817-30504631 GCA_015164015.2 Brevimyrus niger | reverse complement strand
GCTCCGGACCCCCCGCGACCCAGTAGGATAAGCGGTTTGGAAAATGGATGGATGGATGGATGGATGGATGGATGGAAGCACTTCTTTACACAGCGTGTAGCTAGAGTATGGAATAGTCTTCCTGCTAGTGTAGCGGAAGCTAAAACCCTGGGTCCCTTTAAATCAGACCTAGATCAGATTTTAACAACTCAAGAGCTTTTAGTTAGGTTCTCCCCAAATGAGCTTTATGGGCCAAATGGCCTCCTCTCGTTTGTAAATTTCTTATGTTCTTATGTATTTTTCTACTGAACATGTACAGTACAGACTTATTTTTCTTGTAGTTATTCTCTAAACAATACAGTATACTAACTATTTACATAGCATTTACATTGTATTAGGTATTATAAGAAATCCAGAGATGATGGAGCGGTAGCCAGCTCTTTTTACAGAAAAACAAGTAAGTATGGGACTTTTATATACCTGTTCATTGTTGTTTTTTTCTGTCAGTAGGGGTGCTGTCTTTAATCAGTGAAGATACACCTCAGTGCTCTGCATGTCACCTCCACCTTCATGCAGTCTCGACTGCAATCATTGTTGAGGGACCGATTGTAATGGGTGATCTCTACAACCTTCCACAAGCATTTTATCTCCTGTTTGGCCTGTTGGATTCCTTGCACTTAGAGTATTTAAAAAGTAATTCTTGGCTTGAGATAGAACCAGCTTTCACCAAAACTGCGAACACTAAAAATCTTTTTATGTTGTTATGACCATCTGATTTACAAATATAACCAAAACTCTGATTTCATTTTCATTATGGTGAGCCAGGGATGTACAAGAATTCTGTAATACCAAATGTTTAATTTGTTTAAATGGTAAACTGTTTTAATATGATTTTCTTTGTGCAATGTCTACGTGACTGCATTTTGATATCTTATTTTTGATGTCATGAAGGACTACTTGATAGTTATAGGGCAAGACATCGGATATTTTCATAAGATGGCAATGTGATGTGATCAAACAACAGATTTAAAATTTGGTGCATTTTAGAATATACCGGAGACAACAACTGAGATTTAATAAATAATATCAGGAAAATTGGAAATTATATAGCTGATCTTTATTTAAAATTATATTCTTTCTATTAAATTGGATGCTGCGTGGTTGGATGTAAAACTATAAGGGAAAAATAAATGGAGTTATTTGCAACTGCCTCACTATTTGAATACTTGGTTTCGGATAAAACATTATGTTTATTGTAGGAATATGAAATCTGTTTTGTGTAGTACTGAAATCACACCAAAAAAAATCAATCGGTTCAGTTTTATGAAATAAATCTGATTTCCAATTTGAGTCAAATGAACTAGAAATATTGAGTAATAGTTAATACTACTTTAGTTAGACCAACTTGAAGAAATATGTGGTTTGAAACACATTTGCAGTTTGATTTACTTTTACAAAATAATGTGACTTGGAATAGTAATTCTGAGTTGCCCATACTAAAGCTAATTATGTGAACTGTAGGGACTTATTTGATTTACTTGAACTCAAGTGGAGATGTAGTAAACTTGGGAAATATTGGTCATTATAACAAGCAAACTCAATGCTATAACTTGCATATATTGAAAGATTTTTCATTTGTAGCCACCAAGGGAATGAAACCATCACTGGTAAAGCATTGATCTGTTATACGTTTCTCAGTCTAGACAAACTCCAGAAGGTGAGTTCCTCCCCTTGGACCAGTGTGAGCTGGACGTGGGCTTTGGGACCGGCGCAGATCAACTATTCCTGGTGTCTCCACTCACAATCTGCCATGAGATAAACCCCAAAAGCCCCTTCTTTGACCTCTCGCAGCGATCCCTCATGAGTGAACAATTTGAGATTGTCGTCATCCTCGAAGGCATTGTGGAGACCACTGGTGAGTGTGTATGTCAGGGGAGAGAGAGATCTCCTTATCCTCTTCCCTGTTTCACTCCCTCCTCAGAATGTATTCACCTTTTCCGCTCTTCCCCATTTCAAATAAAAGAAAATACCAATTTTAACATTGTATGTTAATATAATAATGTTATGATTAGTTATCATTTGCCCCCTAGGACAAATAACATTTATACTAATAACTATTATATTTTATATTTATGTTGCTTCATCAATAAGTAGTTGATTATTGATTATTAACAGTTTATTTAAAAGGAATATTATTTCAAACTCAATTATAGGCCTTAACATGAATTTCAGTGAAAATGCTAGTGAAAGACCAGTGGATTGACTTGGAAGTGAGGCTTGAAGGTTCTTCTTGAGGTCTTAAGGACATGCACAGCTTATGCTGTGAAAATGCTGTTATCGTTTCTGTAAGCTTTCCATCTTGTCTACTTTTAAAACATAAATTAATCTATATATACAATCTGAATAAATAGTACCGTGAGAATTGTTATCCAATGAAAATAGGGAATGATGCAAATAAAAAACAAAACCGTGGATGATGACTATATTAAATGCAAATTAAAACTGTTGCATATTCTTTACTTGGATACTTTTCAAGGTCAGGTAAAAAACAAGGTAAAAAGACAAGGGTGCTGTGGAGGTACTTTTTGCAGTTTAAAGTTTGATATGGTGTATACTGTAAACTGCTGAAAATATGTGCCAACTAAATCTGCAAATACTGTGACCTTATTTCTCCTTTTATAGTGTTACCATCCAGTGGAACATACAGAAAACAATCATAAACACCAACAATAAGTGTTTCCACTTTCAATCTAAAGAAATATGGGACAAATGGTGTCCAGTGTTGGTTAAAAATGGAACACGACATTTTATTTTTCAGTACAGGGTGGGTGACAAACCTATTTCCTGTAACAAGTAGCTAGACAGTCAGAGAAAAAACCCAGGAGCAACCCTCACTGTCGGTGTTTTCTAGCGTTACACCCTATTCTAGTGTTACGCTCTTGCCTGCTTCATGTTCTGATTCTAACGGCAATTCTAAAGGAATTTTAAGCAAAAATCAAGCCTTTAAATAAAGAAATAAAGATTTCACTTACGTTGTTACGTTAATAACTATCAGTATCGACTGATGGGAAGAAATATTTTGCCATGTGTTTCAGCCCTGGATGTGGGTGGCACCTCTTAACTAGGTTTTTGTCCTCTTAGTATATTGGTGCATGTGGACCTGTGGTGAAATTACTCAAAACACTCTGAATGTCCTTTTTGGTGTTGTCTTACTGTGTCAGGTATGACGTGCCAGGCTAGGACATCATACACTGAAGACGAGGTTCTGTGGGGCCACCGCTTCCTTCCCGTTATGTCCCTAGAGGAAGGCTTCTTTCGTGTGGACTACTCCCAGTTCCACAGCACCTTCGAGGTGCCCACTCCATTGTACAGTGTCAAGGAGACAGAAGAGAAGGCATCGCTGCATTCGCCTGCACCAACACCAACTGTCAGTGATGGTCGCATTCAGAGGGAACGTGTCTTTTCACTGGACTGCATCAATACCATTGAGGAGCGG
Organism: Brevimyrus niger; assembly: GCA_015164015.2. NCBI lineage: Eukaryota > Metazoa > Chordata > Actinopteri > Osteoglossiformes > Mormyridae > Brevimyrus > Brevimyrus niger. Next base: position 30,501,156 of record JAABNY020000095.1, on the reverse strand, counting down.
GTCAGGGCTGGCCGATCCAAGAAGCTACACCGGTTGAGCTCCGGAAAAGAGGACCCACAGCGCCAGGCACATGGGACGAGCTCCCACCAATCAGAGAAGGCCTGCAGCACTGGCGACCTGCCCCTCCAGCTGCAACGTATCTGCTCTGTGCCAGGCCAGGGAGAGGCAGAGCAACAGCAGCAGCTCAAGGCCTTCAGTATACACTCTAGAGCTACGACTCAGTCCACAGGGGACCTGCAGCAGCCTGGGCTTCCCGCTGTCCTCCTGCCCACTCCTGTCCCTTTGGCAGGATGTCACACTGAGGAAAACTTGCCAGCCAAGCTGCACAAAATGAACACAGATTGCTGACTTCTCACAATACATACATATAAAAAGACAAATGGAAGCATGACGAGTTTAGCTGAATGGGAACTACTGTGATTTTGGCTCTGCTGTTTGTATTCGCCATATAAAGCAGTCCAAGCGCACATATTGTTAGCACAGCATAGGGGGCCACGAGGAATGCTTTTGGCTCCCCAACATCCATACAGTGCTATTCAGGATTTTAGATAAATGAGTACAAATGAGTACAAACTTTTGAGGAAATACTTCATAAAAAGTAACTGTGTACAGTGGTACCTCGGTTCTTGAACTTAATCCTTTCTGGACTCTCGAACGAATCCTAAAAAGTTCCAGTTCTGATCAAATATTTCCCATAAGAAATAATGAAAGACCAATTAATTGGTTTCTGGCCCCCCAAAAGTACACCTACTTCTTTTTTTTAGCATTTAAACACAAAATGAACAGGATAAAACAAGAAGAGCATTTTTTTCTTAATGGCTTCCAAAATGATTAAGATATTATATCAACATTACCCCTGTCCTGCCCCGATCATCTGCTCCTTCCGTGTATCACGCCCCCTTGTTAACCTTGTGTGGGATCCCCATGTGATCAGCTGTTTCTAGTTGTTGTCGTTAGTCCTCTGTATTAAGTCTGCGTTTCAGTTTGTTTCCCCAGTCCGGTCATTGGATGCGCTCTGGCTTAAAGCAACGCATTCTGATCCTGACGCAATGCATTTCGGTTAGATGCATTGTGACCTCTCATCCGGCTGCACAAACTGGAACCGCCTTCGTGACGACACACCTTTGCCCTCATTGGCTGAAGAGTTTAGTTGCACGCATGACATTTGTATCTCAGGCAGTTCCAATGCAAAATCTGCTATTTCTCCTAAATATCATGTAAAGCAGTGAGAACTGGTTTTCAGTTCATTTACCTGGTAAAATAAAGTTACACGAAAATTAGTGGATTATTTATTGTTGATTACTGTAATGTTGCGCTGCATTATTTGGTTAATCGTCCAGTCTGTGAAGAAGGCATTCAAGTAAGAATTGCATAGTAGTCTGTACATGACAGTAAAAACTTTGAATCCGGTCTATTGTTTATTTTTATTATTACTCCGTATTTGTGAATTTGTTTGTGAATAGCAAACTTTTAAGTTGTAACTATTATGTAACTTTTTGGTGAGCTATGAAAAACAAAATTATATAAAGTACAATGTATTACCTGATACAGTATTTTCAATAAAATTGCATTATCACCAACAAGCGCTGCCACTACAGCAAATGCGAGGCTGACACGGAAGCCTTACCTTTTGTTTCTGCTCAGAAAGGTGCCGTGTGACTTATTTCCTGGAGCATACAATTTATATTAGGTCAGCGTTCACGGTTCGATTTCTGATATTCAGATCGAGTTCTAGGTCGTCCTGATTTGTTCAACTTTCAAGAAATTCGAGTTCTAGTGAGTTTGAGAACCAAAGTACCACTACCTATAAGTCATTTCCATCCAGTTTAGATCCCAGTTTAGATACAGTGACTGTTAGTTTTCTTCTTTCACAAGGTCTTTTTTGAAAATAATATTCTCCTCCTGGATATACTGTACTCTGTGTAACCCTACAGTAACACAACATCTATGTCAGTAGAGCTGGTGTTTCGAACATTTATATTGTATTCCATAAATTGTAATGTTGCTGTATGGTATAGAGGGAGTGGACATTGGTATCAAATTGTATGTTAAAACTAAAGAATCTTAAATAAAGTGCCATTTTGAACTTGTCTAACAAGATTTCCAGTTTACTTGAGGGGACTTTTCATTGGGGGTATATTTTATATCTGATAACGCAACATATCATTATCTTTCTGAAGCATAACACTGCAGCACAACAGCGCTCCATCACTTCAGTCTCCATATTTAAGCATGTAACAGTGACAAAACATGTACTTTACGAGAAAGTCACTTCTGAGGTACAGACTCACAGCTCCTTAAAGCTTTTGCGTGACCATTTATTAATCCTGTATAATACTCTTAGCATTGGATTAATGCTGTTTAATTGTTGTATTCTTTTGCTGTCATGTCACAATAAAAGAAACTAAATTAATTTGTTATAGTAAAACATTTAGAATACCATATAAATATGTTAATACCATAGTCTTGGTAATGGAAGAATGTGCTTATTATAAATAGCAAACGACCTCCACAGAACTGTTGTATACAGCACCACCTGGGAGGAGTGCTGCAAAGTTTACATGGGGCTGGGCTGACCATCCAGCCAAAAAAATGTGCCCTGGCCCAGCAGGAGGTCTATTTAGGCCCTATCTTGGGGTGCGGGGTGATTCTGCCCCAAAAGGGCAAAGTGGATGCCATCCAAATCCATACCAGGCCCAAGATGAAGAAAGAAGTCCGGTCTTTCCTGGGGTTGGCTGGATGGTACCGGAGATTTATTCCAAACTTCGCCACCTGAGCTGCAACTCTTACTGACCTGACCCAGAAGTCTGGTTCTACACAGGTTCAATGGGAGGAGGTGCATGAGCAGGCCTTTCAAGACCTGAAAGCAGTTTTGCTCTGTGAACCAGTGCTGCAGAGCCCAGAGTTTAAAAAACCATTCATAGTGCAGACTGATGCTTCTGGAGTCGGGCTGGGGACCATCTTACTCCAAGGGGAGGCCGAGGAGCAGAAGCCGGTGGCTTATATAAGCCATAAGCTCTTCCCCCGTGATACCAGGTAATCTGTGTACTTCAATGTTACCTGTGGTGTTAATGTACGTAATTTGTACTCTAATAGTATTGATGGTAGCACATTACCTTTGCATAGACTACATTTCCCATCATCTCCTGCTCACAGAACAGCAAAACTCCACACAGCAATTTACTGCTCAGCTCATGTATTTATGGCAACATTTTTGTGAACAGTGAGGTACCCACTGTTTCAACTTCATCTACCTTCCATAGCAAACTTAGAGCCATATGCAAACATGCCGACAACTCTCACCAACTCACACACTGTTCACTGTTCACTGCTCACTCGCTCGTGCTCTCTCTCTCTCTCTCTCTCTCTCTCTCTTTCTGTCTCTCGTCCCTCAGCATACTGGTTCCCTGCAAAAGCGTGCATCGCAGTGGGAAGTTTCCTTTATAGCCAATTGTGCAACGAGGGAATACTATGGTTTGGCACAGGGGGGTGAGTGATGTTATGTGTATTATTGTTTTATTGTGCAATGTTTGATGTACTGTTTCAAATGTCAGGGAAGGTATGTGGCCAATGGCCAGATACTCTGTTCTGTTTGGGGGTAAAATGTGTATTGTAAGATGTAATCAGAAGATACTCAAATCTGTTTCCCCCTGTGTTTTTCGGTTGCCCCAATTAACTGATTGAGAACTGGTATATGCAGAAAGGGGGCTAGAGTAAGGGAGCCCCCCCCTTCCCCCAAAGCTGGTGGTAACAGCTTGATGTGAGGCTGAACAGATATTTTAAATAAAGTTTCCTCTTCTTTTTGACTACTGGATCTGTGCATTGTTTCTACCCGTCTGCACGCCTAAGTGTTACCATCCCCTTAAGGAGGCCTTTTTCACAGTGATCAACGATGTTATTAGAGAGGTTAGTTGGTACCTTGGGCAGGGCCTATTTTTGTGGGTAGAGCTTAAAACTCTTCCCATTTATGATGTCATAAGCGGGAGGTGGATGTATCCTTTGTTCTGATTGGCCAGGGGTTTTTAGCCAGATGGTATCATAAATGCTTATGCCATGTGTTGCGGATAGGGGGATGAGAGGGGTGTGTGTTAAGGGTTGCCGTTTAAACTTTAATAGAACAAAAATACATTAGATGTATTTTATGAATGTATTATTTTTAATCACATTTTAATGAATAATAAAACATATAGCTGGATGAACGTAAGCCAGCGCATAAACATCCTGCGGGATCTTGCCGCCCGCAGTAAACACAAGAGCCAAAATGTTTTAAACAAGAGAAACTTTACTGTTAATTTTAAAAATAAAGAAAAGTCCCAAAGTTTTTAAACAAGTACAAACATGTCCTGAGTAAAACAAGCACAAATCCCAAACTTTTAAAACCTTTAAAACTTTTAAAACCTTAATCAGTTTAGCAGTTTATTTCAATGTAGAACAGAAAAAAGCATTTTCACCATACGCAGAGATCCATCGATAGCAGCTCCGGGTTCTGTCAATGCAGCAAGGCTGCCATTATCCAAGCAGCTCGGCCATGTGCGTGCGATCCATTCGAACAATGTGGCCAAAATAATCCGAATAAGATCTGAAGCTTGCGCATGTGCATTGATGCAGACACACATTTCAAAATGGCGGTGCCATGGTATTTCAAATAAACCATGACGTTTTTTAAAGTAATAAAGCACTTTTCTACCTATGTGAATTATAAAGTAAAACTCTCTAAAAATGTTCGACAACAAGAATCAATGAATAACACCAGTACTTCTTGTTAAAATGAGAGCATGCGCGCTCTCTCTCTCTCTCCCTCGCTTACCACATAAAGACATTTAAATAGCTGGTTGTCAAATTGGTGACAAAAATGGCTGCAGACGGACAAATTGCTTCCAAACTCATACAGACAGAGCTTGCAGGGAGTTCGACGACGACGACACCTACCCGTAACTGGGTACTGCTAAACCCAAATTGGGCTCCACGCAAGCCCCCGAGACAGCACAAGCACGGGGACCTGTGCAGCATATTTGTGCATAGAGAATGTGTCTGTATAAAAAAATTTTTTTTAACAAAGTGTGATCGGTGGGTGGATCAATCCACTTCTGGTGGTGTCAGCCAATGAGATGAAAGAAGAACGTACTTAGCCATGTTGAAAACGTATTAAAACCCAGTCTTCCTGCGGGCCATCACTCAGGACGAGACACATCTCCCAGCAAGCAAGCAATGGTGAACGATCTGCCAGCCGCAACCACCCCGGGCATCTCCTGAAGCCACCCTACTGGAGCCTGCATCGCCTTCTGGCCTGCGAATGGGTGATACACCCCTGTACCTTCAGCAGGCCCTATCATTTCTTCAGCCAATAACTTTTGAACTGCAACTGGACAACCGACCAGAGCTTCCTCCTCCGTGAGCCCTATATTCTTTTGGTCAGTGGACGGATGCCACACCACCAGAGCTTTTACCTGAAGCCTCCTGACTGGGGCCTGGACCGACCTTGTCATGGAGCCGTTCCTGCTGCCACCACCTACCCCCTTCTAGCTTGACCTGGGCTGTGTGGCTGGGGTCACAACAACAACCTCCACAGGAGGCCTCCGACCTAATGGACACATTGCAACCCCCTGCACTGACGATGGATGAGCTCCGCGAGCGTTTTGCGGTGCTGTCATTGTCTGAAGATGCTGTGGATGGGAGCATCACTGACTCTGCGATGAAGATAATCAAAGGGGCACTGGCATGTATTCTGGATCGGATCATCAAAGATGACAGACAGGAGACCTGTGTTGGGTGTTCTGTGAATCACCTATGCCAGCGGAGGCACGTGTCTGTATGAACCTGAACCGTTTTACTTCTTTAACAATTTTGAAAAGCTGATCAAAAAGCTGTATAGACCCTCCTTTAAATATATCATCAAGAAAGCGGTCGCAATGTTTCACCCTCACCCCGCCCCTGTTAAAGTCCAGGGAGCTGTTGAGGCGTCGTTTCTGAACTTAAAACTCAGATATATGTACGTGAGCTGAAACGCGATGTTAAAGGGAAAGATTATAAGTGTGCTGTAGATGGGGCAATTAGGGATTTATGGGATATGCACAAGTTCCATCAGACTCTGGCTGGTGTGTAAACGTTGAACAATGTCTGTCAAAATGTGATTGGCTGGCATTTTTTACATGCTTTTTAAATAACATGCGTTTAGTCATGAAAACACTGTGTCATTATTGCTAGAGGTTCACGATGGAAAACAAGCATCCATCCATCCATCCATTTTCCAAACTGCTGATCCTACTGGGTTGCGGGGGGTCCGGAGCCTATCCCGGAAGCAACGGGCACGAGGCAGGGAACAACCCTGGACAGGGGGCCAGCCTATCGCAGGGATAACAAGCATTTGAAGCATATTTATTATACAGTGTCAAACCCATGGTCATTTATAAAGGGCACAGATAAATGACCAAAGCGGGCATACTGTGGATAAGAAGCAAGTTGCGACATGGCTGTCTGGTGAAGATGCATACACATTAAATAAACCGATCAGATTTAACTTTAAAAGGAATAGAGTCTTTATGACTAATATCAGTTCTCAATGGCAAACTGACTTGTTTATATGTCAGCTTACGCGGACCAGAATGATGATTTTAAATACATGTACACATTCTCTCTAAACGCAGTATACCCAAAAAAGCTACAAACTGATTGAGGGACAGAGTTTTTTAACACGTTGTTTCATAAGCTTACGGAGCAACATGGGTAATACATTTCGACACCAGTAGATTCTGTAGTCTAAAGACACAGATGATCTTAGAGATTTTACAGCTTATAATACAAAAAGGTATGTGAACATTATACAAGATCTAGTGAGAGCTTACAACAACACCTGCCACAGTACCATTAAAATGAAGCTGGTGGAGGTTAAGGCACAGAATGCCGCCCAAGTCTTCAACAACATATACGGCTTGACGCCTGGTGCAACTGAAAAGCGTCGTTATAAGTTTAATATTGTTGATGTGGTCAGGGTATCGAAAGCACAGGGGAAATTTACTAAAGGGTATGAGCAAACTTTTACGGACGAGTTTTTTACAGTCACCGAAAAAAAAACAGAGGGGTAAAAAAATGTTTTTAGTGAAATAGCTGGAGTGGCCTGACAAATTTAACAGCTGGGTCCCCGCTAGCCAAATAGTCCATGTATAAGTGCAATGGGGCATGCTTGTGGCATGCATTCACATCAAATGATGCAAAGCGGTTTTTATGTTACATTCCCGAGCAACGCATCTATGGATGTTTTTCGACACAATACCATATCAAGCTACATGACAAAACTAGCCAAGCCGATTGATCTGAACGGTAAATGGGAAGTAGGATTAGC
>JAABNY020000095.1:30445224-30458334 GCA_015164015.2 Brevimyrus niger | reverse complement strand
GGCTAATTGGAGTTACCAAATTGCCCATAGGTGTGCTGTGTGGGTGTGCTATGATGGGCTAATAAACTATTCTAGTTAATTGTTAAGAGATACAGTAATCAGAACTGGCCTCACCTCAGTGAGCTCCTTTGATTTCCTCCATTTATAAATGCAGAGCTACATATACAGAAATAAATTAATCAATTTGGCTTTTGGTAAAAAAAATCCTGTTAAGTTGTATCTTTGTTGTATGTACTATCAATAAAGATCACCAAGAATCATGACATACTCTTTTTGTATTTGTTTTCCTCTAAAGTTTTGATCTCCAGCTGATGGTTTGTGTGTTTGCCTGTACCTTAAAAGCTCCCAGACATTTCCTTTTGAACATCTGCTGTCATTCCGAGCATCGACTGCGCACTTCCATTTCCACAAGCAGATTCAAATACTGCGATCAGCGAATCCTTTTTAGATGATGCTATACTGTACCTATATTCCTCAGCTACTGATTTGATTGAATTGATTTGAAATGGACTGAAATGTTAATTTGTTTGTTTTTTCCTATCTTTTTCTATCTGAAACACAGTGCATAAACCTGAAAGCTGTTTGAGTAGGGTCCTGGGTAGACTTAGAGTCCATATTGCAATAATTAATACTGAATGATGGTTTGACTTTTTAAATTATATTCATGAATTCATTTATTCACCTTCCAATGTAAGGTTACGACACAGTTCATAGGACACCATCTGTCACAGTGCACACAATTGGCAATATAATGGCATCACTTTGTGTAAACTGTATGTCTGGGCTGTAAGAGGAAACTGGATTATCTGGAAGAAGTCTATCATTACAATCATACAGAGAAGCAGAGCAAGAACCATGACCCTGCAGGTGTGAGGCTACACTGCCGCTCACTGAGCAACCATACCACTCACTTTGCACTTTGTTTATTTATCAGATCCTGTTTTCTAAAATGAGCTACAGGGTAAGAGTATGATTAAACAAGATGACTCTTAAGATATATCTTACGTAAAGCGATAACTAACTAAGTGTATTTCTCGAACTGTCCCTTAGGAGTCTTCTTATGTTGCTGCCTCTTACGTCCAAAGTTACAAGGCGCTGTCTACGGTGAAGGTCCTGAATTAGCTGACATCGATTGCTCAGGAATCGATTTTTGACTCCTTTTGCATGACAGTGTTAAGAAAGGCGGCACTTTTTATGCAAATTAAACATTGCACAAAATTCTATCGTTTAATATAGTTTATTTCGACTTGGGTTAACTTATCAATAGCATGCGATAATAGACAAATTAAATCACCAAACTCTCGCTAATATTTACATGTAACCTGTAGTGACGGTGAAATGAGTGCTGGGCTGCAGCTGTTTGTCAATAAACAATGATTGTACACCCGAATCATAGTTGATTCACAAACAGCTGCGGTCACTTATGTGCAACACATTCTTAATTGCCATTGGTTGAAACATTCAATAAAAGCAATTTACCTACAATAAACAGAGAGAGGGATAAGATGGAGAAGATGGCAGAGAAGAGGCAATGAAAGAAAACGGCACCAAGTTTCTCATCAGTTGAACTAGAAATTTTGCTGGAAGAGGTGTTCACCCACAAGGCAACACTCTTTGCGAGCTTTAAAAAACAACGTGTGCAACAGCACTAAAAAAGAACTCTGGAGTGAGATTGTGAGGAAGATGGCTGGCTCCGGTTCAAGTGCACCCCGAGACTGGCAGGATGTCAGGAAAAAATGGCACGATTTTTCGAGCATTGCCAAGGTGAGAGCTGCTGCAGTCCGAAGAGAACGGGCAAGATCAGGTGCTGGGTCCAGTTCAGTGTTGCCACTAACACCACTGGAGGAGAAGGCACTGGCAGTATTGGGGGAATCAGCCTCTCATGGAATCCCTGGGGGCCTCACGCCATGCCTCACAGGCCAGACCATTGCCACCTCCCAGTACACCATGCTTCCCGGTTACTCCGAAGCCTGCAGCACCCTCCTGTCCTGGTTGCAGCGAGCCTGAAGAGTGCACCACTCCACCGCCTCCAGAACACGTGTCCTTGCCAGGACGACTTCACTACAGCACTGCAAGCAAACTGACACCATGCCGCTGTAGCGAGGAACTCGTAAATCTCGAACGCGAAAGGTTGGTGGTGGATAAAATTGAGCATCGGCTGACGGAAGGAAATGACCTTGCACGCCATTCATTGGAGCTAGAGGGCCAAGCTAGAGCTGGCCAAACAACAGCATGCCCTGGCAGAGGTGCAGTTCAATAGGTCTCCAATCTCAGTACCAATCTTGCTGCACCTGAAGGTAAGCCAGTTTTTCGTTGTTCATATTTTGATGTTCATTTCCTCACAGTTGCTAATCTGATGGTCTGTTTTTGTTTCTTTTATAGATGCTGAGCAACAGTCACACCAGTGATCGTGTGTGTGGTCTGTGTAAATAGTTTTTGTACTGTATGTCATTTGTAGTGTATGCACCTTTTTCTTTAAACATTTTTTATATGTTGCTGTTAATAAAATGTCGGATGATCCAAGCTCCCCAGTTTCAAGTGTGTGTCTTCTTTAAGACTAAGTAATCGTGTGGCACAAAGACAAGACATTATTTGTCAGCCTTCATATGTCTGGAGAAAAACTGATTCCATATTGCAATAAAACCTACGTGTAAAATGATGCTCTATTTATCCACAAAGAAATTAAAGCATGTTTTAGGTAGACATTTATTTTTAAAGACTTGTTTGTAGTAGCAGAGTACCAACATTAGTCTGAGATGGAGACGATGAGTGTTTGAAAAGGGTTGGCTGCGCCTGAGTGGTGAGAGAAGCTGTCTTCCAATCTTGCGACCTGAGTTCACTACCCATTTAATAATTCAAGATTAATCAGCAATACAACATTTTAGCTTGGACATCCAGTTAACCTTTGACAGAGATATTCAATGTTTAGGCCTATACAACGTTAGAAGAAGCATGTCAGTCGGAGTTGCATAGCGCACATATGTAATAAATACACTGGGATGACTGTAGAGGTTCTAAGCATCACAATTACACCGAAAAATGAATGGGTGTGTGGTTGGAAACTCCCATGTTTATTTTATTTACCTAAATCAAATTTCATCATAAAATAAAATATGTCAAAGTCCATCCAGTCATGGATGATTGCTAATAAGAAATAAAACATACTTTAAACAAAACCATTTTCAATCAACTGCTGCCTTGCCTCAACCCCGGCAGCATGCAGTGCAGCCCTCTGTGGAGGACTGAAAACCTCAAGGTACACCCCTGCATCTTCCTCCTCACTCACCTCCTCCCCCCCCTTGGGTAAAGGTGCTTTTCCACGCAGAGCCATGTTATGGAGCATGGCTGTTGCCACCACAACTGCACAATCCTCCTGCGGACTTGTGCAGACACTGAAAGCACAGCGTCCAGAGTCCAGAATTCCAGAATTGGCCCAGAAAAAACTGTCATGGGTGCTGCCAGGCCACTTCGCCACCAGGTCATTGATTAGACCCCTGTGTTTCACCACTACCTGGACGTTTATTGCCGCATATCCCTTTCACAACACGTATGCCTGATCAAGCACTGATGGAGTGGAGATTGGGATTAGTGTTCCATCAACTAAGCGTAGTACTCTTGGAATGCCAGCAATGGCATGGTAGCCCTGGTGCACCTCCTGGGCCTCCTGGCGTGTTGCTGGCAGTCAGATCCAATCCCCAGCATGGAGCAGAAGGGCGTTAGTAACAGCAAGGACGCACCTCCACATGGAGGGTTTGTTGAGGTCGTAGGCTTCTCCCACGACCTCCATGAAGCTCCCGGTAGCATAAAATCTTACCGATACAAGCAGCTGGACATCAAGACGCAAAGCATAAAAGCGACGAGTTGGCCTGGCAAGCGCAGGTCCGAGCAGGTCAAGAAGTTCCAGAATCTGTTGCCTTGGAATGCGAAACTTTTTTTTTAAATATGCCACCTCAGGCAAAATATGAAGAGGGCTGAAGTTTTCCCTAAAGAAAAAATTTACATGCACCACACGGCTCCGTGGATGGCTCCGTCTTTGGTTTAGCACAAGAACACGTTGTATCGCTGCCATATCTGTTGCTTTCTGAACGCCACCATGATTACCCACTTTCAACTAATACGACTTTGATAACGTGCCATAATGTGCTTCCATACACCGCTCATTTATAAAGACTGCTGCTCAGTAGAGGCGACTACCGTTTTGAGCTGAAACTACGCTAAGAATGAGCTAGTGTTGGTCCAGACCAACCTTACGAACGTGTGACTTACCTAAGAGATACTTAGCGTAAGAACGTTTCGGGAAATGCGCCATAACCTTAAGAGAGAGGTTAAGGTACAACTTAAGAACTACTTAGCGATAAGAAGCTTTCAAGAAACCAGGTCCATATCCTTTACTTTAAGTAACTGCTATGGAGCTGTGGTGGCCTAATGTTTAGTAAAGTGTGCTTGTATTTGAAAGGTTGCTGGTTCAAATCCCAGACCAGCAAGATTCTGTTCCCTGGGTGCTAAATAATAGCTGCCTGCTATTATGTCATATTTATATGGCTTAAATGCAAAGGATACATTTCAGCGTTGTTGTGTCTCAAACATGATAATTAAACACTTCCACTATTTTAACTGAAGCAGCTGAAGCTTTGTACTGTGGCTCACAGATGTGCTTTGTGTAGCTCCTCGAGTGAAAATCTTTGTTGATTCAAATTCACCATCTAGTAAATATAACAAGCCGCAGCTGTCATCCTGAAACAGGTGTCTTTGTGGCAGCCAGCAGAAGATGTGTCACCCAATGCACATACACGCTGTTTGGACAGACCGAAAACACAGACACATATGTTTGTGGGAACTGTCCATTCATCTCTATGAGCAAAACCCTAATTCCAACAATAAGAACTTTAAACCATATCCAGCCCTAACTTTAACTATAAGTAACCAAACAAAATACAAGGCTTTTGATATTTTTAGTTTTTTGGTCCCCACAATGTAATATATGCTGACCTGACCCACCCAGACACACACACACACACACACACACACACACACACCTGCACACAGTCCTCATATATATATATCTTTTAGTGAGACTCACCATTCATCTGTATGGGCACCCTAATGCCAACTATAACACCCTTAAGTCTAACCATAGCCATAAGTAACCAAACAAAATACAAGACTAAGGCCATTATTAGTTTTTTTGATTACAGCCACAGATTTTTATTTAAAAATGTCCCTTTCAGTCCCTTGTGGGGACTGAAAAAAAAGTTGCTGGCTTAAATGCACTGCTGGCCTGATTGCTAAGGCTCCCATTAGGCCTCAATTATTTTAAAATGTGTATTTAATTACTTCTGAGTAATTTGCCATTTTAATGTTGTTGGGGAGAAAAAAAATATATGTAATTTGTGACATGTGCATATTAGATGCATAACAGCCACTGGTTACATTTTTTAGGTATATCTGAAACACAGTTTCTTCTTTGCATGTTTGGCACCCTACTGTAAGACAAAGTGAGAAACTCATGTATTATGATAATTGATTTAAGAAAGTGTTGATGTGCCTCCTTACATGTGCGAACACACAGACACTGGAATCCCTATCAGTCACCGGCACTAATTCTTTGGGTATAATTCTGTAGTTCAGAAACTAAGACCAAATGTCACACCCTCAAGGGCTGGGCTGAGCGCCGATAACCAAACAGCAGCCAATAGCACCATTATTTAAACCAACTTCTCTTAGAAGCCGGTGCAAAGTATTGTTGCCATTTCTGAATGTGCCTTGCTGAGCAATATCTTTGTCTCCTGTCTCCTCAGTTTATCCTACCTGCTGTCTCCTGCTTGTCCATCCTGCCCTGCTTCCTCGCGAGTCCTTTTCCTCCCTTCCTATCGGAACCTCATCTCGTCAGTCTGTGTAGGATTTATTTCCCCGGTTCTCGACCCACGCCTGTAATTTCAGATTCCCCTCCTGGTTTTCTTTGCACCCAAGCTCCTAAATAAACCTGCTTGCCTCTGCATTCTGTGGTCCGCCTCCTCCATTCTCACCGGGCATTACACGAAAACTGTGACACAAATGTTCACGATGTATGGCAGTTTCTACAACCTATGGCCTGTTGAGGCTCTCCTTATGTTATAAGACCATGTTACAAAAGTCATTTCATTACACTATAACAGTGGTTCCCAAAGTAGGGGTCGCGACCCTCTGGGGGGGTTGTGAGACATTGAGAGGGGGGTCGCGAGATGATTTCCAAGAAATCAAATATTTTTTTTAAACTATTAGAAATAAAATTTTATCAACATTTTAACATTTTATATTAACATTTTATCCATAACTAACAAAAGATAAAAATTTGTAGTTAATAGTTACATTTAAAAAAAAACATTTTTTCCGTTTGATCGCGACCCCTGAGGTGATTACGACAGATTAACAGCACATCAATAGCATCAGTTGCAGCAGATCAATTTACAGCACCATGTTAAACATTCCGACATGTGCACGTAACGTGTAGAAAATTTTCGCTTTATGCTTTTTTATTTTTGTTGAAATGAAACGTTGATTAATATCGACCAATGACAACACAGATAGGCCAGCGGAGGAAAGCAGAGAAGCACCACCGTCAGAAAGCCATCGGCTTCAGGTACAGAAAGAGATGGGCGTGTGTGACGTCCACGCCCTCACAGGGGCGGGGCACATCGGGTGTGACTGATTAGGGAGATCAGGAAGGGTTTATAGAGAGAGTCCTTTCCTGATCTCCCTGCGAAGTATTGAGCCAGATGTTTACACTGTGCCTTGCCAAGCGTTTCTTTGTCCTGCATCCTCCCGTCCGCCTCGTGTATTCTCACCTCTCCCCATTCCAGAACCTCTTGTTTGCCTCTCCTTTCCCTAGCCCGGATCCCGTTCCTGATCCCCGCCTTTCGAACCTCCCTCGTTCCCGACCCTCTCCAGTCCCCTCTGCGCCTTCTCCGTCCTCTCGTCCCGGACTGATCACCTGGCTCCCGAACCCTGCGACCGAATTACGACCACGATTACTGCCTGCTCCTTTAATTGCCTTTGGCTCTATTAAAACCCTTTACCCTCGCATATCTGGGTCCTCTACTCTGTCCGCGATCGTAACAGCATGTGCATAAAGAGGACATAAACCATAAACAGTCGGCTCAGCCTTACTCCAAGTGTTGAAATTATCGAGAGGAATTTATCCAGTATGGATTCACACGCATCATCGTCAATAACGTACAGCATCCCCAATGTGTGGTATGCACTGAGGTGCTTGCACATGAAAGCCTAAAGCCTGAAAAATGCTACGACACTTGAAAACTAAGCACCCCTCTCTTGCTACTAAACCAGTAGATTTTTTCCGGCGAAAGGAGCGAGAGTTACATGGCCAAAAGAAAGTCCTAACTCCTATCCCCGCAAAAGCTCCACAGGCATCATATGAGGTGGCATATTTAATTGCACAGGCAAAAAAGCCACACATGATCGGGGAAACCCTCATTAAACTCGCTGCCATAGCTATAGGTAAGGCTATGCATGGGGATAAACTGGCCCGAGAGCTAGAATCAGTGCCGCTGTCTAACAGGACTGTTGCCCGGCGTATCTCCGACATGGTCCAGTACATAAAGTGTCAGCTGGTGGACAGACTGAAGAAAGGGAAATATGCTTTACAGTTAGACGAATCCACAGATGTATCAAACTCTCCCCAGCTACTTGTATTCGTCAGATACAGTTTTGATGGAAAACTTAACGAGGACATTCTGTTTTGCACCCCACTGGAGGGAACGTGCACAGGCGAGGACATTATCACAAAACTTGACAACAAACTAAAAGAAGATGGAATGTCTTGGAGCGAGTGCGTCGGTGTGTGTACAGACAGTGCTGGATCGATGCTGGGGAAAAAGAAACGTCATAAAGCAAGAGTCTTATAAGTGGCACCTCGCGTAAAATTCATGCATTGTATTATACACAGAGAAGCTCTTGCGAGCAAAACACTTGACCCAGAACTTAAACGTGTTCTTGAGACTTCGATAAAAATGGTCAACTATATAAAAGCGAGTCCTCTCAATATCAGACTGTTTGCCACTCTCTGTAACGAACTGGGATCGGAGCATGAGTGCTTGCTTTTCCATACAGAAGTCAGGTGGCTTTCGTGAGGGAATGTGCTCTGCCACCTGTTTGAGCTGTGGGACGAAGCGCGCTTATTTTTGATGGAGCATGGGTCCCAGCTCGCTGATCACCTCACTGACCCTGACTGGTTAACAAGGCTAGCCTGTTTGTCTTGCATATTTGAAAAACTGAATGGACTTAATATGTCATTGCAAGGTGAGAACACACACATAATTTTGCTAAATGATAAAATTCACGCATTCAAGAGAAAACTTGAGTGCTGGACTGAACGAGTTGAAATAGGAAGGATTGATATGTTTTCTGAGCTGGATGAATTCATGGAGGAAAACGAACTGTTAGCGAGTGTTAACATAGTGAAGAAGTCTATCACATCCCATTTTCAAGCCCTCCTGGAACACTTTAACAGGTATTTCCCAGAGGAAACAGCTCCAGAACAATATGACTGGATAAGGTCACCCTTCACTGTAACGAGGGCAAATCACTTGACATCGGACATGGAGGATGCATTGGTTGAACTGTCATGTGACCGAACGTTGAAGACAGTGTTTAATTCCAAGACTCTGGATGAGTTTTCCGAGTCGCGGTCTCCAAAAATAATCCAAGAATGGACTTGCTGTGCTCCAAGCATTGTGCCCACCCATCTCATTAGGTGAGGTGTTTTTTTTATTAAATGAATGAGTAAATAACAATTAAAAAAAAGTTGTATGGTTGTTAGAGCATTGTGTTCTTTTTTGTTGTCATGCTTTTGTTTGAATAGGATATTTTGCTGCAATTAAACAAATGACTAAATTTCTATTAAAAAAAATGATATGGTTGTTGTACCATTGTGTTCTTTTGTGTTGTCATGCTCATGTTTGGATAGGCCTATTGGCGCATGTGCACCGTTGCGCGCAACATTTTTATATTTTTTACCACTTTCGGGGATAGTGGGGATCACGAGTCACTGGCACGGTTATTTTGGGGGTCGTGAGCTGAAAAGTTTGGGAACCCCTGCACTATAACACATGTGTATCAAAATTATTATTCTATTTAAAGATATGGCCAGCTGTATATTTTTTTAATATTACATGTTACTAGGAGTGTAACAATACACATATTCATTGTGCATCACTACAATTTTATATATTTTTTTGTATTTTCAAGTGACAAATTGCCTCGGGCGTGGCGGCAGGCGGGGGGGGGGTGGCTACCTTAGGAGTGGCTCTCAGCTAGTACAGGAGCCTCTGGAGTCGGGTCATCAGGCATAGCAAGGACTGGCAAAGCTGCAACACCGACCTCTGATGGCGACGGGAAAGGCATCAGGGCCTCGGAGAACGCAGCCAGAGCGGGCGGTGCTGGAACCTCCAGGAGCACTGCAGGAACCCCTGACACCTTGGGGGGCAGTACAGCAGGCGGAGGCGGGATCTTGGGAGCAGCAGGGGATAGAGCTGCAGCAGGAGTTGTGTGCGCAGCAGAAGCCACTGCAGGAGCCTCAGGCTCAGTAGGAGGTGAGACCGCAGCAGGCACCTTGGATGGCGCCGTAGAACCCGCTTGGTACCAGCAGGTGGCTTTGCAGGAACCGCCGGCTGAAGACCAGCAGGGGGCGTTGCAGCCGGGGCCTCACTGGCCGCCAGTTCAGGTCAGGTGG
Organism: Brevimyrus niger; assembly: GCA_015164015.2. Lineage (NCBI taxonomy): Eukaryota > Metazoa > Chordata > Actinopteri > Osteoglossiformes > Mormyridae > Brevimyrus > Brevimyrus niger. The sequence continues at coordinate 30,448,604 of JAABNY020000095.1, read as the reverse complement.
GATAGGCAGGGCAGGCATGTCAGGAGCTAGTGGGACAGGTACAGGCAGCTCACCTTTGGGCGCAAGCAAAGCACAAACAGGTGGGGCGGGAACATTGTTCCAAGGACTAATTGGTTATGTGGAAATCCAAAAGACGGATTTGGGGCAGACTGTCCACAACTAAAAACAAAACGTCAATGACAGACTTGGGGAGACTGACTTGTACGTGGACAATATACAGGACATGACATCAGAATAAATGCAAGACAGCTGGTACAATGGGAAGTCACACGTAGGTAATGAGGTGGGCATGGTCCACAAGAGGGCTGGATGGAAGGACGTGACAATCCCACAGACTGGAATGACAGTTCAAACAAGCAAATTACTCAACAAAAGCAGACATACAGTAAATGTTTTTTTCTATGTTTTCATGCTTCGACTTTTAAAATGATTAAATACATACAGAAGGTTTACATACATGTTCAGTGGAAATTAATCAAAAACCATAAAAATACTCAATACTCAAAGAGCCGATTGTTATTGGGTATTGTATGCATGTTTTTGGTCATCTGTTTTACCTCAAAACAACTCCATTAGCTCTAATCTAGAAGAGCGTTTAAGATCTTTGAGTGGCAATAAAATAAATGATCCTATTGAACTACTGAATATGAGAGATGTCTGAACTCCTTACACTAATCATCAGAACACTTATATGCAATATAACTGAAAAAAAAATCCATTACACAGAAAATATCCTCTTAATCATTCTCCTTCAATTTATAGTTAGAATCATCGATAGGTACATTTTGAAAAAATATATAATCATTCCTATTGTTATTAGTGTGTTGTCTACCTAATGCATGATACTACGCGTATTCCTCCTTGCTTAGAGTATCAAAATGTGTCACATAATTCAAGTCATTGGCTGCTTCCAGATAGATGCTGTTCATACTCTAACAGAATGCTGATTAGAGATTTTTTTCTCTTTCCATTTAGCAAAAAATAAAATGCTATTAGTGAGTGGTACCCGCCCCCCCCCCCCCCCCCCCCGCCACCGCCCCCGCCCCACGCGCTCCCCCCCCCCCCCCCGCCCCCCGCGCCCCTGCCCCCTCCCCCGGCCCACGCGCTCCTGCCACCTCCCCCGGCCCACGCGCTCCTGCCACCTCTGCCGGCCCACGCGCTCCTGATGCCTCTGCCGGCCCATGCGCTCCTGCCGCCTCCCCCAGCCCACGCGCTCCTGACGCCTCTGCCGGCCCATGCGCTCCTGCCACCTCCCCCAGCCCACGCGCTCCTGACGCCTCTGCCGGCCCACACGCCCTGAAACCGCCCCGCTTCCACTTCTCTCAGGGTGAGGCGGGTCGGAGGAGTGGCACACAGGGGTCAGGTGAAAGTTATGGTCCCTCCAGGGTGACTGCAGTTCATCCCCCTGCAAGTGATGCACAGAATCAGGTCTGTCCAGCCTTTTCCTGTGTGGCCCCCTGCACATAAACACCCCCACAAACAAGCCAGTCATCAACTACATATACATGCATTTTCTTCTTGTTTATTCACTGAATCCTAATCATCAAAAGCAACGCCATGAATGCTATCTCCCACTACAATAATTTATATCCTTCAAAATCCACTAACCCCCCCGGCTGGGATCTTGCCCCAGGCTCTGGGAGAGCCCCCATCCCATGGAGGTTCCTGCCTGGCATTGTTTCCTCGTGCACACGCAACGGGAAGCTGCACATCCGTGGCCGTTTTGAAGTTTCCCGCTACAACAAACAACGAGAAATCGCATTCGGAGGATGCAGTGGAACGACATCAAAAACAGATTTTAATCCTGTCTGAATTCATCGCCGTCCTCTTTACTATTAATAGCGAGTAAGGGGAAGGAACATGGATTTAATTTATTTACTGTGTCATTTATTTAGATCCACTCTCCGAAAAGGTCCCCCGTGCAAAATTAAAACAAAATAAAATCCTTCTCTCTTTCTGATAACCTAATTCCGAACAGAATTAAATTTGATATTCCGCAGCCCCCCCCCCCTCGTAGTATTTGTGTTTATATGTCATCCCGCTTTAAAGTTTCTGTTTGATTTTCTAATATCAAGTTCATTGTGCTGATTATGTTTTAGCAGAGGTGGCAATTTGAGGTCCAGAAAGTAAAAATCTAGACCAAGATTTTGTTTCAACCAACCAGCTGAGTACTCTGTGACTGTCACTCTTTATGCTCAACTGGTTGGTTGAAAGTAAATCATGGTCTGGATTTTTACTTTCTGGACCTCAAATTGCCACCTCTGCTAAAACATAATCATCTGTGTTTTAGGTTTCTGTTTTGATGTGTCTTGCATTACAGCCACCTGTGACACCAAGAACGTATAGTATGTGTGAATTTTACTAAAGGGTTCTCTCCGCATATATACCATATGTACAGACCAGGGGTAGTTAATCCTATCCGCAAATGGCCGGTGTGTGTGCGGGTTTTCGCTGTAACTCCCTAAATAGATTACTAATTAGAGAACTGATTGGCTGAGGAGTCCTCACACCTGGATTTGAACAGCTGACCTAAAGGTTATCCCAAAAACCTGCACACACACTGGCCCTTTGTGGATAAGACTGGCTACCCCTGGTACAGACTGATGTATCTACCCTAAGTGGTGTCGATTGTACTTTGGCCAGTGTCAATGTATCCCCTATAGATTTACAGCAGACCTCCTTTCATGCATTTACCATCATCATATACACAATTCGCTTCTTTGTTCCTTGCCGGCAGGAAAGAGCAGTGCAGTGGCATTTAAAAAGGAAGGTTCTGGAAATCAGAACCAGGTCCCCGCTGCCGTTTTCCCGCCAGAGCGGCAGCACGCTGGATCCCTGGCGCTTTCAAAAGGACAAAGTTCTGAGGTGGGGGCACCTGCCTGACGGCCTCTGGCTAACTGGTCTTGGCAGGAGCCAGGCAGCTGGTGCGGGTGGGGGGTGGGGGTGCCCTATGTCTCTGCTTCACCCCCTGAGGTGGGCCTGGCACCCCAGGTGTCAATTCCACTTCACGGGCTGTTGGAGAGGGCCCGCGCCGTACTGCCCACCTGGGGGGGGAGGGGACTCACAGGCCAGACTCTGCTTTACTTAGGACCTCTTCAGTACCATCTCTCTCTCATCTCTATCTCTATACCTCTACTTGTCTTCTTCTCTCTCTTTCGACCTTTTCCTCTCTGCTTCTCCTTCTCTCTTTCTGTCTCCCTCTACCATTCTCTCTGTCTCTCTGCCTCCCTTTCTCTCTATTTCTTTCCATCTCTCTCTTTACGCCACTCTTCCTATATCGTTTTCGGTCTCAGCCCAGCACTGACGGTGCGTTGTGGGGTGCGAGGGGGGGGAGCCGGGGGCGGGGTTAGAAAAAAGAGGCCATAGTCAACCGATGCGCG
>JAABNY020000095.1:30435023-30445124 GCA_015164015.2 Brevimyrus niger | reverse complement strand
TAGTTAAGTTCTCCCCAAACAAGCTTGATGGGCCGAATGGCCTCCTCTCGTTTGTAAATTTCTTATGTTCTTATGTAAAGCTCATATCATCTCAGACTGGATTCTTGAACATGACAATAAGTTCACTGTACTTAAATGGTTTCTACAGTCAACCAGATCTCCATCCAGAAGTATACCTTTGGTGTGGTACAGACGTCTACGAATCTGTAGTAACTGTGTGTGAGGCCGAATGGCCTCCTCTTGTTTGTAAATTTCTTATGTCCTTATGTTCTTATCATATAAAGAGTTTGTATGATTTGGGTAAAAAGTTACATGTTATAAAAAAAGTTTCCATATGGGATTTCGGACCTAATATCTTTAACCACCCTTTGATAGAAGTACCTGTATTTACATTTAGGTTTCTTTATTTTTCCAAAGAGGAAGGTATAAATATGTTACACCCCAATCGTGCTGATCCGTCTGTGCCACGCCCACCTCTTGTGGATTCCCAGTGTTTTACGACTGTTTCTAATTGTTGTCCAGTGTATTTAGTCCATGTTTCCATTCGTTTCCCCAGTCCGGTCATTGTATTGTTGCTGTGTCAATACCTGCTGTTTTGTCCTGATTAAACCCCATATTCCACGACTCCTGGCTCCTTTATATATATAAATATATATATATTATATTATATAAAGTTTTGGTTCTGATTGAATTTTTCCCATAAGAAATAATGGAAAACCAATTACTTGGTTCCCAGACCCCCAACACGTTTTTTTTTTACCATTTAAACACAAAATGAACAGGATAAAACAAGAAGAGCATTTTTTCTCAATGGCTTCCAAAATTATAAAGATCTTACCCCAACATTACCCCTGTCCTGCCCCGATCATCTGTTCCTTCCGTGTGCCACGCCCTCTCATAAACCTCGTGTGGGATCCCCATGTGACCAGCTCTTTCTGGTTGTTGTCATTAGTCATCTGTATTAAGTCCACGTTTCAGTTTGTTTCCCCAGTCCAGTCATGGGTGCATTCGACTTGCTTATAGCCCTGTCTTAAAGAAACGCATTCTGATCCTAACGCAATGCATTATGGTTAGATGCATTGCGACCAATCACCAGGCTGCACAAACTGGAACCACCTACATGACAACACAGCTTTAACCTTATTGGCTGAAGAGTTTAGTTACACGCATGACATTTGTATCCCAGGCAGTTCCGATGCATAATTTGCTATTTCTCCCGATTATCACATGCAGTAATGAGAACTGGTTTTTAGTCAATTCACCTGGTAAAATAAAGTTTAAATAAATTACATAAATGCTCTAATAGTACATTTACTGTAAGTTAGTGGTTTATTTATCTTACACAAATATTACACCTTGGTTGAAATGGTGAAAGTGAAATGGTTCAAAGGTAATTCTGTTTATGGCAGTTTTGACTTTACAAACCATTTTTTTTTATTAACTCAGATACACAAAGTTGCCCACCTGCCAGGAGCAGTGCCCATCTGGCCCTGTCCCATGTGTCTTTTACCCTATTGGCCAGCAGTTCTCTCCATTCTATTTGGTGTTACTCTGGTGTTCTCAAGTGTTTTCTGTCAGGCCCTTTGGAAGAAGTTGACCGGTCATGCCCCCCCCCCCCCCCATGCACCCACCCTACCCATAATTTTTTTTTTGCATCAGTCGCATATACCATGTTTGTTTTGGTCTCTGAAATGAAAAAAATATATATACTTTGCTAATGCTCCCACTTGAAAAACACAAATTTAGCTTTGCTTCCACTAAGAGCTTGTGAGTAGAGCACAGCGGGAGTGTGCATGGAAGTATTTGGCAGGAGCGCCAAGCAGCATATTTGAAAACAAACTGGAGCATCCCCTTATCTCTCGCTCCATCTTGCTCCACTTTCAGAGGTTTCCCAGTTTGTTACGTATCTGGCATGACATGCAAAAAATCTTATGACAAATCTATATTATTCCATTATAAACTTAAAATTAGCTACATCAAAAGTGTAATATCTAAGGTAGAAAAAAAAACTTTAACATACATATACATGCACATGCATGTGTGCAGACTTGAATCTCGAATTAAAACTTTCACGCCAGCCAGCTGACCTAAGTTGGTATCCTTACTTTCACATACCAGAGTAGTACTGGACCCTCTTACATCTTAAATAATTCCTGCTTTAATGGGTATTTGGCTGCTTGGTTACTTTTATGCCAAGTTTATGCTAAAATGAAATACAATGCAGGGTTTTTTCTTTGTTGGAGCGAACGGTAGGTGATTTCACTGGAGCAAGATGAAAACTGGCCAGAGCAGTGAGCAGTTTGCCGTGGCTGGGAGCACATTGCTCTGCTCTGCTCACATGCTCTGGTTTTGCTATTTTAGCACAATCTCAACCTGGGATTTGTTGTGTTTCAAACCTCCTGTGGCACACTAGGAAAACACACTAGGGCAGTGATACTCAAAGTGAGTGGCGCCCCCCATTAATAATACCTGGGGCAGTTTAGTGTGTTTTCTTGGTCCTAGGGCTGCTCTGTGGTTTAATGGGCAGAATTTAATGTGGCCACTAACCTGACTTCCGTTTGTTGTGGATTCAAGGCTGGCCAGTGACCAGCCTCAACTAGTTATTTTTTAACATATATTTTGTGTTTTTTTCATTATCATGCAGTTATGTATTTCAGTTACAGTACCTTGTTTTTGCTCTCTGTTCCCTGTTTGTAGTATGTTCAGTCTTCCTTGTTTTAGTCTCCCTTGCTGTTTGGACTTTTTCTGGATCAAATCAGCTCCTTTTTGATCCTTGTTGCCCCAAGTCCTTTGTGATTTGGTTAATTGGTTACGGTTCTCATCTGTCCTATATCTAGTCTTGTTATTAGTCTTGGTATTAGCGTAGTCAGTATAGTTATCCCAAGCTAGTTATTGTAGCTTCCTGTGTTCCTCCATACTTTTGCCATTGTTGTTTTATGGTGCTGCTCCCTTGGTTTCTATTCTACCAGTTTTGTTTTGACCCCTCGTGGTCCCTTAGTATTCCATTGTGGTAATAAAACCCTTTTCAGAGCCATTAAGTGGATCGTCTCTCCTTAATAATGCCTCGTAAAATTATCAACACGACTCATGGTGATGATATGCAGATGCTCTATAGACAAAACGTCTTTCTTCAGTTTCTCCATATATTCTTATACTTTCCAAATAACTTTAATGGACTGACACATTTTGAATGGAAATGAAAGGATTATATTATCATTTACATGGGGCTAATAGAGAGTAAGCCTACATACATAACATACATACATTTTATTTTTTTTTATAGGTGAAAGTGGTAATGTTCAAGTTCAACCAAAATTAATATTGCAGAGATTAAATTATCATATTTATATTTTATTACTTTGCACTTTCTTTTGTCATCCGGATGATGACATGTAGTTACCCGCTATTACAGCCTATTGAAGATTCATGACATTTCCAGTAAAGGATAAAATGAAAATCCATTGCTCAGCTCATTACATAAGAACATAAGAAATTTCCAAATGGAGGAGGCCATTCAGCCCATCAAGCTCATTTAGGGAAAAGATAATTAATTAGAGTTGTTTAAATCGGAGCTAGATAAGACCTTAAGGAACCCAGGGTTTTAGCTTCCACTACACTAGCAGGAAGACTTAGCAAAATTTCAAGGCCCTATGTCAGCATTGTATTTTTCTTGCTTTTTTTTTTCCTCTTAAAGATTGTGTGATTATTGACTGGTATTATACGACTGACAGATTGCAACAGTTTAAGTTAAAAATCTTTGTATTCCACTGAAGAAACAGTCACCTATATCTTGGATACCATTGAGGTAAGCTGATAAACATCCTAAATTTGAATTTTTACATTAAATAATTAACTCTGTCTGCTGCAAATTTTCAGAATCATATAATGAATATTTCCCAGACTTTTATTTCCAGTGTTGAATATCGTCCTTACTAGTTAATATGACAGGCTGAAGCTGTTTATACACAATTTGTTTTTTTTCTTTGTTAGGATGTCACTGACGAGGACTCGTACTACCAAATACCAGTAGGAATCCTCTGTGTTGATGGAGGAAGTCCACAGCTAAACCCTTCCAGAGTGTGCATCATCTTGGAAGGCAATTCCGTGATGGAACCAGACAACCTGCCACAGGCCTTCCGTCTTATTTTTGGACTGATATATACCCTGCACTTGAACTACCCAAAGTGTATGAAAACCACTTTACATTTCATCCAGCAGGTATTTCTTAACCTTGGATACGTTGAGCTGGCACCCAAAATTCAATCCTTGAAAAATCAGCTTGCAGTTACAGTGTAAAAGGGTCTAATTCGCAAGACAATGGAATGTTTGTTTTATTTATTTTTATTTTTAAATTCCTTAAGTTCAGTGTGGGGGAGAGGTCAGATTTTGTTTAATAGATAAGTGCTTTTATTCACAATAGTAAATATATGGTGCCTTTTGCAAAATAGGACAACAAAAAAGTGATCAAAATACTGCACGCTGCAGCAGTACCTAGCACACTAGATCATTGTGAAATCATTTTAAGAAACAAATTTTCACTTGCTATGTTTAATGAAAATAATGTTTGTTTCTTTTACAAATATGGTTGTACAAAATGAAGTTTTAATTTTGATCAGCTGATCCATATTTATGCCTCTAATTTTTCTTAAAAAGAAACTTTTGATAATAACCTGTGTAAGCACATGTACAAGTAAAATTTGGCAGATAATTTTATAGGTGATTAGACTGATTGTAAAAGATTGTATTTTATTTTGGAAATTGGAATGTATACCTTTGTCATCCTTATCGCATTAACACACTTAGCTTCAAAATGCCAGTATGCTGAACTTGGGTGTACAAGAAAACAATTAATTTAAATTTTTACTGTATGTAAACACAATGTATTCAATACAGTACATTCATGTGCTTAAGTGCAAATATTTGTTCAAACAAACTGTTCTATTATACAGGAATTCTATACATTCTCACATATTTTGAAAGTTAAGCATTTAAAACTAGGGTCGTTATTAGCTCTGTTAAGAATGCACTCTTATTAGAGAGAAAGGTATGGAACCTGCTAAAAAATAAAACTTGTTTTAAACTTGTCTTTACTGTACTGTTGTATTTTGAAATGAAAATTTCTAAATGAACCAAATGTTTCTCCATGTAATTGAATGCAATTAGTGGAATGGAGTAATTAGACAAATTAAAAGCATTAAGTAAATTCAATTTAAAATGGTTGTTAAAGTGACTCATATTTAAGTTATGATTACTTCAAGTTCTCCAGTAGGGCGGCATGGTGGTGCAGTAGTTAGCACCTCACACCTCTGGGACCTGGGTTTGAGTCTCCGCCTGGGTTACATGTGTGTGGAGTTTGCATGTGCTGTCGTGGGGTTTCCCCTGGGTACTCCAGTTTCCCCCCACAGTCTAAAGACATGCTAAGGCTGATTGGAGTTGCTAAATTGTGCATGTGTGAGTGTGTCCTGCGATAGGCTGCACCCCTGTCCAGGGTTGTTCCCTGCCTCTTGCCCGTTGCTTCCGGGATAGGCTCCGGACCCCCCGCGACCCGGTAGGATAAGCGGTTTGGAAAATGGATGGAAGTTTTTCAGTAAATGTTACTTACATTTTTTAGGGCAACCAGTTTCCTTGAGTTTTTTGAAGTACATTCAACTTAGCCCAGGTTTAGAGTGGGACCAGGAATCATTCTTGTAAATTAGAAACAATAATGGTCCTAAAAAAAGCACCCCACTATGAACGCAGAGCCACTGTGACATTGTGCCTCTAATAACTACTCGCTGCTTCCTGTCAGTTAACCGGTTTTCGATCGAAGCTGCTACAGTTCCTAAAATCCCTGCAGCTTTGAGCTTAAGCAAAAGGTGTTTGTGGGGGACAACATCAAAGGCCTTCTGGAAATCTAAGTAGATCACGTTATAGGCCTTTTTGTAATTCTCAAAGGACAAAATGGACAGTGACTTAATTTAGCATATATATTATTCAGCTTCCAATGAATTGACTTCTCCCTCATTTAACTTTAAAATGACATCTCACTGTCATTCTTAATGCCCCACACTTTGATAGGCTCTGCATTTCCTGTTTCAAACTGAAATATTTTGGTCCTGATCTCAATCCCAGATATCATGGTAAAAATAGTGCACATACAGCAGCATCCTGAGGCAATTAACAGCCCTTATTGGGACACAGTGACAGTAGCCTTGAGCAAGTTTTAACCTAAATTGCTTCAATAATTACCCATACACGTTCTGCATACAGGAATCATTGTGTTCTGCTCTCTCTTCCCTTGTGAAATAACTGGGTATTTTTCTGTCAGATATCCAAAGTAGACAGAAGAATTGGCAGGTGGTTGTTTCTGGGATGAGATTTCTGCACTTTCAGGGAAATCCATTTCTGGTCGAGAATCTGATAATCATTGCCCAGACCCAGAGGTATTATAGTTAACAAAAACTATATCTGTAAGAAAACATTTCGCAAACAGAAATAACATACAAAAATAAAATTACCTATTAGTAAATGAAAACTAACTGAAAGAAAAGAAAGACGAACATCAAATCTGTCCTTTGCTTTTAATGCTATTTACCTAAATTAATTATTTGTTTACCTTTCACCTTCAAATAAATCTTTCAAGAAAACATAATCCAGTATATTCCCTTTATATGACCATTAATAATACCTGGGACAGGTTTTGGCCATTTTGAGGACATTGGTATGTAATGTGCACTGTGTTTTAAATGTTTTTTGGTGCCTTTGGTGAGTGAATCAAGCCAATATGAGAAACGTGAGATGCAAAGGCCACTGTGAGATACACACTTGACCCACACCTCTTTTGGCCTTAAGTTCAGAAAGTGTTCCTTGCATACAATGCAGAAATTGTCTCCATCAGAGGTGTCAGAATTACCTGGGTCACTTGCTGAGGCCTTTTGCTTCTTTGCTTTGTTTTCCTCTGTTGCCCCTATATTTTAGCATCAGTTAGCATCAAATTAGAGAAACTACTACTTCAGGTTATGTAAGTCAAACCAATTTATCTACAAAACAATTAATGCTAAGCAAAAATAATCTTGATAAAAAAATGTCTTACCTGAAAATCAGTTTCTTGGTCATAAAATCCAGTGTGTTGCTCACAGAGATATGCCACTTCTCGTGTGAGCTCAAGACGGAAATGACAGTTTATGATATTGATGACATCACTGCAGCTCTTTTCTGATTGATCAAACTAACAGTATATTGGTGTTGCAACATTACCCGGTTTCCCTAACATTATCCATCCTTTCAGTGGGAAATTGTGTTGCAACAATTTTACTATCACTGGCAATTGTTATAGCTGAAAAACTATAGAAATTTTGAGATAAAATGCATCATGCATACATTTAGAGTACATCTATCCATCCATCCATCCATCCATTTTCCAACACGGTTATCCTACTGGGTCGCGAGGGGTCTGGAGTCTATTCTAGAAGCAACGGACATGAGGCAGGGAACAACCCTGGACAGGGAGCCAGCCTTTCGTAGGGCAAAAGTATATTATATATAAACTAAACTAATATTTACAGTTTATAAATTACTTAGAAATATATTCAGACTGTTTCATGCCAACCTATTGTATTAGATATTATCACCTCACAGCTATTCTCTAATTATTTACAGAGCTACTCCAGCAAAGCACCCTTGGCAATAAGCAGGGCGTTGGCACATATGTCAAGGAGGTGACATTTTCTAAGCCCATTAGTCAAATATCCAGCAGCACAGACAGCTGTCTGCAGCAGGACACTGCTCATAATGTCATTGCGTGACAGTTTAAACTGTCCTCTGGGTCCAGCACACCAAATGTGCAAACGGGGACAGATTTGCTTTAATGGAAGCTGAGCCAATCTTGCGTGACCAATCACAGGTCACCCTGCCTTTTTCATTTATAATGCTGGTACCTTATATATTCTGTAAGTGGAAGTTGGCCCTAACAGCTTTAGTGGAAGGAGTACAACCTTTCCTCCATGTTCCATGCAGTACCACTTATCCAATGCAGGGTCATGATGATCTTGGAAGCTATTTTAGGAAACCCAGAACAGGGAAACTCTATATGGGAAACAAGTACAGAACTAAACACTAGGCAGTTACTACTTCAGCTAGCAACAAGAGCATACAAGCTCCACATATACAGAGACTGGGATGGGGATCAGACCCACAACCCTGGAGTTGCGAGGCTCTGATGGCACCCACTGACTAAATAACATCCATCCATCCATCTGTCCGTCCATCCATCCATTCGTGTGACAGCCTCATACCCAGTACGGTGTTCCATGAAGGAAAATTACACCAAAAACAAACAATTGTGGATTTAACAGATGGATTATATATATGGTGCAGAAAAAGTTATAAATACCACAAATAATTATAAGCCTGTCCTGCCCCGATCATCCGCTCCTTCTGTGTACCACGCCCCCTCGTTAACCCTGTGTGGATTTCCTGCGTTCACCAGCTGTTTCCTGTTGCCATCATTAGTCTAATGTATTGAGTCTGCATTTCAGTTTGTTCCCCCAGTCCAGCCATTGTATTGTCAACCTGCGTTGCTGCCAGTTCATTCTGTGTTTACTTCAATTAAACCCTGTTTTTATCCCTTTTTCTGGCATCGTGCCTCCCTTACTGCATTCCGTGCACCGTGAAACAGGACAAGCCCAGTGTTTGAGTGCCACAGCTTAGTCCCAGGACCTCTGGCTGTGCTATGTCTGTGATCCGCCACTTCAAAGGCTACACCCAGTTTAATTAAACTGAAAAATGAATGAAACTTTAGAATAAATGCTTAAACTAGATTAAGCCAAGATTTTAAAATGCAGATTTTTAAAGAAATAATACAGATCGTTCTCTTAATTTTTTGTCCCCACAGCAAAAGAGAGAAGTACCACTGCCTCAGTTGTGATCATGTGACGCTAACCAGACAAAGCGTATATGTAATACTAATATTGCAAGACCTCGCTTGTTTATCAAGTCAAAATTTATAAAAAAAATTTGCTTGTCTTGCAAAACACTCGCAGACCAAGTTACTCACAATCCAAGGTTTTATGTATGTGTATATATGTATGTATGCATGTATGAGAAGTACCCAGCTATCCACATGATGCACGAAATTCATTGGGCCAGACAACCTTCTTTCATCGCCCCAAGGTCCAGTTAGAATGGTCACATACAATGGATGGTACATGGTGGCAGTCTGATTGGCCTGCAGCTACACAGCCCTATAAGCAGCAGGGCTTGGTACATTGTGTATTGTGACACACTACTCCTGTGATCATCATCAAAATGATCTTATATGAATTTATATGAGTGTTTCAGAAATTGCTGATCTACTGGGATTTTCATGCACAACCATTTCTAGGGTTTACAGAGTCAATGGGTTAAAACTGATAAAAAGCATCCAGTGAGCAATGCCAAGGTGAAAATGCCTTTTTGATGGCAAAAGTCAGAGAAGAATGGCCAGACTGTTTCAGGCAGGTAGAAAAGGCAAGAGTAACTCATAATCATTTGTTTCAACCACGGTATGCACCAAACCTTGAAGCAGATGGGCTACAGCAGCAGTGTTACACCAGCCATAAGAACAGAAAATTCAGGCTACAGTGGGCACGGACTAATCAAATTTGGACAATGGAAGACTAGAAAAACATTGTTTGGTCAGATGAGTCTGGATTTCTGCTGTGACATTCAGATGGTATGGTTAGAATTTGGCATATACAACATTGAAAGCATGAGTCCATCTTGCCTTATCACCAATATCAACAGTTCTGGTTTCTGCTGCTGGTGTAAAAATGTGGGTGACATTTTCTTGGCACACTTAGTATAGTCTCTTAGTACCATTTAATATGGTTCCTTAGTACCAATTAAGCCATGGCCACAGCATTTACATGCGACAGCCTACCTGAGTACTGAGTATTGTTGCTGACCACAGTGTATCTACTTATGGCTACTAATTACCAGTAGGATTAATGCTCACAAATTAATGCTAATATAACGCCCATATTCAAAAAAGGGGATAGAAGTAATCCGGCTAATTATAGGCCAATCAGTTTAACTAGCATTACTGGAAAAATAATGGAAGCTATAATTCAAGTGAAAATGGTT
>JAABNY020000095.1:30415103-30426893 GCA_015164015.2 Brevimyrus niger | reverse complement strand
CCTCCCTGGTATAATAAATGAACAAACTTTACTAATCTACTAACAAATGAAAGATGTAAGTAGCAAACTCAAGAGCAAAATATGAGAAAATGAGAAAATCGATGGAAATGGAAAGGCTTCATCTGCCAAAAAATCCCCATGGGACTGAACTTGAAATGCTCCAATGCAGAAGTATAATTTCAAAATGATGTCAATCAAAAGGAGTGCAGCTACTTTGACAGTTCCTCCAATCATCATGCAGCAGCCCAACATCCTGGCCCACCCACTGCCCCATTTACTCCCAGAGATGCTGAGCTTCCCTAGTAATGATGCTTTGAAGCATTTGTCCAATAAATCTCTAGCTTTGCTGCACTGAAAACAGAAGTGCCATTTTAGTCATGTGAAGGTGCACTTCAGTGGGCTTTACTGGATCTTACTGCCACAGTAATGTAATGTAATTTAAAAAAAATCACATAGATGACCTGTAAGAAACTAATTGGAGTTACCAAATTGCCCATAGGTGTGCCTGTGTGAGTGAATGTTGTGTGAGAGTGCCCTGCGATGGGTTGGCGTGCCCTCCTACAGTAGGTTGTTCCCTGCCTTGTGCCTATAGTGTCCAGGAAAGGCCCTGGACCCCCCGTGACCCTGAATAGAATAAGCTGTTTCAGAAAATGGATGGATGGATGGATCTGCAAGAAATTATTGCTGATTCTGAGTGAACTATCCATGAAGTTGCACCCTCTTTGTAATAGCAATTACATAACTGGTGGACTAGTGTTAGTCTAAGAGCCTGTCTCTTAACATAGATAAAATGAAAGAAATGGCTGTTGATTTCAGAAAGTCTCATGTTGTCCACTCCTGCTACACTTTGAGGGGTCTGCAATCGAGTCAGTCAAGAGCACCATAATCTCTGGGGTATGCTTGGGTTCTGACCTCACCTGGTCCCTGAACACCTTCTCCTTAGTGAAGAAGGTAAAACAGTGTCTTCACTTTGTACCGCAGCTAAAGAGGGCAAGATTACAACTGTCAATCTACTTTACACAGATGTGCCATAGAGAGTATTCTGACTAGGTGCCTTACTGCCAGTTTTAGGAACTGCAACATCTCTGACCGCAAGACCCTACAACGGGTAATGCATGCAGTCAAGAAGTTCATCAAGACCTCTCTGCTCTCCATGTTTGTGAAACAGTGTATCTGTAAGACCCCCAGCATTGTCGAGGATACATCCCACCCTTCTTACAGGCACACCATAGAGTGTATCTGTTCCAACCACAAGACCCTACAATGGATAGTACATGGGCCAAGGAATTCATCAGGACCTCTTTTCCCTCCATCTTTGTGAAACAGTGCATCTTTAAAGCCTCCAGCATTGTGGAGGACACTTCCCACTCTTCCATGGTCCCTTTGTCCCTCATCTGTCTGGTGGAAGATACCAGAGCATCCAAGTCAGTTCTGCCAGACTTTGTAACAGCTTTATTGAAAGGCATCTGACACACATCCTGCCCAGAATACAAACACAGAACATATGTTTGGCATAAACATTTTTAATTGATCTACCACAAAGAACCTGAAAACACTACAGGAAGCAAATCTCTGGCCTTAAAAATATAGTAGAATGTTTGGGACACCTTCATAATGCATTCATAGAACATTCATAAGCAGCATGCAAGTACACCTTAACATCCTAACATCCCTGTTATTAATGTATATTAAAGGTGTAAAGGGGGGTTATGATGTTAAGATATACATATATGATGTTTATGAATGTTTTATGAATGCAATATAAAAGCATTATGAAGGTGCAGTTAATGTAAAGTGTTACCCAATGTTTTTAGAAATAAATAAACCAACTAATAATAATGATAAATAATAAATAAATACCGCGAAAAACACAGGACTTTGACCACCCACGTTCTTCGTAGGGGACATTAGAACACTGTCTCTAGTCTGAGGCCACTGTCTGTGGTCCTAATGCAAGGGGACTGAAGTGTCAGGGTGTTCAGGGGGGCAACCTCCTATCAACGTCAGTGCAGAAGGGACTTGAGCTGTCCCTGTAATAGTAATAATCAGGGCTACAGTGCATAAACCATAGAACACATCTGAACAAGCGGGGTTAGGGTTAGGGTGCATGGCAGGGGTGTATGTTAGCAGATGTAGTAGTGAGTTATGACAGAACCAACGACATACAAAAGAAACTGACTCAATAATATAATGTAAAAGTCCACAGTCCATATATCATTAGGAATAGGGTGCAAAATTAAAATCATGACCTCAAAAATGGTGGTACACAAAAATTTTATAAACTGAGTAGTGAGGGGAAAAAAGAATAGGAAATGCTGTTTTGCATCTCGTCTGACTTGCTAATCATTTACACTTTGCGCAATGCCATACTGGTGGGAAAAATTAAAATACACAGTTTTCATAACAGGATTATACAGTAGGACATGCTATCAGTAAACCCTGTGCATGTCATCCATGCTTTTCACCACACATTTATTTTATGTAAGAGATGCCTTTTATAGAAAGCGATTGAGAAAGCAGGGTCTTACCGTCCAAGGAATAAGGTTTTGCTCATGGGCCCAACGGTCACATCACCGCGCCAACTCTTAAACTTGACCAAGATCCTTCTGATCACAGGCACAGTGACTCGGCATCATTCTGTGAGGTCCTGAGATACACAGGACCTTCAGCGCCACAATTATTGAGCAATTCAGTTGTTACAATAGCAAGGACACATGCCACTACATAGATGCAAGCCATGAATGCAGAATGATTGTATCTGTTTTTGCTTTTGCAGGTAGATTTGCAGGTGGATTAAAGTCATTTACCTCCTGTGTGTATGTGTGTGTGTGTATATATATATATACAAATTCCTTATAATGGTGGTACACACAACTATTTTCATTGTGCTTGCATTTTATGTATTTTGCACTGTTAAGCTTGTGGTGGCAACACCTTAATAACTTAATTTTTAAATGCTTGTTATACAAACCCCATTTCCTGCAAGGCAATAAAACGAAAATCTGCAACATGGTAATACATTTGAACCTTTATTTAACTGACAGAATTACAAAGAAAAGATATTTAACAGCTGGACTGACCAACTAATTGTATTTTGGAAATATACGCAATGTTAGAATTTGATGGCTGCAAGACACCCAAGAAAAGATGGGACCTAAAATAAGATTGAAAAATGCGCAGAATACTGCAGTTACACTAGTTTGGAAGACTCCACATTAAGCAGACTAATTGGATGCAGGTGAAGTATCATAATTGGGTATAATCATGATTGGGTATAATGGGTTTATCAAAGGCACATTCTTTGCAAGCAAAAATGGGTTGTGGCTCATCCCTCTGTGCCACGATTCGCAAGACTGGAGAGAATTTAGGTCTTGCAACATGTACAGTACATAATATTCTGAAAAGATTCAGAGAATGCAGAGATTTGTGTATGAAAACCACAGTTGAATGTCTGTGATCTTCGACCCCTCAGGCAGCACTGCCTAAGAAACTGTCATGTTACTGTAACTAATACAGTCACCAGGACTCAGGGCTACTTTGGAAAACCACTGTCACTTAACACTTTCGCTGAATCCAAAAATGCAACTTGAAACTATATTAGGCAAAAGGGAAGCAATGCGTCCAATGTATGCAAAACCGCTGATGAGTTCTTTGGACCCGTCCACATTTCAGTTTGTTTTGGGAAAAAAAACTTTGACTTCTCTGTGCTAAAGATGAAACAAATTATCCAGATTGCTATCAATGAAAGGAACAAATGCCAGCATTTGTGATGGTATGGGGGTGCATCAGTCCCCACAGCATGGGAGAGCTGCATGTATGTGAAGGTACCATTGACTCTGAGGCGTATGTTAAGATTTTAATAATAATAATAAAAATTGACATTTTATTTATCCCCATGGGGAAACCAGCAACCTTGTGACTACGGGCACACGCCTTAGCCCGCTGAGCCACCTGCCGCCCCTTTTATAATATTTATTATAATATAATTTTTTATTTGCCATCAAGGTCTACTTGGCAGTCCAGAGCCACCTCCTACTAACAATGCATGGCACAACATGAAGAGGAGAATCAGACAACGGCAACGATGGACAACTGAGCAGCTGAAGTCTTGCAAGAATGGACATAATTTCCAATTTTTAAATAATATAATTAGTATTTCCAACACTATTGAAAGATCTCATTAAAAGGAAAGGTAATGTAAGACAATGGTAAATATGGCTTTTAATTTTTTGAGTTTGTTGCAGCTATGGTAACTTAGTAGACTATTTAATACTTGCATGCATATAAATGCATAAAAAATTGACAAAAAGTTACAGTGATGTATTCCCTGGATGGCCCACATACCCCTTTAGATCCCTGTCTAATCACTACTCCTCCCACACCCTCAACCCCTTCAGCTATATCACATCAGAGGGAACAGTGTTACATAGTAACAGGCACTGAGAAAGTCACTTAGTGATTTGATTTTTCAGTGTTTCTGGCACTAGGGGAGTGCAAAATGATTTGTTAAATGAAGGATGTTTAACACTGACACAAAAATGTGGTGCATTGTCCCATATTGCACTGCTTAAAGCACAACATACTTGTACAGTGGTACCTCGGTTCTCGAACTTAATCTGTTCCAGACTCCGGATTGAATCCTAAGTAGTTCAAGTTGATTGAATTTTTCCCATAAAAAATAATGGAAAACCAATAAAATTGGTTTCCTCTAAAAAATACACCTATATATGTGTTTTTTTCAGCATTTACGCACAAAATGAACAGGACAAAACAAGAAGAACATTTTTTTCTTAATGGCTTCCAAAACGATAAAGTTCTTATCCCAACATTACCCCTGTCCCGCTCTGATCGTCCGTTCCTTCCGTGTGCCACGCCCCCTCCTTAACCTTGTGTGGGATCCCCATGTGATCAGCTGTTTCTGGTTGTTGTCATTAGTTCTCTGTATTAAGTCGGCGTTTCAGTCCGGTCATCGGCTGCGTTCGACTTGCTTACAGTGCTGGCTTAAAGCAACGCATTCTGATCCTGATGCATTAGGCCTCGTTCACACGGACGTCTGTACCTGGCGTTTTTCTGGCGTTTCTTTCTGCAATATGTGCCTCCCGAACGCCCTCTCTGATTCCAGTGTGTCGGATCTAAATAAAGGTCTTCTACGGAAGTCTTTCTCCTGTGTGTTCTGTACCTGGTAACATTTCTTACAATTGTTAAAGCTATACCTAATGGTCTTGTTCACTTAGTGAAATGTCATTTATCATTTCAAGTGATTGTAAAGAGGGAGCAAAATTTTCTGGTAAATCATAAATGTATTTATGACCCAAAGTGTAGCAATAAAAATATAAGAAATGTGTTTCAGTCAAGGAAAAGAATTACTCCGAGGGGAAAATTTGTTTGGAACTCTTTAATAGACAAGATCAATTGGAAAAAAGCATGGCTATTACCTTATAAATTTCGCATCACCAATAAAGCAAAATAAGTGCATTTTAAGATTTTGCATAATATATACCCCACAAACAAGATTACAACCAGATTTGGTAATATTCATTTAATCTGTAATTTCTGTAATGTCAGTATTGAATCCATTGTTCATTTGATTTTTGAATGTCCCCTTGTTAAAACGTTTTGGATTTATCTATATGAATTATTTTCTTTGAAATCTAATGAACATATTGATTTTACTATGTGCTATGAACATATTGATGTTTACTATGATATATTTTGTTACTTTTCTCATAGCAAATACAACATTGACTATATAGGAAATGTATTTATTTTACTGGGAAAATATTACATTCATAAATGTAAATTTTCATAAATACTCCCAAAATTATATAATTTTCTCTGTGATTTAAAATATATAATTACAATGCTTAAAAATATTAATAACAAAAAAAGTGCCAAACTTGTGAAATTGTACAATGATTTGATGACTTTTACATAAATTTTCTTTTTGCATTTGTACTTTATTCTATTTATTTATTTATTTTTACCTGTAGTTAATTGTTTATTTATTTATAGTTCACTGTTTATGTTATTACTGGTTCTAATGATATTTTTTTTATCCATTGTTATACTGTAATGTTGAAATTATATATACTTGCAAAATAAAAAAAGGAAAAAAAACATTAAGAGTAATTACCGCCCCCACAGGTAAATACATGAAACTACAGAATGGGCGTCAGGCTGGTGTTAAACAGCGTCAAGCGACCGCCAGTGAAACGGCAATGGAATGCAGCTACAAAACGCAGGAAAGACATATACGCCGTTCAGAGAGCGTTAATTTTGAACGTCCGTGTGGATGAGGCCTTAGAAGCATTACGACCTGTCACCCAGCAGCACAAACTGGAACCTCCTCTGTGACGACACACCTTTATTGGCTGACGAGTTTAGTTACATGCATGACGTTTGTATCCCAGGCAGTTCCGTGTAATCTGCTATTTCTCCTGAATATCACATAAAGCAGTGAGAACTGGTTTTCAGTTAATTTACCTGGTAAAATAAAGTTTAAATAAATGACATAAACGCTCTAACAGTATACGTAAGTTAGTGGTTTATTTATTGTTAGTTACTGTAATGTTGTACTGCTTTATTTGGTTAATTGTTCAGTCCGTGAAGAAGGCATTCAAGTAAGATTTGCATTGTAGTATGACTCATTTCCTGGCAGGTACAATTTATATTAGGTCAGCATTCACGGTTCGACTTCTGATATTGAGATCGAGTTCTAGGCTTTGTTCGACTGTTCGAAAATCCTAGATGCATGCGTTGTCCCAGAGAGTCTACTGCTTTACTTGATGTTTCTGCCTTATTGCCTTTTAGAGTTATTAATCACTTTGTTTATTTATTCCAGTGCACACTGAATGGGCGATACACTTATGAATAAAAATGTACAGAAAGGTGCTTCCTTGTCTGGTCATTGTTGCCTGTTTGTGTCTGCTGTCTGCCCTGCCAGTCGTAATGAAGCTCCCTTTGAGGGGTTTCCCCACACAGCCTGCATTCTGGGTTGTTCCCTCCGCCGTGAACATGACACCCTGAAACATGCGGTTGGTTCCTGCCTTGTGCCATTATATTATATTATATTATATTATATTATATTATATTATATTATATTATATTATATTATAAATGATTACTCAATGAATCATCAGATTATTGGATAGATTACTCAGATTACTTACAGTTTTAAGTTTTAAAATTTGAACAGTTTTGAGTCATTCTAGTTAAATGATGACTACTCTGTTCTTGCAACCTGTTTTCTGTTTTGCATAAAAGTTCATGGTGCAAAACATGTTTTGATGAATGACAATATATTTAGAGTTTTACAAAAAGAATGACTCAGATGTGCAAATTTTGTCTAACTAGGTGAGCATTGTCTAAAGTTTTGCAAGTGATTGATTCAGTAAATGAGTTTTGTCAGTTGGCAGTTTTGTTCTAAGAATGAAAATTAGTGTTTTAGCAATTCAGAAAATGAAATGAAAAAATGTAATATAACTAATAGTGACAGCCGTAGTTGAATTTCTTTTATATTACACCTAAAGGGCTGGATTAGGGTAACTAACGTTTCAGATTGTCATTAATAAAAAATAACAATGAACAGCTTATGAAGGGAACAGTATCAGTAATAATGTCCATACAAACATTTCAAAGCCAAATTTGAATATCAAAACAAGTGTATTTGATGTTGGCATGTAATGACATGTTAATATCAAGCATTTCTCTTTCACTTTTATCTTTATAAATGATTATATTTGTGTATATCTGAATTATTGTTTACAGTATGTGAACATTATTTTTTTCAATAATGGGATCTTTTGGAATTACATAAATGAAAATATAGCCGCAGTATGGGTACACTCTACCAAAAAGAACCCTTCTTCCTAATTGTGAATTTTTAAGTCTTGGTCTTGTTTTGGTGTTGATTAAAAGTCTTGATCTTGGTTAGAACGGGATTTTGATCTTGTCCTGATCTCAAAACAGATGGGGTCTTGATCATATCACTGCTAGCATTTGGGCCTTTAGTATATGTTATTGACCTTCAGCTATGTTTCGTTGTTCCCAGCCCCAGTGTGTGGTTGATTAGTTATAGCCTGTACCTGTCCTTTGTTGAAGGTATTTTTTGTGTACTTAAACACTTGCCCTTACCTGGTTCCTCAGTCCGTCATTGTGTGTTTGTTCCTGTGTTGTGTGTCATTGTTCCTGTGTTTGCACCAATTTATTGTACTTGCTGTGTTTGTTCTAGTTCCACCAACCTGAATGTTAAAATCCCCAACTATAATAATTATGTCCAAATTAATAGTGGATTATAATAAATCCTGAAAGTCTAGAAAAAAGAAGCAGCAGGGCCAGGTGGACAATATATTTAAATACTGTATAGGGGGTGAGTCCATCCAATTTTAGCCAGAATCATCTCAAAAGAGCCGTAAGACATTGAAGAAATCCTATGACAAAAAAATGACTTTTTAAAAATAACAATGGTTCCACCTCCTCTGCCAGAAGTCCGTGGCGCAGATACGAAGGAACAGTCTCCAGGACATAGTTCTAAAAGCTGAGTGACCTCATTCTCACATTGCCATATCTCAGAGATAAACATAAAATCCAGCCTCTCGTGACAAAACAAGTCATTGAGAATAAAAAAACTTGTCAACGAGGGAACGGGCATTTTGCACCATTATTTTAGCAGATATAGGAGCAGGGTCCGATTGAGAGTCAGAGGTGGAGAAGTGAGAAAAGCTACACAGGTAGTCGGGATTCCTACCACGCTGGGAAGTCAGTTTCCACACCTTCAGATGGCAAGTTGAGTGGACGTCAGACGGAAACACCGAAATCAGCCCAAGGCTGATGGGACCCATGCACACCCACCCGGCAACAGGCGAGAACCAAAACTTCCGTCCATCTGCTACTCCAGACTCTCTCCAAACGTGGTGAAGGAACATTTTCTCTAGCGGGGCTTCCGTGACGAAGGCGGGCTGACAGCCACCGGCAATGGAGGCACACTGAGTATCACGCCGTGTTCCAGCGGTGGTGAAAAAACACAGCCACAGAGACTGTAAAACACGCATGGCCGATTTGATTGGCGATAAGGAATGGCAATCATATATTCGCGAGTAAAATTCGCTGGGTAAAATTGTAAAAGTAATACTGACAATAATAAAAAACAATAAACAAACAGGTAAATGAAGCAGATGCACAGCCAAACACATGTGCCATTGTGAACTGGAAGACCTCACAAATATCCCTTTAGACCAGGGACTCCAGGAACTGGCCTCAAGGGAACAACTTAGGATAGGCCTCAATCTATAGCCGGGCACATTCACACACTAGTCACTCAAACACATGCATACATATGGGCGATTTGGAAATGCCAGTTCACCTCAGCTTGTTTTGGACTGCAGGGGGAAACTGAAGTACCTGGAGGAAACCCCACAATGCCATGGGTAGAACATGCAAACTCCACATACATGGAACTCCGGCGAAGACTCAAACCCTGGTCCCAAAGGCAGCGACATAGATCTACCGGTAGCTTCATTCTTTGACTCGACTTTCTTTAGCAGAATAGACCAGTACAATGACCCCATATGTGAACAAGTCTCTGAAACTGCCCTGTTCATTTTTTGTGGATCTGGCCACAAGACTTCATTCACAGTTCTGAATTCCAGTCAATTTTCCAAAACCTACATTCAGTGGTCTTGTTGTTTTACATCACAAAAACCTGGCATTTTAACAGGGGTGTGTACACTTTTTACATCCATTGTATGTCTATGATTTTGAAGCCCAATAAATAAAGCCCACAGGTTAACCACAGCTAGAATGAGTACAAAACAAACACCTCTGGAGAGCTTCTTTGAAAAAGGGAAAAGATTCCTGGCTATGCCACTGCATGATGCCTCCAAAACTACTTCAACACATAAAGGCCAAGCATCCTGCAATGAAGCACAAGCCTTTGGGGTTTTCTGAAAGAAAGACATGAGAACACGAAGGACAGAAGCAATTATTGAAGGCCACCACATCAAAAAATCTGTCTGCACTGAGAGCGTCATACTTAGTGGATAATTATATTGCTAAGGGGAAGATAACTTACTATTGGTGAAGAGTTGATCCTACCTGCTGCTAAAAACATTTGGCATTTACTTTTAAAAGAGGCTGCAGTTAAAAAGGAAGCGCAAGTTCCTCTGCAACTTTACTAGACGAACTGATGAAATAATAGAGGACATTGAGGCACATTTGTTAGAAAGGATAAATATAGAGTGATCTCAAAAAATTAAGAGACCACTCTGTTTTTAAGTGAATCTGCATTTTTAAATCCTGGTTTAATCCTGGTTCTGCTGGCAGAAGCTACACTGAGCAGCAGGATACTTTCTGTTTCGAAATTTATAATACAGCAGTAAGCAGGAACAAGGTGATACATGAGACACTGGGAATGACCATAAACTAACCTTGTATGACATATTCAGCCTGCTCAGTGAAAACAATCTGTCACTTCAGTGGAGAATGACCACTGTCTTCAAGTTGGCAGATAATGTGGCTGCATTCAAAGCTAAATTGGAACAGTGGGGCCAACAAGTGAACATAGCGATGTTTGACATGTTCAAATATTAGCCAGTATTTTTGAGGAGACTGAGTCCAGGCCTTCATTCCCCCAGCTGATGCACGATCACCTATCTTTGCTTTTAAAAGAGTTTGAGTATGACTTCCTAGCCATAAAAGGCTCACAAACTGGGAAGGAACGGATCTGTGACCCATCTGCAAACATGCCAGATGAATTCACCTGGTCAGTGCTGGAGGATCAACTGTGTGGCAGTGGCCTTAAAAGTATTTCTGAGCCGACTTCAACCCTGCTGAAATTCTGGATTAAAATCCGGGTGGAATATCCTGAGAAAAGCAGAGCAAACCCTGCTTCCATTTCCAACATACTATTTTTGTGAAGCAGTGGTTTCTGCAGTGAAAGTAACAAAAACAAATTTATGGAGTAGATTGGACATAAGGAACACATTTTGGGTGTCATTGTCACCCGTCACCTCTAGATGGGACTGTCTTGTTGCAGGGAAGCTCAGGAGTCTTGTATGTGTTATGCAATTTATCATGCTATATTATGCACACAAGATGGATCTGTAGAATAATGTCTAACATGAAACCAGTCCATGGTGCAAAAAAGCACGGACACCACTATCTTAGTATCTTAATATCATACATTTATGTACCTGAATTGCCCTAAGGCTACATAGTAATAGAACTGAGAGCTAGGCAATTGAATGTAACTCTTCTAAGAAGATCTGTCTAAATATTAAGAGTGGCCTGCCAGTCATATACACTACACACACACACACACACACACACATATGGATGGATGGATGGATATATACATATATGGACACTATACCGTCCAACTTATCTGTGGACGTGTTGCTACGGAGTTTTATACATAAAGCACCACGTGTAATGTGTTATTAACTGATATTGCTAACAGTGCTAAATAACCGGGCTAGAGTTGGATTTCATGATTAGTCAGATTATTTGTCGGATATACGGTAGTTTGGGCTAATTTTAAGTGTATGTAGATAAAGACCATTTAAACTGAAAGAATCTTGCTTTTTGATATGGGTCCATGGTATTTCACTTCTGTGATAGCTATAATGCATCCGACTCGTGTTCAAGATGTTCAATAAACATGTTATGTGCATATACACTCACCTAAAGGATTATTAGGAACACCATACTAGTACAGTGTTTGACCCCCTTTCGCCTTCAGAACTGCCTTAATTCTATGTGGCATTGATTCAACAAGGTGCTGAAAGCATTTTT
>JAABNY020000095.1:30392914-30405679 GCA_015164015.2 Brevimyrus niger | reverse complement strand
TCTTCAGCAGACATGGAAGCAGATTATTTGTTTTATATATTTCCTATTTTATTTTTATTTATTTATTTTTTGTCTTTACCCTTTTTTTCCCTCTCCTATCTTTCCCTCTTTCTCTTTCCCCCTTCTTCTCCTTAGTTCCCCCCCCCCCTCTGTTTCTTCCTCTCCATCTCTAACCACAGTAAAACATAACTAATACAAATAAATAAGTCAATAAAAAATAAATTAATTCATATAAAGTAGTCCTCCGCAAAGGGCGGGTGGTGGAGGGTTTATAAAAAAAATACAATAAATATGCAAATAAAATAAATTGATCAACATGAAAGGCCTATTCAGAGTTTATAGAGCCCCTCATGGTAAAGCAAATATGACTGACATAGCAGTGCATTCAGACCATTATTCTGCTTGCTAAAGCTGGACACAGGACACATTTAAAAAAAAAAAAAAAAGGTACAAAACTGTCACTCACACTTTGGTGCTTGACAATGTCTGAATACAAATAAATTGTGTAAAATCCAGTGCATATGTCCGCGGGATTCAGAGCTGATTGTTGATCACCAATATCTTGAAATACATCAGGAACAAACCCAAGCGTCCTTGCAAGGTTACCTTTCGCTTTTAAACCTATGTGTGTTGGACCAACCGTTTAGGCTATACTTTGTTTTTATCACGCCATAGTTAAGTTTTAGTTTGGACATACATAGACTCCTAGAGCATTGTTCATTTAATTGATTAGGTTTTCAATATCTCTCTAATGCCCGTATGTAATGCTTTTAGCTTGCATTGCAAGACTGCCGGTATTAACATCTCGGTGATCACATAAAATAACGTTTCTTCTTCCACCAGGGTATCCCCCCATTCGTGGGTAGTGGACTTCCGCTAATCCTACTTCCCATTTACCGTTCAGATCAATCGGTTTGGCTAGTTTTGTCATGTAGCTTGATATGGTATTGTGCGGGAAAGCATCCATAGACATGTTGCTAGGGAGCGTAACATAAAAACCGCTTTCCTCCTTCATGGCTGCTTTGGATGTGAATGCATGCCACAACCATGTTCCATTGCAGTTATAATGCGACTACTTGGCTAGCGGGGACCCAGCGGTTAAATTTTTCAGGCCACCCAAGCCATTTCACTAAATACATTTTTTTGCCCCTCTGCGTTTTTTCTGCGACAATTTTCTCAACTTTGAAGTTTTTGTCCTTGTCTGTCTGTTCCTATCTTTTGTAGCTCTTTGGAGTAAAATGTTCCCTCTATGAACTCCTGATCATAATTTTTTATTCTGGTGGTGATCTAGGCAGACATTCGGTGACTGTAAAATACTCGTCCATAAAAGTTTGCTCATATCCTTTGGTAAATTTCCCCTGCGCTTTCGATACCCTGACCACATCACCGATATTAAGCTTATAACGATACTTTTCAGCTGCACCAGGCTTCAAGCCATTTATGTTGTTGAAGACTTGGGCGGCATCCTGCTCATCAACCTCCACCGGCTTCATTTTAATGGTACTGTGGCAGGTGTTATTGTAAGCATTTGCCATATCTTGTACAATGTCTACATACCTTCATGTATTATTAGCCGTAAAATAGCCCTACGTTTGTGTCTTTAAAGTGCGGTTAAACTTTTCCACTGCAGATGCCTTGACATTGTTACCGGTAGTGAAATTGGTATTGTAATGACCACGCACAGGCGAATCTCAAACGAACACTTTAATGGATTCCAGTTGGGCCGGATCCCACGCCAACTCACAAAAAGAAGAAAAAGGCAAGCAACAATTAATGTTCCCCAGTATATATAAAGGTATGTGGAACCCGCCACTTCTGCTTTTATCCACTCCGCAGGTACCCCACATTCCCGCTATCTCCAAACCCCCCGAGATTGGCTGGAAAAGTGTGGGAGGACTGCCCTATAATAAACATTAAATAGTCCTAGTCCTCCAGCCGCTACACTACCCCCTCCCCACAGAGTTCCTTGCCCCCGAGGGAACACACAAAGTCCTGTAGCCTCCTGGGTGGTCTTCTGCGCCTTTGAGGTCGCTGTAGGCCGCC
The DNA here is from genome assembly GCA_015164015.2 of Brevimyrus niger. Taxonomy (NCBI): domain Eukaryota; kingdom Metazoa; phylum Chordata; class Actinopteri; order Osteoglossiformes; family Mormyridae; genus Brevimyrus; species Brevimyrus niger. The sequence goes on along the minus strand of JAABNY020000095.1, from coordinate 30,403,636 downwards.
GTCACCCCCTGGCGTATTATTGTCGGAAGGATCCCAGTGACCTAGGGAGAAAGGTGGGCTGGACACCTGCAGTTCAGGAGAACCTGGAGTTGCAGAGGTCCTCGGCACTGGACTCACAGGGAAAGCAGGATCACCACCCTCCCCCAAAGTGACCATGGGAGCACCAAGAGGGCTGGACTGAGGGGTCGACAGGGAAGAGCTTCCTCTATAGAGGGCCAATCTGTCCCTGTGCAAAGCTACCTTCCTTTGCCTGAACCCGGTAGACTACGCCCCCCATCCTCTATATTTCTCTGGAGGGCCCCACCCACTGGCTGTCAGTGACCCTTCTTCCTCTGTGAGCTGTACACCCATACGAGGTCTCCAGCCTCAAAATTCCCCCCCCCACCCATGTATATCATAGTTCCGCCGTTGTCTTACTCCCGCTTTTACCAATTGGCCCCTAGTGAAATTGTGGGCAGACTCTAGATGGTCCTGGATCTTCCGGGCATACTCAGGACCTGGTGGAGCAGCAGGAGCATCAGGGAGTCTGCCAAAGCTCATCTCAGCAGGTGTCTGCAATTCCCTTCCCAGCATTAGAAGGGCTGGAGTGCAAGATGTGGAGTCCTGCACAGCTGACAGGCATGCTAACAGCACCACAGGCAAATGTCGGTCCCAGTCCCTCTGGTGCCTGCTTGTGAGGATAGCCAGCTCTGCCAGAGTCAGATTAAATCTTTCCACTAGCCCATCACTCTGTGGATGCAATGGGCTAGTGTGAGTCTTATGAATTCCCAGCCTCTCGCACAATGCGGTGAACACTCACGACTCAAAATTGCGACCCTTGTCACTGTGTATGTACCCTGGCACTCCAAACCGACTGAACATCCCCTCCAGCAATTGTGTCCGCAATGGTCTCTGCTTCCTGATGAGGCAGTGCATAAGCCTCTGGCCATTTTGTAAAATAATCCATTGCAGACAACACAAAGCGATTCCTGTGGTCTGAACATGGGAAGGGGCCCAACACATCCACCTCAACCCTTTCCATGGGGGAGCCCACAGGGAACTGCTGGAGGGGGGCACATGACTGACCCTGCGGCCCCTTCCGGGCAGTACAGGGATCACACCGCCGGCAGAAATCCTCCACGTCCCTCCTCAGCAGCCCCCAGTAGAAACACTGCCTAACACGCCGGAGTGTTTTCATAACGCCGAAGTGTCCAGACCCCACGGCCCCATGAGCAGCCTGGAGGACCTTCTCACACATGGACTTGGGGACAACCACTTGCCATCTCTCGTCCCCCGTAGCAGGCTCAATCCAGGCTCGCTGCAGCACCCCATTGCACAGGCATAAAGCCCCAAACTTAGCCCACAAGCCTTTGGTGGTAGGTGACAGAGCAGCCACATCCTCCCAGGGCGGCCGCTGCTGGCCTCGGACCCACTGGAACACAGGTTGCAGGTCAGTGTCCCTTTCCTGCTGCTGCCCTCACTCTGTTATGTCACCCAGTAGCTCTGCCTGCCTCCATGAAAAAAGTCCAGCAACAGTGCAACTCACCTTTCCACCACCAAGTCTCTCTCCCTCTTCTCACAATAATTGCAGCCATCAGTTGCACACGGCCGCCTGGACAGAGCATCTGCATTTGCATGCTGCAGGACAAGCCGCAGAGGTAGTACCTAAAGTGGCTCACAGCACAGCAACAAGCTCCTGCCGGGTAACACAATAACGTCGCTCTGCTTTATTGAACTCCCTGCTGTAATAAGCCACCACCCTTTCCCCCTCCTGCCCCACCTGAGAGAGCACCGCGCCCAACCCCTCATTACTGGCATCAGTGTCCAGTATGAAAGGCAGGCTGGGGTTGGGGGGTTGGGGGGAGATGGGGGGCAACACAGGGGCCTCAACCAGAGCCTGCTTGCGGAACTTGTGCTGTTCAGCTCTCAGCAGCTCTGTGGCATAGAGCTTCTCGCCCTGAGCCGCTGCGTCCGGGTCCAGCGATCCCTGGTCGAAACATCTCCCACAAAACAAGCGCCTGGAAAACCGTACAGAAAAGAAAACAAAAAGCACCCAGTAGTGAAGCGCTACTGTTAGCAACCTCGAAAAATGAAAAGTGGCGAAATCTTTTTCCTTTTTACCTTTTAAAACTTGTTATTTTACTTCTGACACCAATTGTAATGACCATGCACAGGAAAATCTCAAACGAACACTTTAATGGACCCCACATTCCCGCTATCTCCAAACCGCCCGAGATTGGCTGAAAAGGGTGGGAGAACTGCCCTATAATAAACAATAAATAGTCCTAGTCCTTCAGCCGCTACACTATTATCTCATGTTTCTCTGTAAGTTTGTGAAATGATGTGTTAAACTCATTCAGTTTGTAGCTTTTTGGGTATCCTGCCTTCCGAGAGAATGTTTTCACTTTTTTTACCTGTCTTGCTTTTAAGGCAACGATTTATGTAATGTGTATGCATCTTCACCAGACAGCCATGTCACTACTTGCTTCTTATTTATAGTATAGACCCCTTTTTCATCTATCAGCGATCTGTATATTCTGTCGACACCACCAAATGACCCAGGGTTTGATGGCATATAATAGACACATTTCAAGTGCTTGTTTTCCATTGTGAACCTCTAGCAATGACAGTGTTTTCATGACTGAATTCATTTTATTTAGAAAGTATGTAAAAAATTGCCAGCCAATTACATTTTCACAGAAATAGTTCAGCGTTTACACACCAGCCAGAGTCTTGAAATTGTGCATATCCCAGAAATCACTAATTGCACCATCTACAGCATACTCATAATCTTTCCCCTCAACATCACATTTCAGCTCACATAATTTTTGCAAGTTATAATATGCATAAAGTTTTATTTTACAGTAAAATACCATTTTAACGGCCTTCAAGGGACCTGGCAAAACGTGTTGTTATATCAAGAGTTGCTATATGCCCAGAACACAACTATGGGATACCATTTACTCATGCCACACCCCAACAGACACACTTGTGGTATAGATTATTATACTGTACATGTTGTAATCTAACTTTACCTGATCAAATGCGTGACTATTAATAATCCCAACTACACAACTGCGCTAGATTTTACCAGCACACCATGCGCCTTGTAGGCAGAGCCTGCATGTCCGTTATAGCCAAACAAAATTACAGCTACTGTAAAAGGGGCCCTGGGGACCAAACTGTTTGTCCGTTATAAGCAAAATTCTGTTATATGTTAGTCCGCTATATCCGATGCTTTTTCTGTATGTTCTTAAAGGTGCGTGGCCAGGACCAGCGGACCTCGTCCGTTATAGACAATATTCCGTTATAAGTGAGTCCACTATAATGGGATTTTACTGTAGTTATTTTGGAATGCTAAGACGTGATTTTATACTGTTTTATTTTTTTTTTACTTTATTATAGTGATTATGTAACAATCTCAGCTCTGCTCTCCATATTATGGAAGTATCACATAGAGGATTACTTCAGAAAAGATGGTTTTTATTCTCTACTTTCCCATCTTGCTTTTACTCACAGCACTGACTGCAGTCACTACAGGGTTCCATTCTTTATATATACGTATATACAAGACTCATTCTCCTGTTAACTCAAATAAAATCATGTCATTTTGGTGTACTTTACAGATTAACAAAATAATTCAATCCGATGTAAAATATTATGTCAGATTAGGACACATAATTCAACAGATACAGTACATGACATGAGTAGTACGATTGCGGAATATCGGCTGACAGAACAATCTTTTGGGAATCTGTTCCGACACGTGGGACATTCTTTGAGACAATAAGCTAAGTGAGACTGTTAAACTGGGGCCTCAGGTTTAATGACGTGCATAGAATTTACACTAAAACATGGCGTACGGACAAATCTAGGAATGTGCATAAGCAAGAAAAAATCCAGATGCATAAAACTGTGCATTAGCACAGATCTATACACATTCCCTTTATAAATCCCAATGAGCATGAAATTTTACATACCTGAACAAGCCCACAGCCACCCCCCGACCCACCATAATTATGTATATTTGCGTATGTAAATCTGTGTAAATACCTACTTTGTATTATGTTTTTCTTAAACAACAATGGATAAACCATGCACGTGGGAAAAAGAAGTATTTCAGCCAGTGTGGAGGTCATGTTAACAGAAATTCGAGAAAAGAAAAGTGATATTATTTGGTGGTTTCAATAAATGAAAGTTGACAGAGTGACACTGCCATGGAAAACGTTAAAGTACACTTTGTGCTGTAACGCTGCTGGTTTTTCATGTACCATACTTATTTGAATTACTTGCATGTTTATGAATAACACATAGGGCACAGATACAGTGTTACTTTCGTTTTTTCTGTTTGTTTATTCTTGCAGACAATAGTACAAGGAGCTAAGCCGGGAGCACAGGAGTCACAGGCAGTGCAGCTGTAGCAGGGGCCTTGGCCACCGCAGCAACCATCAACTCCAAGCCAGTAGGGGGCGATGCAAGCACAGGCGACTTGGGGGGCGCCGCAGGCATCACCGGAGCCTCAGGGGGCGCCGCAGGAGCCTCAGGGACCTGAGCAAGGAGCACAGGAGCCTCGAGGAGTACAAGTGCCACAGGGAACACAGGAGTCACAGGGGCCGCTGGAGGCTGCACAGGGGACTGGGCAGGAGGTGCAGGAATGGCCTCGGCGGCACACCAGCAGGGCGCACCAACTCCGAGCCAGCAGGGGGTAGTGCAGCCAGAGCAGGAGGCATCAGAACCTTGGGGGGCGCTGCAAGCGCCACAGGAACCTCGGGGGTGCAGCAGGCACCTCAGGAGGCGTAGCAGATGTGGTAGAAAAATTATAAAAAGTAATTAGAATAAAAGTCTGGATCTCATAGTATGATGAGTAAAGAAAAACCTATTTTATTCCAGCAAGTTAGGCAAAGCGCTCCCATTACATTCTGACCCTTAGTACCAAGTCACCCCAGCACCCAGAGCAACCAGTAGATAAAACATAGCTCTCAGGACCACCAAGTCCTGATTGGTCATGAAACATCAACAAACTAAGCTGAAACGTATAACAAACACAATTCTCCTGCTCCATTGGTTCACCATGGTAGCAAGGTAAAGTCCACCCATTATACGCAATTCACTGGAGACAGCCTCGGCTTCTAGACTTTACTTGAGATATTTAGATAGATATAAATTATATGACATTGAATCACTGTTAATGTTTTTGTGTTCCATTGATTAATGAATAACACATGGCCGTATTGTCCCTGAATCATTGAAAATACATGGTTAACATATGATAAGTATGATTAACGTAAGTATAATTAACATGATGCGATTACTTGCGATCTTGGGACCTCCGGGACTGCTGGGGGCAGAGCAGGGACCACAGGAGCCACAGAAGCCTCAGAGGGCAGCGACGCAGCAGGGGCCAGCTCTAACTGCAACCGGAGCAGCTTCCTTAAGGTTTCCCCCGCCCTCTCCAGCTGTTCAGGTGGAGCCGCTGGAAAGACGGCAGTGAACTCTCTCTGGAGCTGCTCCAGGAGCATAACTGCCTCTGGGGAGTCCCTTACTATGGGCTCACCCACCACCCATCAGTATAGTCCCTGCAGGGTGAAAAACCACCTAGCCGTCTCCAGGCAGGGCCATGGGGAGCTGCGGGGGGGGGGCTGCAGCCTCAGGAACTGCGGGGGGCTCTACCCACTTATGAAACCACGGAACAGCGTCCTCAATGGACAAGGCCCCTTTAACCCTCTGGGGTCTAGGGGTAGGAAACACTTTCACTGACTGAGGCATGATCACACACTTCTTCAAATATCATACTTAAATTCATGGCAAATAAATTATTTCTTATTTGTTTTGCCATTACATTCATCTTTATTTTAATGTATATAGTAAATATGTGAGATTTTTGTTAAGTGTGTAATTTGACATCATAGTATAGACATTGCAAAATGCAGTTTGGAACACTTGCAAAAAACATAAAATTAATAGTGGTGGGCGGAGTCGGGGGGGATTATGGGTAGCTCACTGTTGGGCAGTCCGCAGTAGAGGGTTACCTTATGCAAGTTGGCTTCTGCTGCCCCGCTTATCAGCCGCTGCAAATTGGCGCACAGCTCTCCTGCAAAGTGCGTGTCTCCGGGTAGGAACATCTCTTCCAAGATGTCGATGCTCAAGCTGGCAATAGCCTGAAGCAGTGAATCCTCCCAGACTTCAGGCTGGGCGAGCCAATAGGTCGAGGTGAGGTCAAGGTATTCAGTCTCACTTATCTGAGGCATTTTCTTGTCGAGGTTCATTCTGTCACGCTGGAATGACACACGGAACGTAGACAAGGTGCAGGATGCAAAAGTCGGAGCGAATACAGGGTTTATTGGGAAAAGCAACAATAGGGACAGGTTAAACACGGGGTAACATTACAATGACCGGACTGGGGAAACAGAAATGCGGACTAAATACAATGGACTAATTTATTTATTTATTTGGTTGTTTGTTTGTTTCACACATGGTTCAGCAGTATTTCATTTCCTACATACAAATCCTCTTTCCCATTAACATAACACTGCACCCATGGGTGAAAAAGAAGCAGGAAGAAGGATAAATCCTTATTAGCACCTGCCCCTTATCTGAATTCAAATTATTCTTACAAGAGGGGGCCAACACCCAAAAAGCACTGTAACATTTATTGATATGTAACAATGCAAAACCAAACAACAAATCAGTATAATCAACAATATACAACAGTACTAGATGGCAAAGAAAAATCGCTCCTTCCACATTTAGCCGAAATTACTTTGTTCTTCATATTGATTTATTGTTTTAAGTATGTAACACCTTTTAAAACGGTGCATATTTGTACAACTCTTGATATTACCTTGAAGAGAATTCCATAACCTTATACCTTTAACTGTCGGACCCATTTACCTTTGTGTGGTCCTAGCTAACTCATGCTTAAAGTAAAACTTCCTTCAACAATCCCCACTTCCTGAACACAATGCAAACAAACCTTGTAACTTAAGAGGTAATGTATTATTTCCTGCCTTAAACATGATTAATAATGTCTGTAATTTCACTAAATCTTCAAATTTCAACAATTTCGATTTTATAAAAAAAATATTTGTATGTTTTCTATATTTAACATTAATTCTCTATATGAGCCATTCGTACCACTTTCTTTTGTAATAAGTATAAAGATTTTATATTACTCGTATATGTATTCCCCCACACTACACAATAACTGAGATAGGGGAAACTTAGTGAGAAATATAAAATACGCATTGCATTATAATCTAGTATATCTCTGACATTATCCAAAATATAAATATTTTTAACCATCTTTTTTCTAACATGTTCCCCAAAAAACATCAGTAACTCTCTCAATCGGAACTCAATCAATGGACAGAGTTACTTCATCCCCTTTTACACAATTTCAAAAAATAATTAATTTTGTTTTTGTCGAGTTTAAAGATGATTTGTTTACATTAAACTATTTTTTTAGTTTTTCCATTCCAGAAACCATTAATTCAGCTAATTCTTTCAATTTGTCCCCAGCACAATAAAAATTTGTATCATCTGCAAACAAAACAAAATTTTACATTTTGGACACATCACAAATATCATTTATATATAAATTAAAAAGTTTTGGTCCCAAAACAGAACCTTGAGGAACCCCACATTCAATTTTCAGAGAAATTTCCTAAATAATGCACATATTGGGACCTATTTTCTAAATAACTGCTTAACCAATTCAATGCAATTTCTCTCACCCTATAAGTATTCAGCTTAGAAATCAAAATAGAATGTTGCAGCGTATCAAAAGCTTTTTTTAAGTCAATAAATACCCCTATTGTATATTTATTATTGTCTGTTGCAAATGAAATGTCATCAATAGTAGTCATCAATGTTAATGCCGTATATCTATTTTTCCAAAATCCATATTGATTTTCACTTAGTATTTGATGCTTTTCAATCAAGCTATCCAATTTTTCACAAAAAGTTTTTTTAAGCACTGTCTTGTGCTCAATACTTCAGGAATAAACACACCAGTCACTTAATTCTGGTATAGATAGTATCCTGTACATTTTCTACTCTTTTTTGGTCTTGCTTCTTGGGTGATTTAAACTTCACTGATACATAGTGGACCTCATCATTTTTTTTCTGTAGAGAAAAGAAAAACAGCTTCATGTTCACAATCATCTTAAAGTACTCCAAACATCAACTGTAGTTTATTTTGCACATAAACACATTTGATTAAGCAGAGACACTTCCCCACTGTGGTCTGAGGGCCACAGAAAGCCCTGTCAGTGACAGTACCTGATCGTGTCGGCTGGTCCTGCTTCCCCTCTGCTGTGAGTCAGAGCTCTTCCTCAGCAGTGCTGAAACAGTTAAGAGTGACGTCATTCACAGAATGTACAGGGTGCTCTACCAGCCCTGCTGATGAGGGCTGCTCACACTGTCTCACTGTGCTTTGCATGTCTGGATATGCATATGTTAGAGAGAAACTGGCGGCAGGAAACGCACAAGAATGATGGTCAAACAAAAGATTTCCAGCCGCAGCTGATGCATGAATATTTCTAAGTCACTAATATTTAATGTAAAGATTAACAGGCAGCTGATACTTTGTGTTACTTTGGCACTTTATCTGCTCAGCAGCCCTGGAGGTGTGACCCACTGAGCCCCACTGGCCTTTAGCTAAGGAAGAAAGTCAGAGTTACACTGTATCACAGTGTATTAACACACAGCTCACAGGAAGTGTATAGTGTCTGTACCTTCAGTTGGGGCTAAATGAAACACAAAAGGGCCAAACAGAAAGAGAACACAAAACACAGTGACATCAAACATGTCTGACCTCGGTTATGGCAGAAATAGCAGCCCAGTGATGGGATGGTGGTGAGAAGGGCAACACAAGGCAGGAGAATCCAGGGCAGGAGGTCAGGGTTACAGGGCTGGAGAGGGTGGGGAGTGGACTGGCCTCCAGGATGGTCTGTAAACAGAGTATAAACATCATCACACACATATATTACACATAGACATATCATATGCCTTCGTTCTCAAATGTATTCTAAGAATTCTATATTGACACCAGTGTAATCTTAATATTTATTATATAAGTAACTGATGTAAGAAAGTCACACAATCTACAGTGACCTAAATCTAAAGCGCTCGCCATTAAATTACCTGTGAATTTCAGCTTTGTACAGTTTCCAAAAATTGCACCTCTGATTGGGATGCAGCAGTAGATCAGCAGATCTGCCTCAGTGATGTTCTTCAGCTGCAGGCTGTGTGTGGAGTTAAAGATGGGAGTCAGTCTCCCTCTGTATTCATCTCTGATGTTAAAAGGACCAGGTCTTTTGAGATTCTCATGGGTATATTTCAGGTCCATGACTCTGGCTGGTATGTGGTCTGACTGCTGGGAAAACCAGGAAAGCTCCTCATGTACAGGGATCCCACAAGGCAGAGTGGCTGCTCCTCCAGGCTGGACCTCTATCACCGCCGGCTCCTCAGCCTGGGTCACCAGAGCAGCACTGCAACCTGGAGACATAGAAAACAGAGTAAATATGATATTAATAAAGGCTATGAATGAATTTGGCTATGAAGTGTTGTGGTGATGATTCTGCATTAAGATCCTGTGGTGTATCAGTCTTACAGGTTACATTTTGTACTAAACTCACTCTGACTGAGGAAACACATCCCTGCATCCTTTTGTCTGCAGCCTGATAACCGCGGTTCACACAACCAAGGTTCGAAAAAGCAAAACTCACTGTTTAAAATGTCACATCACCCTCCTTTTTACATGATGGTTGTCAGGTTGTGGGAATGATTCTAGAAAGCCGTAACTAATAGAAACAAGAAAAGCTGACTGGCGCGCCGGCAGGACAGGATGACCTAACGAGACAGATAAAGGGAGCAGACAAAGTATCTTTGGCCTTCTAGTAAGATAAGTACTAACTGGCTAACTAGAGCAAATGTCGAACAGTGTGAAATGTGTGGTTGAGCCTCTTCCTGAACATGCCGAATGCATGTCAGACAGTTTCTCCTGGATTATAATCTGGCAGACAATAAACTGGTGACCTGCAAATTCTCCACGTCTCAGCTATGAAACTCTTCTTATCTATGGACCCGGTGGGGGTGGTGAACCCCAACAATTTGGGGGCTCGTCCAGGATCTACAGGAGATTCGCAAGTTTCGGCTAAGTGGTGATGCAGCCTACCTGCGGGTCCCTGATTAGAAGAGGTAAGCAGAGCCTGTTATATCAAAATCTGCATATTGGTTATGTCAAATTGAGCAGTTTGAAGTGTCCAGTGGCCCGTCGGTAAATTAACACGAAGGAGGGTTTGCATGTACCGTGTTCCTATGGGGTATACGTACTGTGTCTATGTGTTGTGGAGGCATTGTGTTCAGGGATTGTGTGCAGGCATTGTGAGTGAGTGAAGTAGGACTATAAGGAGCAGAGGGTACGGAACCCCCGCAGTGAGGTAAAAATTTAAGGAGCAGAGGGTACTGGACCCCCGCAGGGAAGTAGGACCTTAAGGAGCGGAGGGTACGGGACCCCCGCAGGGAAGTAGGACCTTAAGGAGCGGAGGGTACGGGACCCCCGCAGGGAAGTAGGACCTTAAGGAGCAGGGGGTACGGGACCCCCGCAGGGAAGTAGGACCTTAAGGAGCGGAGGGTACGGGACCCTCGCATTGTCCTCGATGTAGCGACCCCCCTACTTGCTGACGAGTGGTAGAAAGCTAGGTTAGCAGCCTGGGGAATTCAGGACCCCTGAATGCTAAA
>JAABNY020000095.1:30326742-30359379 GCA_015164015.2 Brevimyrus niger | reverse complement strand
AATACATACCGATTTACAGAAAACCCCTTACGTATTTTGAAGGAGGTATATATTTCTATATAAGAAAGTTCAAGGGTTCGAATCTATGAAATTTCTCATATCTTTGCACCTCCACGATTTGTAAACAGCCCAACCTAAAAATCGAGATTCACCATATAAATGGGCCCCCTAGGAAATGCAGATAATGGAATCAGTCATGCTCAGTGACCAAATGCAAAAGTTCATGTGCCGGACAAAGCGCCCCCCGGAGTGTTAGAAGCAGCAGACAAAGAAAGAAAGCGGACAAAATGATTAGGTGAGCCCGGAACATTTCAACTTTCGTTGTTATTTGATAAGCATATCAGAAAATGTTTTAAGAAAAATCTGCTTTTAAAATTGGTAGAACTTACTAGTTTTATCAACGGTTTGGTTTTAATGCAAAATCATCTCAAATCTAAACGACAAGAACTTATTGTGCTGCCATAGTTTGGTTATTTTGACGTATGATTTTGTATTCGTCTGTCTTGGGTGACAAAAATATAGCTTAAGTAAAATTTAGAACAGTTAAGATATTACGCATTTCAAGTCAAGCGATATTTTAGGTTTACTTAAAATTTCTTACTTTACTTAATAAATGTACACTATGTATTTTTTAACACACGTAGTTGGTAAACCATAACGTTTTTAGTTAAATTTACTAACGATATGCATATGTTAATATCTTCCATCTGAATTTAAGAGAGCTTGTATGGATCATTACCTCTGGAGATCATTCTGTTCATCTTGAATATGAAATTTCGATCTTTTTGTTTCTGTTTTTATAAGGTGACCACCGGTACTCCTTTGTGAACCTAAAACCCTAGTTTTTAGCAGTCGTATAAGCGCCTTTATCGTGGGCCTTATTTGAATTACTTGATATTTTTATATAAATATGCTTACTGAAGCGAGTCCCCCTTTATACATTTCACCGACCGGGGATGAGGCGGTAAAGCAAATTTCGAGTGGGATTCAAACTCGTAAATGTATTGACTAGTTACGTCTGCCATTTACTGACGTATATATACATTAGTTAGTCTGTTGATGCGTCCAAATACAAGATTTTTACATTGATTTGCATTTGTAAACGTAGTAAGGTGCACACTCACATTAACAAGAGGTCTAAGAAATGTTGACCATTTACCTAGTTGGCACTGCTTTTGAAGGATTGTAATGGTCGCACGCTGTTCGGCGGCAGTAAAGGCGGTACTGCTTACTCTCCAGATCCCTTTCTGCCACAGAAATCCTATTAAAGCATTAGGACATTCCACAATGTCTTTTCAGGCATGTTTTCTCCACCACGACTCAGTATAATCTGGTGTCCTGTATGAGGAGGAATTTTATGAGTCATTACTGAAGCATAAAAGCTCCGTGTACACCCTATATAGTTTAGATAGAACTGTATTGTTATTTTCTGTGCTACTTTTAGTCTAACACAGATTTACACTATTATAGATGTTCTTTTTAAAAATCTTTGTAATCTATTGAGTTACTTAGCTGTGTTGCCGTGAAAATGATGCCTTGTTGGAAAAAGTGCACTCATTGTTTACTTTTAAGTAAATTTTTGTTTTTTTTTATTAGTAAGTCGCAGTTGTAATGAGAGATCTTTTATTAAACAAAGACAGTCATACTATGTTCAGTAAACCCCTTTGTAACAAGGAAAAAAAAGTAATTTATGTCTTGTTTGTTTCTGGTGAAACACATGTACTCTATAAGGTTGTATTTAATAGCAAGGATACACTGATGCCGATTTATGCATTCCCCTGGGCAAAACCACCCAATAACAGCCACTGTAACAACACTAAAGACTTGTGCCATAATTTGAAAAGAACATTTAAGTGTGGTATTTGTCTGTAGTTCCAGTGAAATAATGACGTTTTGTGTATATAACCAGGATAGTCAAAAACACAGCTTAACAGAGCAGAATTCTGTACTCATGTCGCATTGATAAAGCGAATAGCAATGTTTTTATTTTTTTTATTTCATAAGACATTTGATGGCTTGAATTTAGCAGAGGTGCTTGAAGAGAGATTTGATTGGTCTACAGCCCAGATGGCACTTGTAGTGAAATCATAGGTGTCCACTCAAACCCACTTTACCTCCACAGATGATTGCAGATGCCTGACACACAAGTCTAGACTGGCCAGTCTAGGTCCCGTGCCACACGGACAGGGATCAGAGTGAACATGGAGACGGTGGTGATTGTGGCCATCGGGCTGCTGGCCACCATCTTCCTGGCCTCTTTTGTGGCCCTGGTGCTTCTCTGCCAGCAGAGATATTGTCGCCCAGCCGATCTGCTCCAGCACTTCGACTCCAAGTCAGTATCTTCCGAGGCTCCCAAAAGCACCCATAACTGAAGAGGCTTATTTTATGTGTTCCTGACCTTCAGCAGGGGTTTGGAGAGACTCCTCTCATTTTTATAGGGATACGCCGTTTTTGTGTTACATTCACTGAGAGGTGCTAAAAATATAAAGGATTAACAGAATTAAATTACAGTGTGGTAGAAAAATTATAACTGTATGATAAGACAGAGTGTCAGAATGAATGTTCAGGTCCTCTCAGTTTGGTGAGTAAAGAAAATGTCTTTTATTTCAGCAATTCCAGCAAAGCGCTCCTATCACACTCTGGCACTTGGTACCAAGTCACACCCAGCACACAGAGCAACCAGTTGATAAACCATAACTCCCATTTCCCAATAAGGACTTCTAAGTCCTGATTGGTCACAAAACACAAACAAACCAAGCTAAAACGTATAAGAAACACAATTCCTGGCCCATTTGTTTCACCATGGTAGTAAGGTAAAATCTACTCATCTTACTCAATTTACCGGAATCTTTCTCGGCTTCTAGACTCTACTTGAGATATGTATATAGATATTGATTATATGACACTGAATCACTGTTAATGTTTGGGTGTTCCATTGAGTGATGATTGACACATTAATGTATTGTCACTGAATCACTGCAAATACATGGATAACGTATGATTAACATGATTACTTATACATTTTTAATTGTGTAACATATTATATATTGTCTATTGCAACTATTTTATTAAGCTATAACTCTTTGTGCATCAGTTGGGGCAGCTTCAAGTCTCTTCCTGCAGGTGGTTTCTGCCCCCCTTTGCTTTGCTGTCTGCCTCTCTAAGGTTCAAGCTCTCTTCAGGGTTTGCGGAACTAAATGCAGGCAGCTATCACTAAGCAAGTTCATACTATATTTAAAATATCTCTTCTTGCCTTAGGCCCAAGTCATAACAGACCCAATATGCCTCCCCTCCCGGGCCTACCAATGTCCAAATTTGCTTCCACAACAGATGAATCCGACACTGGGCTTTTGTTAAGGATTATGGGGACCAAAAAAGCATATTTTTAGTGACAGTGAAATCCACAGTTAGTAATGTGCTCATGATTCTCATAGAGTAAAATATTATATGAGCAACAGCTTAGATCTGGTGACAGAAATTGGATATTGTTGGCTGAATCTTGCATGGCACCATCCATCCATTTTCCAAACCGCTTATCCTACTGGGTCACGGGGGGTCCGGAGCCTATCCCAGAAGCAATGGGCATGAGGCAGGGAACAACCCTGGACAGGAGGCCAGCCTATCACAGGGCACACTCACACACCAGTCACTCACACATGCACACCTATGGGCAATTTAGGGATTCCAATCAGCCTTAGCATGTCTTTGGGGGGAAAACAGAGTATCCCCCACAACAGCACAGGGAGAACATGCAAACTCCACAGATGTATGCCAGACGGAGACTCGAACCCAGGTCCCAGAGGTGTGAGGCAACAGTGCTAACCACTGCACCACCATGCCGCCCCCTGCAAGGCATCAAACTTTTCTAATTTATATTCATCTCAATATTCATACTTATACTGATATTCTATATTAGGTTTCTAAAACACTATAAATCCATTGAGAAAAACTACCTTTAATTTGAAGGTTTTGATGTGCTACCCATCACAGGGAAATAATTAGGATGCAGTATGATAATTGTGCTCCATTAATTGGACACCTGTGGGGGCTTTCAGGGAAACTGGCCAGGCTTTCTCTGTATAAACATGGGAAATCCCTTGTAACCCTATGTTTGCATAGCAGAACACTGGTAATGACTTAAATAGGTGGCTAATGAAAGGGATCCTAATTTTTCCCCTGGCAAAACTCTACATCAGCTGTCTGCCATCATCGCCCACACAAATGCGTTTCATTTGTTCTCACTGTTAAGTGGGGTTTCTGCCTAATGAAAATGCTCAGACGACAAGGGGAAATTTTAAAAACACAATTTCTCCCTCAACACACTGGGACCTAATGCTGGGTGCAGTCTGTTTTTCAGGAGTTATCCATATCCTTGTGCTTCACTGTCATTTTGGAATAAATAGGCCCACACTGGACCTCATAAGCTCCATGGAGACTCAGAGCGAGCCCTCAGAGCTGGAGCTGGATGATGTGATCATCACCAACCCTCATATAGAAGCCATCCTGGAAAACGAGGATTGGATCGTGGATGCCTCGTACGTCTCCTGCCAGATTGTGTATCTGCTCTATATAGTCACATAATTTAAATAATTCAAAACATTTGACTGTATAAAAGCATTGTCAGATGCTACACCCATCTATATATATGCTAACCATTATTCAGTGCAAGCATTTGGGGATCATGGAGACTGAACCGAGCAGCATATGCAGGGTACAAGGCAGGAAAACACCCTGAGTGGGATGCTAGTCCCACAAAGCACAGCTGCTACATTGTTTCTCTGTTATCAAGCAGCAGAAAGTTGATCTGTTTCCCCAATATTTTGGTTTTTGTCTTTGGTCATCTAGCAAATAATTATCACACAGTGACAATAATATATAGCAATTAAAATACTTTTTCTGTTATTTTTTTCAGTGGTCTTGTGTCACATTGTATCTCAATCCTAAAGGTAAACCTGTTTTCATGTTGTACTTTTCATGTTACTGAAGAATGTTTATAGTATTCGTAGTTTAGTAATTTTTTCCTGATCGTGAAACATGATTTGCAGATCTGCCATACCCTGACAGAAAAGCTAGTTGCCATGACGATGGGCTCAAGGGCAAAGGTCAAGGCACCTGCCAGTCTCAATGACATCATCACTGTTGCAAAAAGGATTAGCCCAAGGTAGATCTCATCAGAAGCAGATATTGAATGATAATTTACATCAGTAAGGCAATGTTCTCCTGAGGCACATGACTCCATGGTGTTTATTTTGGCAGGGTGGATGACGTGGTGCAATCAATGTACCCCCCTCTGGACCCTAAACTCCTTGATGCACGGTATTTCCCTATTCTGTGGGAGTAACAATGGCCATCGGTCTGCTGTAAATCTGTAATATTGTTTAAAAAATATTTAATGTGTGAAAATTATTTTCCTGCAGGGCCACCACCCTTCTTCTGTCAGTCAGCCACCTAGTGCTCGTGACCCGCAGCGCCTGTCACATGGCCAGCAGCATGGACTGGATTGAGCAATCGCTGAATGCCGTGGAGGATCACATGGTCGTGCTGAGGGAAGCGGCCCTTGCTTCAGAACCAGACCTCACCCTGGCAGGAGGGCACACACTTCACCAGGAACAGTCAACTATCTAGGTCTTCTCTCCTATTATACAGCAACGTTAATGCCTTAATCCTAGACACTGATATAAAAATTCCTGCAGTCTTATTTTATTTACTTATGCCTTAAGCTGTATATATCTTTTTCCTTAACTGCATAATCATTTTATACTCCTAGAAAATGTTTCCTATATTATCACAGTACAACAAAGTTTAAATATTTGTAATAAAATACAAAAACAAAAAGTTTACAAGTATGTTTCACTGTTGACAAAATTGACATTATATACAGTGCTCAGCATAAATGAGTACATTTTGAAAATTATTTTTTTTTAATGATTTCTCTGTAAACACTGGAACTAGCAAAATTTTGACAAAACTCAGTTTCATTAAACATTTGTTTCATTTACATAAAACCTTGATAACCAACATCACTAGGGTAAGCAAACAATATATTTTATTTAAATAAGGTATTAAAAAATGAATACACCAGAAATTCCACCAAATGTAATATTTTGTATGGCCTAGCTCCATGATTTTTAGGAAAAGCACCAACTCTTCTGGGCACTTGGTCACTGAATCACTTTCAGAAATGCAGCAGTGGCCTTGTATGTATTGGGTGAATGTCATGTTGAACGATTGCCCAGTGACCCAGGACGCGGAGAGATTTTCTTTCAGTATTTCACAGTACATCTGTGTATTCATGACGCCATCAGTGAACTGCAATTCCCCAACGTCTGCAGCACTTGTACAACCCCACGGAAGAACACTGCCAACGCCATACTTTACTGTGGGTACAGTATATTTTTCGCCCTTGCAAGGCCATACAGTTTGGATGTCAACATTGCCAAACATATTTAGTTGTGTCTCATCACTCCAAAGTGTATTGTCCAAATAGTCTTCATATTTCTCAGCATGAGCCCTGGCAAATGCAAAACGGGTTTTTTGTGTGCATGGGCTTGAGCAGTGACTTCCATCGTGGATGACACCCTTGCGTGCCACTCTTCTGCAGTGTATGTTGTATTATGTCATGGTCATGACTATACTGAGCAGATGTGTAACGTTTTCAGATCTTTAATGTTTAATAGTTATTTATATTATGTATGCATGCATGCATTGATTGTGTCTTTTTTCATATTATATAGTCATTATGCTCTGAAAGAATACCACAATTGCATTGTCAGAAATATGCATGCCAGCACCAGGAAATCATAGAGCTAAAATCTTCAGTTAAATTATTAAATAAAAATTGAGACCTGTGATTTTACTGCTTTTTGTAAGGATAATTCTGATTGACACTGTTTGTGTTCTCATTTAGAATTTTATAAACCATTTAATGCTTTTTTATTGTCCCTCTCATCTGAACTTTTCCCTGACATGTAAAGTTGTTTAAGCAATGCTATTTAATCTTTGAGCTAAAAAAAAAAATCACAACGTAAAATATATGTAGCCAGTGTACTATTCTAGTGTAATGCCAGGAGCATCTGATAGTTGCCATAAAATCTGCATTGAATCACGTAGAAAACCTTATCACTTTCGAAAAAATACAAAAAGTGGTAAAATGTATTTATTTCAGGAAAAAACTACTCCCACAATATCATTTGTAAATTTGTGGCATTAAATGCAGTTCATCATTCAAGCTGTCACCCAGCACATGGTCAACAAAGCAGATAAGGTATTCTCCCATTGCATTTACTGCACATACACTGCATATACTATGTTTTTGGTTATGCGGCATTGTCAAATGTTACATAAAAAAAAAACAGAAAAGTATGATGCATATTTATATTACATGGTTTTATAGTTTTGCATTTACTTGCATATAGGTTTATATTCATATACAAAAAACAGAAACATTGTTGTTAAAAGATATAGTGGTGTACCAGTAGGGGGCAATATTATGCTTCCCTTTGGATTTTTCTTTTTTTTTTTCGTTTTTTACTTTACTGAAATCCACTGATAAAATGCAGTACAGAAATTTAAAAAGTGTTTATACAGGCAGTTACCATACATAGACTGTACATTTGAAATTTGTCACTTTACAAGAGCATATACCTTCTTAAAAGTAAGAAATACAAAAGTGCAAAAATATTAAATACTTTTTTACACTTAATGACATAAAAGGCATATTTCTTTCTTCTTTAAAAAAGTCTTTTGCTTTTTTTCAGGTTGATTTGTTTCCAGTTAGGGAGTGAGTTGAATTCATCTCGTGTCATCTCCAAAACCCTCTGAAAAACAAGTACAAAGTTGAATCATCTTTACAATGAATTGGACAATGTTTATTTGTCAGGTGGCTACAAAATGGAGTTAAGTTTCTTCTGCTCTCCCAGGCATGCTCAGAAGCTCCCCCTTAACCTCTGCAGCATCCCACACCTAATCAAAAATGCAACAGAACTCTGTTTTCAGAAAGGTAGCTGATTATGAGAAAGACCTAGGTATGTTGATGCTTCCATGTCCCATTCTCGCCAGTGGAAAGCAATAAAAAGGCCAATAGGATGTTGGGGTATATCTCCAGGTGTGTGGAGTTTAAGTCAAGGGAGGCAATGCTAAGATTATACAATTCCTTGGTGAGACCTTACCTAGAATATTGTGTGCAGGTTTGGTCACCATATCTTAAAAAGGATTTCGAAAAGGTGCAGCGTAGGGCCACAAGAATGATTCCTGGTCTTAGAGGAATGTCATATGAGGAAAGGTTAGTTTAAATAAATCCGTTCAGCCTCAAGCAAAGGAGACTGAGGGGGGACATGATCCAGGTCTATAAGATTCTAACAGGTTTGCATGCTGTTCAACCAAATAGTTACTTCAGCATTAGTTCAAATACAAGAACTCGTAGCCATAGGTGGAAATAAGTGGGAGAACATTTCAAACTGTCTTTACATAGCGCGTAGTCAGAGTCTTCCTGATAACGTAGTGCAATCTGATTCCTTGGGTTCCTTTAAATCAGAGCTAGATAAGATTTTAACAACTGAACTATTAGTTTAGTTCTCCCCAAGCGAGCTTGATGGGCAGAATGGCCTCCTCTTGTTTGTATAGTTCTTATGTTCTTGTGTTTATGTTGAATTATCTATAAAGAACATGGCACCAAACATTTCAAGTGCATCTTGATTGTTCAACTTAATCCATCTTTAGCTTAGAGATGACAACAGAAGCAGGGCCAGAGTGGGTTGGTATTACCTGAAAGTCTTCATCTGAGAGGTAGATCTCTAAGTGCAGGGGGTCCACTCCCTCAGGCAGGGGCTTGGCCAGCAGCTCCTCCACAGAGTACTGGTTCTTACTGAGCCTTGAGAGGGCATCCTTCACTAGAATCACCTTGTTCCTTGGGGCTTCCGTCTGCACTTACCAAAAAAGCACCCACCAATTTAACACTTTGGATTTTTCAGCAGATACCTGTTTTCTATAAAGTATTGGCAGACAGGATGTGCTTTTTCCAAAGCACTATAAAATGACAATTTTGTATTGGTAATCTCAATAATAATACGATTAACTAATTTTTAGTTAATGGGGTTTAAACGGATCTAGCCTCTAGTATGTTGTCTGGGCCTAGTCCTATGTCTAGAGGGGTATTCCATGAAGCAGGCTTAAGGGAAAGTCTGACTTATTTCGACAAGTCAGTCTTACTTAAGTGAGAGTCCCGTTCCATCAATACGGAAGCCCTGAAGGGCAAAACACACCAACAGCAAAGACGAAAACACACCACCAAATTCAAACACCCAACATCAAAGACAAAAACACGCCAGCAAATTCAAAAACACTCCAGTAAAAGCGAAAACACTACAACATTAACGCCATTTGTTGGTGTGTTTTGCCCTTGCCCACTATATCACCATGGTAATTTAGGCCTGCAAACACGCCAGGTCCGGACCAGGCTAACTGTCTCACTTAGTTTAGTGTCCGAACAGAGCTGAGATTGCTACATAATCAATATAATAAAGCCTATAAAAAATCACATCTTAACATTACAATTAATTCAGAAATAATTACAGTAAAATCCCGTTATAGTGGACTCGCTTATAATGGAATATCGTCTATAACAGATGAGGTCTGCTGGTCCCGTCCATGCGCCTTTAAGAACATGCAAAAAAGGCATCGGATATAGCAGACTTGCATATAACCGAATTTCGCTTATAACGGACAAACAATTTGGTCCCCAGGGCCGCTTTTAGCTGTAGTTCTGTTCGGCTATAAAGGACATGCTGTTCCGCCTACAAGGCGCGTGGCGTGCCAGTGATATCCAGCGCAGATACATACGTAGTCAGGATTAATAATAGTCAGACATCTGGTCAGGTAAAGTTGGATTACTACATGTACAATTATATAATAATCTGTACCACAAGTGTGTCTGATGAGGTGTGGCATGAGTAAATGGTGTCGTGTAGTTGTGTTCTGAGCATACAGCAACTCTGGACTGTTTTGCCAGGTCCCTTGAAGTACGTTATAACAGTATTTTACTGTAAAATAAAACGGTATGCATATTACAATGGTGAAACATGAAATATAATGACTAATTGGAAAAAAAACAGTGAAATAATATGAACAGGAAGATATCCTTATATTTTTAGTCTACTAGTTACTGTCTACTTTGAAAGTTTATTACTAAAATAGCAAAGACTACATACGGTTATTTGTGCAGATCATTTCACACGGATGTGATTTAAAATATTTTACAGAGATCAAATAATATTATATGGTAATAATGACAGGTGAAATCAACCCTGAGGGTTCCCCGTTGGCTATGGGGATCAGCGACCTTCATATTATAAGGCGACAGCATAAATCACTGTAGCACTATGCCACTTTACTAAGCACATGTAAGACTTACGTAACTTATACATTTAATGTGTCTGCAATTCATCACCAAGCCAACTCCCTGGCTGTGTTTATGGCCACAGTATTGCCTTTTTTAAATGACTACATCTTTGTATTTATCATACAGCTCTATCAGCAGCGTTTATTCTGCAGCAGAAAGAAACACCGCTCACATTTTACAGGTTTTCCTACTCATTCGGTCGATCTACCATTCATCCATTTATTTGGGCTTCTTCAATTTCGTGGGTGTGTGCACTAAGTCAGACTATGTCTTGAATGAACCCTGGTTAATTAAAACTGAACTGCATTCGTAGAACAACATGAGGCTAAGTTTAGAGATGGAGGTAGGTTGAGTCTGGTTTTTTCGGTAAAGTCTAGCTTTTTTTTTTTTTTTAGCTACTTTCATGGAATACTCCCTAGGTGAGACCACTAAGTCCATTTCTGGACAGGCATCTGGTGCATGACCTGTATGTTGGTGAAGCATTACCCTGGGTTCATACCATACCTGGAGCTTAATGTTGGATTCTATCTCCCAGCGGGGGAAGATGTTGGTGAAGGTCAGAGGTTCTGCCCCAGCAAGGGTAAGGTATGCCTGTGGGGTGCGCTTTGGGTTCTTCTCTGAAATATTCCCATAACACACAGTTAGTAACCCATCCAGCCACCACAGAAACAGGGGAATTCCATAACCACTGGACAGAAACTCATTGGAAATAAACAGGAAAATAATGTCAATATTACAACTCACATCAAAAGTCGAATCTTAGTCATCTACCTCAACTGCTGTGTACAGTTGCAGTAAATCCTACAACCAAACTCTGAATGGCTGAATGGCTAACGGAGGTGGCTGAGAAGCCCCCATTCAGCCCTGCCTGCCAACCTTTGCAGTACTCCAGCACAGTCTCCATGGCGCACTTCCTCTCAGCATCCCAGCGGATCTTGGCGGATCCAGTGCACTCCGTGTCATCTGGCCACAGTCCCTGCCACAGGTACACCTCCATGCGGTTATCGAGCAAGAACAGTGCTGGGAAAAGACAAGATATATAAATGTAACATCACCTCCCTTGACTTAAACTCCACACACGTAGAGATATAACCCAACATTCTATTGGCCTTTTTATTGCTTCCCCACACTGGCGAGAGTGGGACATGGAAGCATCAACATACATGCCAAGATCTTTCTTGTAATCAGCTACCTTAATTTCAGTGGAACCTATAAAATATATGTACTTTATATTTCTGTTCCCTGCATGGATTACCTTACATTTATCTGCGTTAAATTTCATCTGCCAAGTGTCAGCCCAGTCGCTAATTAAACCTAGATCCTGTTGTAGCCTCTCTGCTGCTAGATCAGTATCTGCTACACCACTCACCTTGGTCAGATGTATCTGGATCGCGTTTCACCATTATGCTGTTAATAAAATTACTATGCAAATGCAATTTAATGAGCGCTAATGCAGCTATTTATAATGTGAATAGCGATCTTCGGGTGAGAGTGGTACTACACACCCCAAATGCAGGTAAAACAAAGTAAAATGACATGGTTTATTTTTTTGCTGATTTAACCTAATTAAAAAAACTTTAATACTTCGGACAATGGATGTTTATAAAATAAAACAGATTATGGATTTAGCCAGTGTTTTTTTATGATTCTACATTATGATTTCAGCGAGATATAAACTGAAATAGACACAAAAAAGTATATTATGTTGGTGACGACATACTCGACCCCAGATAGTTAAGGGCCCCTTTACCAATTTAAATAACCCAAGGCCTTCTGACCATGATAATCTGCCTCTGTAACCCAAATTTAGGGTATAGTGTGTGTTGACTAAAATTTTTGCAGGAATACATATTGCATTTCTAGGGATGCTTTCCCATTGCACCATGTACCATACTTTTGGTACTTCAAGTAGTACCGGAACACCAAAAGTATGGTACTTCAAGGTGTTGATTCTTCACTGGTGTATAGACTGGTACTATCACTGAAAGCCATCACAAAGCGAGGTGGGGTATTTTGTACTGAATTTGAAAAACATAGTACTCCTCTACGTATGAACTTTCAGACTGTTATGCACTGGGTCGGGCACGGGGAAACAGCAAAGGAGCCGGGGAGATCAGGTGAATGAAGGATTGAATTGAAAGTCAGCAAGGAACATGGTATACAACACAAGGACAGATGTTAATGATTGTACAGGGAAACAAACTCGAATCCAGACTTAAATATACAGGACTAATTATCAAGATTGTAAACAACTGGAGACATCGGGATTCCACATGAGATAAATGAATGGGGGCACATTTTCAAGTTACAAATGGCTGTTCAGAACATAACTTGTTCATAAGCAGAGGAATGTCTGTATATTATAGGGCGGGGCGATGTGCAATATTAATACCAACATTGCATGGGTTGTATTAAGCTACATGCGTATAACATCACAACTTGCGCATAGTGTCCATTTTACCAAAGGTTGTGGTATGTCGCTCAGAGGCAGAAAGTTCAAAAAAGTAATCTAAATAAACTTCATAGCAAGTGCTCATGACCATAAAAACTGTATTTTCTTTAGGCAAAAAGGGCTGAACCATTTCTTCATAATATTTGAGGGAAATAATCTACCTCCACAGCTGACTGTAGTCTAGATACATGCAAGGCACAATGAGGCACAATAAGGCTTTGTTAAATTATCATAATGCACAAACTTTCCACTTTATCCTACAGTAGAGTGCCAAGAATAAACGTTAAAAAAGTTCTAGAGCACAGCATGGCAGTTTGCTAATCACTGTATTTTTCTCTCATACCAACATTCAGTCAGTACTAAACGCCTGTATAAAATACAATCTCTCTCTCATTTGTTTCCATCCAGCAAAATACAAATGACAAAACACTTGGAAGTTAATAAATACATATTTTAAATATAATTACCTGAAATATTGCCGAGCTCGTGCTCTAATAAAATGCTAAGAATGCGCCGTCTCTTGACAGTACCGTCATTCAATTCCTTTTGATTGATGGCTTTTAGCCAAGATTTTCGTCACATTTCCATTAGTTTCCATTGCCTTGTTTTTTATGAACAGAACGTATACTCAAGAACCTTAGATTTTGGTTTTTCTTGCTGCTATTATTTACTCATTTCCTGGTAAAATGGCCACCATATATAGTGATCATAGTTATAGTGATCAACTGCTTATATGGATCAAAAAGCTTGGGACATAATCATTGCTGTACAAATACTGTTTAAATATTTCACTTATAGTAATAAAGTAGTCAGCTTAGTGGTATTTTTTACACATAATATATGGAAAATTAAAATTGTAATTATTATTTTTTCTTTTACTTGCTTACTTTGTCTTGGTGTAAACTGTTTGCTTCCAGCTAGCTACCTGAGGCTTATGCTGCACAGAAAACATGACGGGAAAAAGAAAGTCTTTTTCTGTCAATGACAAATATAGACTCAAAGTTTATGATAAACTGTCAAAATCAAGCTTCCGAGATGCAGTGGTGAAACATCAACAAGCTGTATTTTATGTACAGTATTGTTCTGTATTACAGCATATTTGAATTATGCACAGTTCAGTAATGTAATATGTGTAGTATTGTAATTTGAAAAATGTTTGAAATGGCTGTACTGTATTTTAAAATCATCAAAATGTTCAACTTATTGTGGTATTGATTTGAGGTCACCCAGCCCTATATGAGGTTCAAGTTTCACTTTTACTCTGTCATAAGAAATAAAATTGCACATATAATGATCATTCCATTTCAAGATTATGTACTTGTATGATGCTTAAAAATCAATTTAAAGTTTACCTCTACTGCTTCTGCATAAACACTGCATGCATTTTCTGAGACAATCATAATAATTTTTCTCCTTGCCAAGTCACTCCTAGACAAGTTTGTGAGAAATTTGTTAAACTCCTTTTCTGCTTTATAAATACCCCAATATTTACTACAACAAAATAATGCTGTGCTGTCGTAGTATACTATACAAAATACTTTATTTCTTTTCATGCCATCCTGATTTTGTGTTCTCTGTTGTTCTGATGAGCTAGGTTTCAATCAATTGTCTCCTCACTAAGGACCCAAAGAAGGTTGGGACTGGGGACCTGGAACGTCTTCTATTATCTCACTTAAGAGTTAAGGTCTGTGGGCCTGCAAATGCCTCTGATGTAAAAGCAACAGCTGCCCACCTGGCTGGGGCACAGAGTAGAGCTGCTCCTGCAGGAACGGCATGGCCATCATGGCCCCTGGAAGACGGGCAGGACTCAGCTGCTCCTCTGCCTGGAAGGTCCCAGAGCAAGCTGTCAAGCGGAAGAGCCGCGGCGTGAAGTTGTACTTGCCTGGGTCTGTCAATGATACCACATGCCAAGAGAAATCAGTTTGTTTACCTGTGCTGGCAACATATGACACCTTCTCATCCCTCTGCATTGATTTCTACCACACCTGAACATTTTTACTAACACCAGAACTACTGTGGCTGTGTTGCTCAACACATTGCTATTGCTCCGAAAGTGAAGGTGGCTTCATGGTTAAGAGCTACCAGACTCCGAGACCAGCACCTTGCAGCATGCAGTCATAGGCCTTCCTGTTTTTCTGGCCCAGTGCATTCCAGAATGCGGCTGGCTCTGCTCCCTCCTCTACTTCCTGCACCTTAATTTCACTGTTACTGTTCAGCCCAAGTTCAGTTGGGCACCTGTATTATTATGGGGGAAAACAAAGACAACACAAAATAGAATCAGGATGCCAAAGAATACCTCAAGTGCATGATAAATAGTTCAAGTCCATGTCATGTAATTTTACATAGTTTCATTGTTTCATGAAAGCAAAACAGTGTAGCTGAAGGAAACATATCGGCCAAAGGGTAGGGGTGGGAAAATGGCGTTAGTGTTGCCAGTTATTGATCATTACACAGAGTACAGCCCCGGTGGGCAGAACCTACTTCCGTACAACATGCTCAACAGCCTTCTTGGCCACCTCGCACTTGTGCGCATGGGCCTTACAGCCATGCCACAGGAAGAGCACCCCCTGGTGAGCACTGAGGAGGACCAGGGAACCACGAGAACGCAGGCTGGCACAGCAACACTCGACTTCCACCAGGGAGGCCTCCATTGCTGCTTCACCCTGCACACAGAAGAGTCGCCAGCCGTCTGCCGCAGGAGGAGATGTTAGTATAATACTGAATTGAAGCTGATATGTCCAGTACTTGTCCAACAGATTCTGACAATGCAACCAAAAATAACTGGATCTTCAACAATTATTTACATTTCAACACATAATTAGTATAAGTAATTACTCTGATAAAACTGATGAACAATTATCTTGCTGGTAATGACCTTAAGAGAGGAGTAATGAGAAAACTGAATTAATAACTTTAGGAGCATATATTGGCATAATTAGCATCTATGCAGAGAACTGCCAAAAAACTGAAATGCACATCAGTAGATGATTACCAGTTAATTACATGTTATCTGAGCTCTATTGGAACAAGCCCCATTTTGCAGTAGGGCCATTAGATTGAGAGAGATGAAAATGAAAGTGCAAATGATACCTAAATTGGAGGCAGTGTCTTCCCGACTTCCCAGGTGGATGACCAAGCCACCCTGGAAGAGCTGGAGAAAGGAGGGAGGCTCCTTCCCCTGAGCTACGAGCACCTGGTCCCACAGAGACACAAATGAGCCACACCCACCCCCCATCTCTGTCATAAGCATGCAGTTTCAGATTTGCAGGGTGAAGGTGCTATGACGTGAGGCGCTCACCTGCGCCCCCCTCTGGTTACCCAGTTCCACAGTCATAAGTGCCGACGTGCCCTTGCCGCTGGCACTGGAGTGCCGACCCTGCCAGAAGAAACAGGCAGTGCGCTCCCTACCTGCGCCGCCACTGCTTAGCTCTCCGGGGTTCTGCCGCTTCCCCACTGTACAGACAGAGAGGTGCACACCCGACATATACCAAATCAGGACTATAGTGTCTCATATTTTATTTCCTGATAAAGGATGTCTATTGACAATAAATTTGACACTTTAAGTTATTTCATTTCTGGGGTTCTGCATTACAACTCAAAATCAGGAGGTTGTTAGATCAAATAATGTGGCTGTCTGAGTGATGCTGCATCAAGGTCCTTAACCTCAAC
Source organism: Brevimyrus niger (assembly GCA_015164015.2). Taxonomy (NCBI): domain Eukaryota; kingdom Metazoa; phylum Chordata; class Actinopteri; order Osteoglossiformes; family Mormyridae; genus Brevimyrus; species Brevimyrus niger. The sequence goes on along the minus strand of JAABNY020000095.1, from coordinate 30,342,862 downwards.
TGCTCCAGGGGTGCTGCATGCTGGCTGGCCCTGAACCCTGTTTGCCCACACCATGTCTGGTGTCTCAAAGATAGCAATATAGGGATGCCTCAAAACTGCCAAATTTCCCCACAGGCATTAATAAGAATAATGAATTGAATCAAAATTCTACTTGCAAAAGCACTAGTCCATTTCTGGGTCATAAGAGGGCCTGGAACCTCACCTACCCAACTTCGTCTATGCATCCATTTAATGCAGGTGTGTCAAACTCAGTCACTGAACGAGCCATATTGAAAACCACCAATCTAAGCTTATTTATTTAATATCAGTAAGATCCAAACTTTGTGGCTATTTGGTTGATATCTTTACTATATGTAAATATCATTTTAAAATGTAATAGACTTGTAATAAATACTATTACTGAAAATTGTCTTTTTTGAACAATGATGCACAAAAATATCTCTGAAGATACAGAATTAAACGAAATGCGTCCACTGAGCTGATGAATCATTATTCATCTGCTTTTATCTGACAATGTCCACTGGATCCTTCTTTTGAAGATAAGTTTAGCCCTAAGAAAAACAACCATATTACAACTGGAATGTTTTGTTGATCTTAACTAGCTGCTGCTGAGTTTGTCAGTAGGGGGTGAGATGGGATGAACAAAGGTGTAGTGCAGGTTCACAGGACCCCTGCTTCCCAGGTAGGGCTATAAGGGTACACATATTCACCGTGTGCTGTTTGAATGCATAATTTTCAGGTAAGGAAACACAATGTAATGAATGAAAACATTTACTGACATGGGAGAAGACATGTCTTCGGTTTACAATTGTTATTTATTGTGTTTAAAATTTTCGGAATACATCATTTCAATGCAAAATAGGTTTTTGCTACTGTATTGAAATTGCACCAAATGAACCCAAAACAGACATTTGTATCGAACTATAAATATTGTGTACTGTTACACCTCTATTCCTGGGCCATTTTTAACAGAATATCAAAATGATTTCAACAATTGTATTGCAAGCCTGATGTGGTCCATGGCCTTTGACTTTGAAATTTGCAATTTAGAGACACAACTTCAAGTTTATCACCAGCAGTGAATTGACTAATTGGTTAATAAAGGTATAAACCCTGCAGGCAGATGCCTGAATGCTCACCGACAGTGGTGACAGAGTACTTCCAGCGAATGATGTAGGTGTCACCCTCGTGCAGCTGCCCAATGCTCTCCTGTGGGATCTCATAATCGTCAAACTCGCGGATATGCCAAGCATCCACAACGACAGTGGCCAGCTGGGCCTGCCTGCCATCCTCGGTGCGCACCAGGCCATAGCCTCGCTGAACGTCCAGCCCCTCCAGGATGGTGCAGGGCACCGCGTCCCCCCCACCAGCTAGCATGGCCTTGGCATCACAGGGCTGCAGCTCTGACTCGTTAAACATGAGAGACACTGGACTCTGGGAAGAGGGGGGGAAACATGAACAGTGAGGAACACAGCACATTCATATTCATATATGAATAACAACACACAAGTACAACCAAGTGAAAACAATGCTGACCTTATGAAACATTATGGAATTTTCTTGGTATACTGACAATTTTGTCAATTAATATTTGTTTCCTGTGTAAAACTTGGGCCAATTTTTACATATAATTGTATTGCACTGTAACACTGGATTTTTATTCTCCTTGAAAATCTGTTGAATATGTGTCTAAAAAAGGGCTGCCTGCCTCACCTTTACCTCCTCCACAACAGGCTCCTCCTTGGTACAGGGTTTTTCAGTCCAGTCCAGGAACTTCTCTCTAAAGAGTGACGTCTCATTGTGCTCCGACAGCCGCCCAAAAAGGGCCCAGCTGGGGCGGCACTCACCCTGCCTGCGCACAAACAGCAAGCTCATCAACAACCTATGGTGTGGATAAGCAAAGACCACACTCTTATGTCTATGCCAACAATGTCTATGCTGTTATGCTTATCTTTTCCTCGATGTGGCACTAAAACTCCGAAAGCCTACAGAAAACAAATTAGTCTGTAATATGTTTCAACATTTATTTTTTATTTTACAGTTGGAGAATTACAGAAGTTGCACACATTCACATCAAACACAAAGAAACACTGTTTTGCAACATAACGCGTAGCAACAGGCTCATAAAACTGCCAATGTGAGATGCACACACTTTATAAAAATTGTGCTTCTCTTTTTAGCTGCTCCGTACAAAAGCCTTGTTATTAATAAATTAAGTTGAAGAGGGCTTTTGCCCAGTTTTTATAGTAGTGTTGTAGTATTACAGTAGTGTTATAGCTTGTTACTGAACCATGCATACATAAATGTTATTAGTCCAGCAACTGTTAAAACATTTTCTGAGGTGTGACTCACAGTTGGATCTCTGGATTACAGGAGAAAGGGTCTAGCGGGTTGACCCTGTAGTTGCTGTAGTCATAGGAGCCCAACCAGAGCTGCTTGGCCAACTGTACTGCCACCTTTCTGTCACTCAGGGGCACATCCTTGCCATGCCACACGTACACTTCACTGCCAAAGTCAAACACTAACACCTGGAGCAGACGCACAGCATCACAAAAAGAGGCATGGTGTATTCGGGACAGGACATGTGCACATACAAATAAGGAAATAAGGTAATCTACCAACACACAGAAGAGTGATGCAAAACAAATAGGACACACTCTAATAATGTGGTTATCCCTTAGAATAACAAAGGCACAAAAACAGATAAACAGACCTCCTTGGAACTCAGCAGGGAAACGCTGGGAATGCAGGCCCAGGCCTTCTCGTGAGGAACCAGCTTATCCTCCACCAGGCGGTACACACAGTTAGTCTCCACCACCCCACTCTCATACAGCTCATCTTCCTCCGGCTCCCCAGCTTCTATAGACACCACAGAACAAAAACAGACGTGCATAGGAGTATGTAAACAAAGGCATGGAAGGAAGCTTATAACTTACTGCTCACATAAGTTTTAAGTTTTATTTTACTCATAAATGTAAAAATTAAAGTGTATCGGAATCCTTCAGTTAAGCCCTGCATATGCCCAGCTGCTGATTTACACTCCACAATGCAAAGAATCAGTGCCTTCAGAGCCTTCACCTTTGTATTCAGCCTTGCCCCCCAACAGGGTCCAGAATTCCTTGGCTCGGCTGTTTTCTGTGTTGACACCCTCCTCGAGGATGGTGACCTGTGGGGCCTTGCAGCCCAGATCCCTTTTGGTCTGAACAAAGGATGCCATCTCTGAAGCCTGGAATCACAAAAAAATGTTCAATGAGCATAAAGGTGGTCAAATTCATAGAAATGACTGAATAGAACATTTATCAAACTTCTCATCAACAAAAATCATAAGTAAAGAAATTTTCAGACATAATGAAAAAAAAATACAACCTTATGGCAATATCTTCAGAATACATGACAGGGAGACAAATCCTCCTTGATTCAATAGGCCAAGAATGTGAAATTTCAGCACATATTTCAGCACACAGGCCCTAAAATCCTTAAAGGATTATTACACCTTACTAAGACATCTGGCATAGTGAATTCTGCTTGAAGAAGAGCTATGTACAGACTGTAAAAATATATCAGAAGAGAAAAATCATGCACGCACTTTAACTGTGGAGTAATGATAAATGACTAACTTTAGCCTTCCAGGAGTAATGTGAAATGATGATGTCACCACAAAGACACTGTTCTTCATGTGGACAGTAGGAATACCTTGGCTTTCTCAATGACGTTTGCAAACTCCCCACTCCACATGTAGCACTGCTTGGGCGTGATGAGCAGAAAGCAGTCGCCACTGTTCAGGGAGCGGGCCACGGGCTCCACCAAGCGCACCTGAACGTGCCGCCGCCCTATCAGGGGAAAGCAGCCCCCCACATACCCGCCTTTCAGCACAGCACCCAAAGGATACACATTAAAGATCTTCTGTGTCTGCCAACAGTAAAGGCATCCCAATGCTTATCAAACTATCCAGGACCACTGCAGATGAAATAGTAAAAATTCTGAGTAAAAATGACACGTCACCTTTGATGTGGATGAGCATGAGCTTGTTGAAGGGCACTGCGCTGTTGTTGGTCACCACCTCCGTAGACTTCACGTTGCGCAGATTGACTTTACGAAAGTTTTCCTTGCTGGCCAGCCCAGCTAGAGCTGCATCCGCAAGATTGGAGAATTTTGCCACTGAAGAGAAAAGCATGGAGGCCTTCAGTTGTGTAATCATTGGCCTACTCTGTTCTTAAGGAGTTCAAGGCAATGGACACAATGCAGTAGGGGTGTATAGCAGGAATTCTTCTCTCAGACCCAGGTAAAATCTCTCTCTAGGCATGTGGCTTCACGTATTATGTTAGAAACAACTGTTGTCTGACAAAAGAAATGAACTTCTTATTTCCAAAACACTTAAGAATAATGCCATTTCAATATAGTAATAACACAGAAAAGAACAAAAATACCATCTGCCAAAGGGCACTCAAGTCACTCAATTCAACATTAAACCATACAGATAAAAAAATATATATTTTTAAGAAAAAAGATGTCTTAGTTAGATGGTCCTGGAGATCACAGCCAGAACCATTCAAGCATGACAGCAGCAGGGTCCGGTGTGAAATCAAAGGGCATCTAGCTAGGAAATATATGCAGCAGCAGACAGAAAGTCCAAGGGTGCCGAGACCACATGAGGTACATCCCTCTGCTTACATCACTGCATTCAGACAAGGATTGATGTGTATGCTTTATGTTTATTTAGCAGATAGTCAATGTTAATATCTGTAAAATTCATTTACAAATAAATATCACAAAAATACTGCAGCTTATATGCACAATTAGCACACCCCAGTCTTACTAGGTAAATAATATCCTACTGCTATCAATTTCATCAATGTAAGTGATGGATTAAGGAAATATGAATGATGAAATTTCTCAAAGTTAATTACTTTGTGAAAAGGACTCTTTTGCAAAAATACACATCCTGCAGTTGCTTGACATGTACGTAGTTTGGTTTAATGATTTATAGCCCATGGAACTAAAGAGAAATGGGAACAAATGAATAATGTAAGAGCTCTGTTATAATAACGCACTCTTCTCAACTTGAATCCGTTTGGTCTCTACACTGGCAATATTGAGCCTCTGCTCCATGTACTCCTGGCGAATGTCGTCTCGTCCTGCCAGCACCCGCAGGGGATTTCGCGAGGCCTGGGTCTTGCGGACCGGGCGGATTGACCGCCTGTGGGCCGCCACCACAGACGTCAGCCTGGTTATATGCAACATAGAGTTAGAGTAGGTTAGAGTAGTGTTACTCACCGGTTCCAGCTAACAGACCACAGACAAAAAAAAAAAGAGGAGAAAGTGGACAAAGAAGAATGCGAAGAGCACAGGAAGCAAACTCCAAGGTCTGATTACAACAGTCAAAAGATGAATACACAGCCAGTAGAGAGTTAATGGTAAAAGGCCAAAACTTCAGAAATTGGCTCAGAATCAAACAAAAATGGTGTACTTTGGCGATTCAGACTCGATGACACTGAGGTCCTGCTCTGTGTCGATTGGGCTGCTGGAGCTGAGAGCTGAGGGTGTGACTGCCCTATAGAAACGGCCAAATGTATCTTCATCATCCAGCGTCATTACTTCCTTCACTGTCTCCTCTGTCACCTTAATGGAGGTCTCTTGGTGACCAAAACCTTTAATGTGACAAAAATTAATACATATGTGAAAGGGGGCTTTCCTGTGGACAGTGGCATGTCAATCAAAAGAACACATTATTTCCAAGATTACTGCTCCTGGAGGTTCATGCCTTTTTTATGCAGCTTGTCCAGAAAGGACTCCAGCTTGTCCAGCTTCTTATCCCCCTGAACTTCCACATCAGGGCGCGAGGAGATCTCTGTGAAAGTGAAATTAACACAACCTCTGTGCCGTTGCCAGAGAATACGGTGGTACTTCAAAAGGTAAATGAATTAATTAAATGAATGAATCTGCCAGGGTGCTAATATCAGAGAGGAACTGGGCAAACCTTCTAGGGGCCTGGCTGGGGTGCTGGTGGTGGATTTTTTGTTCTGGAAAGGAGATGATTCTTCTTTCATAGATACGGGGGACACAAGGCCTAGCATGAAAAAATACACTCCTTCAGTTTTCATTCCTCTTCATCCATAATGACATCCACAGCACAAACAGTTTTGAAAAAGTCTATTTTGAGCTAATGACACAGATTCTACTCTGAAGGGGGAGGCACTTCTCAGCCAGTGCCCCCGGGTACCACACATTTTCATTGGCTCTGAGTAGAGTCAATCACAGACCAAAGAACATAATTTTAACAATCTCAAGTATGTAACACAAATAGTATATGTATATTCCCCAGAAGTGCATTAATATACATGAATCCTAATGTTTTCTTTTAAATATGTCTTGTGGTTCTATAGCTATACGTGGGTCAATATAATAACATTGAGCTAGGTAGTTGGTAGATGAAACCTCTCCAACAAGAGTTATCATGTAACTGCAACAAAGGCTTTTAAAAGCAAACTCAACCAGGGAAACTTTATGCATTTTCCTCTGTATTATCTATTACCTTTGTCTTTCAGTTAAAAGCATAAAAGCATATTTAAAAAGTTTTTTTTTTTTGTGACCTGAATTAATTTAAACTTTTCAGCATTCTTGTAGTATTTCACTGGTAGCTATACCAATAATCTTTAGAAATGAACCACAGTGACGTGTTCTCATTAAACTAGGACTCAGCATGAAGTAAACCTTATACAATGATGATTCTCATTACTTCTAAGGAGAAGAGACAAAGAAATAACAGCATGACTCAAAGTGCCTGAGATATGGAGACATTCATTTGGTTGTTTTGTCGCTGACATGGAAACCACAGAATATAGTGGTTCAGAAGCTGAATCCTGACCATTGTGATGTGTGCATGTTATTGAACAAGGAGTGTATTGGAAAAATAAAAGAAAAACAAGTGGTCATAAGTGTCCGATTTGTTCTTAATGATTAGAAGAATTTATCAAAATATTTTTTACTGTAAATGTTCAAGAAAAACAAATACCAAGACATCAAAGACAAAATTATTAAAAATATATTGCTCTTTTATTTTCTCAACACCAAGTAAACATTCACTGCTGTCAGTCGATAACATTTCCAAATGAGATATGACCAGATATGGACAAGTGATTGAGTTGGCTAACCTCTCTTTGCCATGCGCCCAGCCACTGTGAACTGTGTGGAGTCATTGGAGGCTCCCTTCCCCTTGCTCTTCCACTGGTCCTCCTTCTCCTGCAGGATCCGCATTCGTTCCGTCAGCGACATCTTCGTTTCCACTTCGGCTAAGGCCTTCTGAACCATCAATGGGTAAAGCAACAGATGCATTCAGCAAATCTATCCACCCAAACTGGAAAAAACCTCTCCAGAATTAGCGCTTAAATTCATATTCCCTTCTATATTGAGAATAGGCAGATTTTAAAAAGTCAGGAAGAAAAATGCAACATGTTTAGAGATTGCCATATGTAATTACAAATCCCTTTGACTCTCTGTAAGCCCCTGTAACAATGCTGCTGTGTATCTTTAGATTTGTAGAAGCCCCTTCATCTCCATCTGAAGATGGCCTACTAAACTTAATGACCAAAAATTTAAATAAAGTAGTTTTACAATGCCCCAAATATTAATTTAATTGTAATTTTTGACATGCAACTACTAATTTAAAATGTGTTTTATTGTGTAGGATAAATTTGCAGAGGTTCTTACCTCCATTTACTCTTTATTTTGTTGATTTAACTTTTCAAAAATGGTTCACGGGATGATCCTATTTCAACACTGCATTCTCAATACACTTACTGAAAGGTAACTGCTGTCCAATTAAAACAATCTTTTACTTAAACAATGATATAGTCTCCTGGATTTAATTAACCAAAAGCAAAATAAAGCTTTTTTCTGTCCTTAGGGTTGCACGGAACTATATAGATTCAAACTGAAACCTAAAGAGTTTATATTTAGAAAAACCATAAATAACACTAAATAAGTGAAATTAACACAAACACAAAGCTATCATGTAGCAGTGTTAGCTGTGATCAGTGATGGAGTACAGAAACGCTGGCAGTTCTCCTGTGTTTGCACCATTTAGTTTTATGGATTCAATATGCGCAGGTGCTCCAGCTTCACTCAAAAGCAAAGAGGCTCATAAATTCCACACACTCCCATTTTTTTCTACCTGGGAGCATAATAAAAGCACTGGCCTGGGCCTCTCTGCTGGGAAGCCAAACTAGGGACTCCTGGGGAGTGGTGGCATTAAACCGCTGCACACACATACTGGGACCATTGTGAACCAACACTGGAGCTCATCAGAGGAAGGAAATGCCTCGAGTCGACAGAAACCTGAGAAAAGGCAGCTGAACCCACACCCTGAGAGGGAGTCATATTCCCCTGATTTGGGGGAGCATAATATTCACTCTTTAAGATGAGTGTTTGAGAAGTGAAGGAGATGTTTCATTGCTATGTAGAAATCCAATACAGTTGTTAAAATGAGGATACTTCATAATAAATCAAACTAAATAATAGAAAAGCACACACATGCCAAATAAATATGTACTAGGATATTCTGGCATAACACAAGCTTGTCCATAAACAGCACACTCACAGTAGGCATTAAAAAAAATCCTGGGGTGGACAAAAGCAGGGACTAGGTCACTATGTACCCTGAGATCCTGTATTTCAGGTCATTCCTGTATCTGACAGACTACGCCTAAGATCTTAGCCAAATGGGGAGTTCTGTGTTTGCAGGTGGGAAAAGCAGCTATGCTGGGCTTATTGTTATTATACCCTTACCTTACCAATAATGTCATTACTGTATTTCTCTGCTACACCATTTAAATACAGAGCACTTACATCACAGTTTACTATGGCTGTTTGATTTCAAGGTGAGGTAAAGGCTCACTTTTCTAACTTTTCTAGCTTTTCTAAAATGCTTCACCAGATGATCCTATTTCAACATTGCAGTCTCAAGATTTTTGAGACTCACCTAAAACACAGAAGATTCATAGCAGCATTGTTACAGAGGGTTACAGAGCAGCACTGTTACAGAGTTACAGCATTGCAGCACTGTAGAAATAGGGCAGGGCTTTATGGTGCCATCATGAATGCAAAACCATACTCTGCACTAAGGTAGGAAGAGGCTTTGCTAATGATGAACATCTGTGCCATGTATCTCTGTATAGACCTGTGACCTGAGAAAGGACATCTGTTACAGGTCTTATTTAGCAGCAGAGGGAGCACCCCCCAGTTTCAGGCCAGGTGTCCACGACTTCATTTTCCCAGCACAAGCCCCGTTTTACTTTTTGGTTTTCCCCTGGAAAACCGCAAGATCTTCCCCAAGGGCAGGCCACGTCGGCGCGGAGCAGTCAAGCAGCCAAAGCCCTCCAGATGGAAGCACTTCCCTTTCCATGCACGCCTCGACTGGTCGGTGTTCCCAGTGCTCCTGGGAAATGCTTCCATCTGTGCGAGCTGGAGCTGTGCAAGCCAGAGTGTATCCCACCCTGCAGACAGCAGCATGGTATCTGGGAAAACTGCTTCAGTTCAGGTAATCTAAATGCAGCCATCCCTGTCTCTGCTAGAAGGTTTGTCGAATCCACCACTGCATGCTGGTGATGAGTAAAAGAATTACCGACATGGCACTAATGCAGTTATATTTATCATTGTTCATGTATCTCATTCCTTCAGTTTCTGGAAATAACTGAAGGGGAACTGTGAAAGATTTTTCCTCGTTTGTCTACTCTGTGCTCTGGGAAAACAGACAGTGTCTTCCTTCAAAAATGCACTCAGCACAAGATTGTCTGTGTGGCAGCAGCAGCGGCAAACCAGTTCGATTCACCAAAATTTCACTTGCTCTTTCGGTGAGCCGCAAATACTGATATCAGAAACCACCATCACCCCAAAAGTAGAGCCTGTGGGTGAAGGCTGTCCTCTTTGTGAACCCTCCACATTCCGCTGACAAGTTCAGCAGAAATTAGCCAAAAATGACTGAAGCAAGAAAATTGTGGATGAGTCCTTCAGGATCTTTCTGCAGGATTTTTCCATACAGACATGACGTGAACCAGAATCTGTGCCTCCCAAAAATAGGCTAATTATCCCATTCCTGCTTTTCAAAAACAATAATGAGCTCACAACTGTGAAATAAACACCATAAATAAACAACAATACCACAGGCTATAAATCATGAGTCCATAAGGAGTATAACTTAAGTACAAGATAGACCAGCAGACAGCAAGATGCAGCACTCAAGGTCTGAGCCATAAAAACAGGAGAGAGAGCCGGGCTCCTGATAATGGCATGTGAAGAACAGGATTCCAGATAAATCCTGAGAGCAGAGCAGCCAGGGCTAAATTTTCAGGAAAGAAGGAGTGAGTGCAGGCAGGGATAACTCAGCCCTGCCCCGAGGACAACTCAGCCCTGCCCCAAGGACAGCCTGGCACTCCTGAAGCTCTGCTATCAGGCAGGGATAACTCAGCCCTGCCCCGAGGACAGCCTGCCACTCCTGAAGCTCTGCTATCAGGCAGGGATAACTCAGCTCTGCCCCAAGGACATCCTGGCACTCCTGAAGCTCTGCTATCAGGCAGGGATAACTCAGCCCTGCCCCGAGGACAGCCTGGCACTCCTGAAGCTCTGCTATCAGGCAGGGATAACTCAGCCCTGCCCCAAGGACAGCCTGCCACTCCTGAAGCTCTGCTGTTAGGCAGGGATAACTCAGCCCTGCCCTGAGGACAGCCTGCCACTTCTGAAGATCTGCTATCAGGCAGGAATAACTCAGCCCTGCCCTAAGGACAGCCTGGCACTCCTGAAGCTCTGCTATCAGGCAGAGATAACTCAGCCCTGCCCCGAGGACAACTCAGCCCTGCCCCAAGGACAGCCTGGCACTCCTGAAGCTCTGCTATAGCACAATCACCATGAAGACTAAGGCTTCCAATCTGCAGTTAGGATGCCCTACTCCGGTCTCATCAAACATTGCTTCCATTTCCATTAAATATCAAATACTGAGGTACTCCATTATTATCAAGTACAGAAGGCACAGAAAATACAAAGGCAATGACTTTACAATGTTCTGGCAATGAGACGAAATGCAAACAAGCCTTCAAACCAAAATCAGCGTGACCTCTCTGGTGTGTCCTGTACTTTGCAGATGGTTTCCATGTGGTGTGCATTCTGTAGCCCCCACCTTCTTCTTCCAAGCATTCTCAGCATCCTGCAGCTGGTTACAGCGCTCAGTCAGAGACATGTGCACCAAGTCGCTGGTCTTGGTTTTCTTCCTGCTTCTCCACTCCTCGTCACCACTGCTCAAGTCTGCAAGCCTGTCCAGCACAAAGAAGCCATACTGAAAGGGGTCTGATACACAAAGCCCCTGCCATACTGTATGGTCCATTAATGCAGAATTAGTGACCACATTTTTATAGTGGTACTGAGCCACCAGGCTGCTCAACATCATTTTCTGAATATATATTTAAAACTGCTAGCGTTACAAAGAAATTTCTGTTTAAATAATCCTGGTGTAAAACCGTCACCCCAGTATTTACAGAAACCATTTGGCTTTTATTGACTCAATGACTAGCATATCATGTTTTCAATTGAGCTGGTGGTGAAATTTAACTAAAACATAGAATGGCTATGGTGCCCCTGAGGAGAAGATGGAGAACTGAAGTGGTGTTCTTTTAGCCATCCAACAAGATATCAGATACTTTTCAGAGAACAGAAGAAATTCTTATTTTTTGCTATGTTATTGTTCCTTTGCATATATTTTAAAGGTAGTATTTTTCTGAGCAAAACACATTTACTAGCCAGATAAATGCCTATGAACATGTTCTTGGATGGCATGTCGCATTCTGGTGACTTCACCTGCAGGGCACCCATACCTGTCCCTCAGAGTGGAGCTCATACTGCTGTCCAGGCTGCTGTCCAGCTCTTCCCCCTCCTCAGAGAAAGAGGAAGCCTTCTCCAGGAAGATGCACTCATTTGGGGAGGGAGTGCGGGGGGGCTCGCAGGTACCCATGGACGAGCTTGTGACCATGGAGTCCCTGGAGCTGGAGGAGCTACTCCTCCCCTTTTGAGGAGGAGGGGCTGTGGAGGGTGGGGTCTCTTCCTCAGTCTTGGTGTCAACCTCATCCAGATTCTTCTCAAAGCTAGGGCTCTTGATGTCTGAGTCCTGCTGCTCCGTATTGGGCTGGCTCCTAGACTCTTTCAGACTGGATTGCATGTCCTGGCTTTCAGCAGGCTGAGTCGTCAGAATTAGGTGAGGCAGCTCATCATCTTCATGACCCTGTGGAAATAAACAGACGCCAATAAGAATGATTACAGATTTAAGACAGTCAGCTCAGTCAAACGTCATTCCCGTGATACAAGAATTCAACCAATCATCAGTCTGGTTAGAGCATTCATAAAGCAGGAGAGAATTTAAATTGAATTTTCATCACTAGTAGTGTATTTAAATTAAAACAGTGTGGTGATTTCCATTGAAATGTTCTTGCCCAGTAACTGAGAGTTTTCCAGCACTAATGTCTCACTGAAACAGAGGCCTCCTTGTTGGGCAAAAAAAGCTGTTAGTGTTACAAATAAAACTAGTCTAATTTTAGAGTCAATAGCCTATTTATACACCTCAGCACAGGTAATGTGTGGTGTGTGATGGAGGACTTTATTGTAAAACATATACATAGTGTTTTCACTGTCTGAATATGTACCCCAAACTAATAGTCAACCGAATTTTAAAAAGAAACAGTATGAAACATCACCCACCTCACACCTAAGACGTAAAGTGACAAAGTACAAATACTGTAAAACTTAAAATAATTGAGTAAAATACTTTCACTTTGCTACATTTCTGAGCCAAATGTTTTTTCTAATTGTCTAATAATGTATATTTTTATGTTTATTTCTTCGATAAAATCTGCATGAACATCATTATTTACCCAATTAAAAACAGAAATATGATGCCTGAGTATAGGGCTGTACAATATGAATAGGGCTAGGTAAAATATGAATATGTTTTTTTATGTAGTGAATGACAAGGGATTTTGTCACTCATGTGCTACTTACATTATAAGAGGTTACTATGATTACTATAGATTTAAGTATATATTTATACTTAAACCTGGCCTGTTGATCAATCTATGTTGCATAAACAGCCCATTTTCTGAATAATAATAATATCTGCTTATCCTCCTGCAATTCTGATTTCCTTATTGTGACGTGTTTTAAGTGAATTTAAAATGACAGGTTAATTTTTGAAAGATCAGTAGATTTAAATATGTAGTACTTTTTACTTTTTATAATTAAATACTTTCAAAACCAGATTTGTTTTTCTTTTACTTGAGTAATAATTTATTGGATGACTTTTACTTGAGTAACATTTTGGAGTATGTAAATTGAGTACTTCTACCCACCACTGCCTCACACCCTGCAGTGGGCTGGCTGATGGCCAGTGCTTCCTTTGGCCTCTGCTTCTCCACAACCTCTCCGACATCTGCCTTGCTCTCCTCCTGGAAAGTCTGGTTATTTGGCTCCTTCCCTCCAGTCTCAGACACACTGGAGCTGGTGCTTCCTCTCTCTAGACGCCCCGCATTGAACTCGCCTGTCACTCCAACCTTGGGGAGGCTGCAAATCACACCCGAATGAGAGAATATATGATACGGGTTACCTTGGTCTACAGTGTCTGGTCCACCTATCTACTTACTGGCTATAAAGTTTAGAGTCGGAAGGGGGGGTGGGTTGGATGGGGTTATGGAGCCACAACACTGGGAGCACAAGGAATAAGGCTCACATACACCAGGGACAGCCCAGACATGTCAATTAGCTTTAATTGGCCTACATGAGGAAACTGCAGCACCCAAAGGAAATCTGTTAAACGCAGGGAGAACATGTAAACTCTACAGGCTCAGAGGAGAGGCATGATTCAATCCTTCAGACAAGCATGATTGGGGGTCACAGTGAAGGGGTAGACACCTTGCAGTGCCCAGGGAGAAAAGAAAGGTAAAATATACTGAAAGTAAAAGGCAGCAGTTCAATATCAACATCAGGAAATACACATGGCATGAAGGTAACCTACAGCCCACATAGCTTATCTAGAGGAGCTTGTGAGCTCATTTTAATCATGCTTTCAATAAATTTAAATTAAGCATTTAATAAATCATGCTCAGAATGCAATCAAATGCTACTTTAAGTTACAAAGACCTACAATTGATTCTGTGAAGCGAGGGCTCAATCACCATGAGTTTAAAAAAACTGTTGTACAGTTAAGGGTGTCCCCACAGCACATACATCACAGCCAGGCTCAGCACCATTGTCTCAGACCTCCACACAGATGATTTCTGTTCTGCTTTTTAAATAATTCACTACCCCTAAAAACACTGCCTTCCTGTGGACAGAGTGAAAGCCCATTTTCTGCACAGATGGGAAAGAGAAGAAGAAGAAGACCACTGACAGACAGACACCCCGCTCAGCACTGTCAGAAAACCGGCCTTTTAATCTTGCCCTCTTCCAGGACAGAGCAAATAGTGGATAAATGCCAAGTCACAGCTAGATAGCTTAAAACCATCTATTCCAGTTGGGGTTAATTGGGTGGTCCATGTGTATGCATGTCTGCTAGAAAGTTCCTCCTTATTTTGCACCTCATTGCAGGTTTAATCACATTGTCCCAGGACCATGAACTTAAAATACTATAGTAAAACCCATTGACCTACTGGTGTTTGGAGCACAACTTAAAGACAACAGGCAATTACAGATTTCATCAGTACAGCATTTATCATCACATTTTTATAAGCTGAGCCAACAGTACTTTATCTCCAGCGGTTAGACTAAAGAAACCAAGATGATTACTTCCATTTGTATTTTGACAAAAGACGGGGATGTTTCTCAAACCATTTAAACAGTACTGTTGTTATGAAAACAAATGCATTATAGAGTTATGATGTTCAGTACTTAATTCATTTTGCCTACCTGCACACAGTGGTTCTCTCCGTATTAGTAATTGGCTGAGTTTGAGCTTGGACCTCATTGGCTTGGTAGATATTTTGTTTGTGACTGTCGATTGAAAGATGGGGTTGCTCCAGCTCCTAGGAAACATGAACACCTAAACTGATATTCCATCCCAAAGACAAACATTCTCTTAATTCACATCCATTCCTCAATCCATACAGTATATGCTCATGCTTTCAATACAGTTTGTTAATGAGCAGTTTTTATCAACAATAAAAAATAAACGTTGTTCAGAGAAAAGCATACATGTTGCTTTGAACAGGCAAGAAAAGCACAAGACCTTCTCAAAAATACCAAACACAGCCCCGTTTTACAGAAAAGGCTCTGCTTCTTCTAACGTGTATTAAGCTCAGCTTTCATGATCAGGCTGGAGAGAATAACTGGATCTCACTACAGGCAAACAAGCTGCGAAACCTCTGAATAAATCAAACAGACTGACACTTGATAGGATGTGGCAAGGAAGCATATGTCACCCCCGTCTTATCTGACGTTATACCATGCCATATACAGTTACACGGCACCTTCAGCCACATCTTTAGGTAGGTGTGTAGCCATATCTATTTAACAGAAGTTCACCAACAACTAACCTTTTGTTGAATTTACCAGGTGTACCTCAGCAAATCATATACAACATCAAAGTCTTGAAAACTAGCAATTGTGAAAAATCTTGCAAAGAAATTGCAAAGTTTCTTTTGTGTTTAGTCTATGTATCACATACATATGTGCTATGTATTAACAAAGCAGGAAATCCAGTCTGAATCCTCCAAGCATTTATGGGGGTACTTAAAAGCTGTATTATATCGCTGCCTGAGAACTGTGCATTATTTTGTGCATTGTTTTTATCTGGTACTAAGGCTCCTGGATTGGTGAAGAAAGCCTGCCAAAAACAAAAAATATAACAATAAAACTATAAGCAGTTTGATACATTTGATAAGTGACATTATAAGACATAGTTAGTATTCCCTAGCAGTAGTCATTTATTCAGTATATTTTAATTATCATCAGGAAAATTAATAGCAGTATTTTAGTACAATGAATCTGGAGCCACACCAGGACTTTGAACCCAGTGTCTTAGGAAACTATAGACCTATCTCAAATCTTCCTTTCATTTCAAAGATCATGGAAAAGGTTGTAGTTCGTCAGTTGT
>JAABNY020000095.1:30294673-30305558 GCA_015164015.2 Brevimyrus niger | reverse complement strand
TGGAGCGGAGTGATTATGAAATGCTCTGAGCGCGGAGCGGAAATTCTTGCCGCTCCACTCCACTTACATACTCTGTCAAGGCATACCTTGCAAATCACGTTCGTTTCATTCGTATCACTTTTCTTATACCCAAACCAATTCCACATCACAGACAATGCACCTTTTTTCTTTACAATCTCCTCCTTGGTTTCGTCACATGTAAGCAAACTCTTCTTCCATTGTCGAAGTGAATGTGTATTGCGTGGTTACCTAACGTGCAACGTCATGTGATCCCAATCGCGATTAAGATGATAGACCAAAATCTGTATCGGTTGACAAATTTCTACCGGTTAGTCGTGTCTACCGGTATATCGCCCACCCTTACCCCCCAGGCACACAGATGTGCATCTGTACCTCTTGGGATAGGTGCTGCCCCTATTAGCCCGCAAAAGCATCAAGAGCATATGGATAGGGAAACAGTGCCCGGAAAAAGGCAAAATTGCACAAAATCAAAATCCCTGGTAGCCCATCAGGCAGGCACCCTTCAGATTTTGGTAGAATTTATCAGATTCTGAGTCTGAAGGCTCTTTTCCACTGCACTAGGTACCGTACATTTAGTAGGGCACTTTCAATATTTTCCCTTTTCCACTCACTTCCAGTCAATCACCAGAAGGCATATCCACAGGGGTACTTTTTCAGTACTTCAGTACATTTGGGTGAGACTTTGTTGACTGGTTAAGCAAACAGTCTGCCTCTAACACAATACAACCACTGTCTTGAAAAAGGATGTGAACTTTGAAAACAACAATAAAGTGGAAAAAATGATATAGAACAAATTAAGAAATCCAAGCTTTAATTGTGATCTGTTCAGAAGAACAGATACAAAACCAGGATGGCATGACAAGAAATAAAGTATATAAAAACAGGACAGCACTGTACTGTGAAATTTTCAAATACTACAATAACACTACTTTCAATACTTCTGTATATGAGAGCGAGCTGGCCCTGAGAAAATAACAGCAAAAGTTAGCAGCCCTGTGATTTGAGGGAACTGTTTTTGGATATTTTTTCCAAACTAAGTTACCAATATCCGGTTTCTTAGGTTCTGTTTTATCATCTATCTGCCTACTACACATAAGGGTGGATAGTAAGTAAGTAAGTAAATAAATGACTATCCACAGTATCAGTGTCAAAGTAGTAACTCTACATTGCCTTTGTAGGGCAGCACAGATGGAAACAGGCCTGGAACCTAGGAAATCTGAGGGCAGAGATAACAAGGAATCTGGTACAAGAGGTTCGTGCTATAACTAATGCTACTGCACTGCCTGCATGACTGGAAGTTAAGTGCCAGACCAATTGATGCTGTTCTGTATACAATGCACACAATATGTGTGTGTTATTAAGCCCAGTGGCTCACTCTAGATCCATACAAATGCCAAAAGCTGGCTTGGCACTAATTATTGGGTCATAATCACATCTTGACACTACAAATTAGTGATAATGGGAAACGCAATACGAGTCATGATGCAGAAAATCTGGTTTGATAAAAGGCAGACAGAGAGCTTTAACGATGATGAAGTAAGGAAAATGTTTTCAGTCTGAGAAATAAGTTACTGTACTGGTGGGTAGTTGCCAAAAGAGGGATTAGCGTAAATTGGTAACAGTACCGATGACATTGCAGAATAATTACAATTTATAGTAATAGTAATAATTTTAATGTAAAACTTCAAAGCTAAAATAATGCTTCAGACTGTATTTGTTTTAAAACTAGCATTTGGCAGTATTACAGGATAATACACGCAATATCTTGTGTCTTTACATTAGCTAATTAAAGAACACAAATGGTCGTGTATATTCAAGTTGAAAAAATCTCTCGCAGCATAAGAATCTTTTAACAGCTCGTAGTTCTAAGCAGGTTTTACACATGAATATGTGAGTGATGTATTCAATAAACTGCAAGAAGGATAACCTGAAATCTTTTTTTCTTATAGCCTGACATGTTATTGGCTGAAAATCACGGGAAGGCAAATGCACATCAGAAAAAGAGTGGACCTTAATGGAAGCCTCAACATATTCTGGGTCAGATGAAGCCCATTCTCACCACACCCTACTGGAATGCACTACCCTGTATAAAGCAGCAGAAGTGGAGACAAGAAGACTGCGACATAGCCAGCAGACTCTGCATAGAAATGTCTAAGTTGATATACATGCGTGATGGCTTACATTACATTTTGTTTTGTTTGTTTTGTTACATTTTCTGAAACGCAAGTCAGAAAAAACAAGGCCCTGACTTTTTCAAGCTTACAAAAAACAATACATATTGTGCAGAACAAGTTTTGACAGAATAGTCTATTTTTCCTGCCACATGAATTACTCTGTACAAACCTACAGAAAGAAATCATTCTCCAACACAAGATTAACGTTGCAGCAAGATTCAACAAGTCTGCAGAGTGAGGAATTCAAATCTGGTTCCATGTGGAGACCTGTATCTCATGCTTTCTTCATGAGATAGAGATGAAATGGATGTCTCAGGATAACCTGATCATAACTTTAGTATGTATAAATTTTATTTTTTCCAAAGAACAGCATACCAATGCATATGAGAGATTCACATGGTACAGTAAAAAACCCAGATCAAAAGTCAAAGGCTCAGTAGAGATCCAGAAGTACTTTGAATTTTACATTACAAAGTAGGAATAACAGTGTTTCTGCCTTTCAAAAGAACATAGATAAACAGATAAAAAAATAAATACCACAGAGGAAACAGGAAAAGGACTCACCTGCACTGGAGAGATGATGCATCTCTGCCCATGTCCACTTTGCTGCCATTGATAATTTTTTGAGGAAGAATGTGCTGCCCTTCGTCCTCATCTTGCATTAGGGCATCAGCACATGCTTTATGTCCCGCACTTCTGCTTGAGGACGCCACGTCCATTTCCAGTGTGATCCTATCAGCTTCACATACATCTGACTTTGTCTCTGTGCCTGCAGTGTCCAAGGCTTCCCTTTTGTCCTTCCTTACATATTTTAAGGGAAGTTCTTCCGTGTTACCATAGCGTTCCGCCAGCTCTCTCCTCCTCTCTGCCTTGTACCTTGCGATCCGCTCAGCTTTGGATTCTGTGGTTGTGCTTTCCATGGCACCCAATGATTTATTTCCTGGATTGTGTCCCTGGAGTAAGTAGCAATAGTTATTCCAGAAGTTTCGGAGCGCTTAATACTCAAAGGGCCCAAATCAGATTCACAAGCAGTACAGAAACTCAAAGTTGATACGAATAAAGGCCCTGAGTGCAGTGAAAACTCCAGCGTCTCACTCCAGACAGGCTGCTCATTCCATTACAGCGCCCGCAATGCTGGAACAAAGAAGAAAACACAATTAGCAAAGCACATTACGTCAGCACACTAAGTATCCATTCCATGTCACTGTCGCTGGCAAAGTGAAGCTGATAGTTTTGAGTCCGTATGAAATTCTTTGCCAGTATTTTACACTGTAAATTTACACTCTAAACCCAGTCTAGTGTAAATAACCAGGAATTGCTGACCTTATCACTAAAGTTGCACCACAACTCTCTTCCCACACAGATTCTGGGATTATTCCTTGTAAGGGCTTCCTGATCAGGGTAACTAAATCCAAAGGTGGAGACTTGTGGCTGACTCATGGCCCGCTTATGTTCCATGCAAAATCAAAAATATAATATGTTTTATGATAATTAACTAACCTATAATTAAGCTATAAACATAAATCAAAAATAGTCTAAAATTTTACTATACTAGTAATCTTCCATTGCCTAAACATGGTAAGAAAAAATGTGAGCTCCCACCATTCATTCTAAACCAATGTCACCTCACCTCACACACAATAACGCTGTGACTATACTTCATTCTTAAAGTGACAGACTCTCATTACACTTATTATTAAACAGAAATGAAAGTACAGTGGTACCTCAAAACTAGAACTTAATCCGTTCAGAACTCCGGATTAAATCCTAAGAATTTCGAGATCTGATCGAATTTTCCACCTTAAGAAATAATGGAAAACCAATTAACTGGTTCCCGGCCCCAAAAAAATTACATCTAAACACAAAATGAACCGGATAAAACATGAAGAGCATCTACTGTACTAAACACATCTAAGCACATTTATCATAACAGTAATTTGTTAAGTAAGAAAATAAATGTATCCAAACAATGTGTGAAGTAAAAAAAAAATATAAGAAATGTGTCCTGCCGCAATCGTCTGCTCCCTCCGTGTGCCACGCCCCTCATTGATCCTGTTTGATCTGCCTTACCTGTAATTAAACCCCATATTTCCTAATACCCTGGCATCTTGGCCTTTGTCTCCATTCTGTCCCTGCTTTGCATGACGATATTATTATAATTAAATGTATTAATTGTTTATTATTAATATTAAAATAATGAATACAAAATCTTTATTTTTAAATCTATTTTATTATATAATAACCACTGTTACTGTATCATTGTCTAAGGCTATGTTCACACTGCCATGCTGACTCAAGTCGGATTTTTGGGCTTACGGTGACACAGATATGATCTTTTTAGGGCTGTGTGGACACGCAAATCTGATCTTTTCAAATCAGATTTATGTCACTTTCACGTATGTGGTACAAAGGCCATGTTCACACTGCCAGCAACATCGTTCAATTGCGTTTTTATTGCTCAGATGTAAGAGATAGTTGTTGCAGTTGTAACCTCTTCAGCACGTGTTTTTTTCAGCAATGGGACTTTGCGGGGGCTTTTTGCAGATAGCTTGGCTTCACATTGGCGTCATCTGATTGTAACAGTACTCACAGGTAATTTTAGAACTTCTTTGATCTTCCTGGAGCTGATAATTGGCTGACTCTTTGCCATTTTGGCCATTCTTTCGATCCATTTGAATGATAGTTTTTCATTTTCTTCCACTTCTTTTAGGTTTTGATTGCCATTTTAAAGCATTTGCGATCATTTAGCTGAGCAGCCTATCATTTTCTGCACTTATATGTTTTCCCCTCTCTATTCAACTTTTTAATCAAAGTACGCTATTATTATAAACAATGTCTGGAATGACCCATTTTACTCAGAACATCAGAGCGAAATGCACTATAACCAGCATGTACATTTGCTACCTTCCTTCCTTAAATAAGGCCCATAATTGGCACCTACTTTTTCACAAAATGAATGACCTCACTAATTGAACTTCACACTGCTATTATTTTGAACATGCCCCTTTCAAGTAATGATTCTGTTACACATAATCAGCAGCATACATGTCATGACTCTTGGGTCTGTTGGTTTTCCATTAGTCTACTACACCTACTACTAAATTATTTGCCATGTAGAAATATAAGTGAGACTGCTATTATTTTGAACATAAACTGTATGTACCATAATCCAGAAATATTTGACTATCTACAAATATCTACTTTTTATTTTTGTTATAAAAATAAATATATCCACAAAAATATGGAGAAATTTGTACATGTGAAACTTGTTTTGCTCATTTGTGGATCACGTCCTGTCTATTTGTAGATCGCATTACATCTGTGACTTCCCTCCTGTTAATTTGCGGATTTTTGTCCAGCTACTACCGCTATGGAGCCTCTAATAGGTCTAGCTGGGAAAATATATTTTTTTTAAATAGTTTTGTGTTCACTCACAATACTTTTGCAATCCCCCAACTTGCTATTCAATGCCTAATAAAGATAGCTAGGCTAATGAACGTGAAAATGGTTCTGCATATTTGTGGATCCGTCCCTTCTATTTTGGATCATACTGCATTTATGACCTCACTCCTTGTTATTTCCAGATTTTTGTCCAATTTCTATTGTAGCTGATCTGTAGAGAAAAATCCAAAAATACCAGGTGCAGCAGTGATATATTGTCATCAGGACATGAGATAACTTATATCGGGATATGAGATTTTGGTCATGTCGTACAGCCCTATTCTCTGGCATAACTGCCTAACAGAGCCTTCCACTGACTCCGAATACACTATCTTGTGGCACAGAGTTCAGTTTATACAAGTGGCTACCACGCTTTTTATTCTGTCCTTCAAGTAGAGCTGAAATCTCAGAGTACTTCTCTTTGTGAGAAAATTTGATTTTGTAAATTTCTGCTTTATGAAGGTCTTTTACTGAAATGCTTGTTGATCTGTTTTGTTGTTGCACACAGCTCAAAGTTTTCGTTAGTGACAAATGTAGGACTTTCAGCTTCAAGGACCAAGCTAGGATTCTTTTAAGCTTTATCCATGAAGATAATCTATAAGAGAAGTCTTTTGAAAGTTACATTCTCTTCCATCTCTGTGACATTCACTGTAACTCGTTTTATCTTAGGATCATCCAACATGAATTTTGCATTGGTCACTGGAATCTTTGGCCAGCACTCTACTGAACTGTAAAGGAAATATAGACCTGACACCCAAGATGTGTTCATGAAATCCTCCACCAGGAGCCTTCTAAAGCGGCAGTCAGATTCTTACTTGAACTGACATGTCTCCACTGTTCAATGTCAGATTTTTTCAGGATCGCTGAAACTCTGCTACAAATATACAGAAATTTGTGGTGTCATTCTGAACATATTTGAGTACCACTGTACTGTCACTTCAGCATAAGAGCTGTAGCTCTCCCCTCAGCATACCATGCATTTTTACAACTACTTTAGCAGCAAAAAGCTCCATACAGGGAATGGTAGGTTGTCTAAGAGATGTCACTCTGGATTCGCCCATCATAAAAGCACATTTGGTCTTGTTATTCATGTTCTGCAATATGCATTAACTAACTGAATCATAATCCTCTTTACTAGCATCAGAAAAAATATGTAACTGCGCAAATACATAGTCTTTGAACGCTTCACATTTAAAACATCTTGGAATTGAAAAGTGGTGGCTTGATCGTTAGGGAAGCACACTTGTAATCGAAAGATTGCAGGTTTGAAACCCCCAACAGCAAGTCACCACTGAGGTACCCTGTGCAAGGTACCGTCCGAAAGCACTGTTCCCCGGGTGCTGAATCAAGAAAGTCACATATAGGTTAAATTCAGAGAACATATTTCGTTGTTGTGTGCTGTGGTATGTTAACAATGACCACTGATCACTTAATTCTAATGTAGGGGGACCAGCTAACCAAACTTGATATATTGTGGTGAGTCGTCATCCCATCTGCTCTTCACCTTTGTCAGTAAGACTACAAGTGCTAGAATGCCTAATGTGTCATAAAATGAAGCAGCAACTGAAAGAAGCCCTCTTATAAAAAAGATGATCTTTGATGGTGATCTTAAATTTAAATGCATCTGACTCAATGCACTAATTGAGACTGAGAACTCTCTTCAGAGGAAGTTCATCCTGATTCAGAGCTAAGGGTTTCATCTCTGCCAGTTAAGCCTTAGGATAAACTCAAGTATTTTGCGACTGTTGCTTAACCATTTATGGGGAAGGAAACCTCCTCTGGATCAGAGTTCAATAAGATCTTGACACATCAGTATAGCTGTACCAAAATATTTCAGGCAGTCGTCCACATAAAAATTCTGAAACACTGTTTGTACTACTTCAGCCTTGAATTCCCCAGTGTGATCTTTCTTAGAGCAAAACTGGCACAGATAGGTGATGATGTAGTCCCAAACAAATGTACAACCATTTTGTATTTCATCAAGGCTTGGTTGTAATCACCACCTATCCACCATAATATGAATAAATTAGAGTGCTCATCGGGTACTTTTATGGGGTAGAACATTGCTTCCACATCTGACATGATCACATCCTCTGGCTTAATTAGTGTCCAGGTCAAGACCTTTTTCCACATAAGCCAGCGCAATCTTGTAATCATTTCCAAAAAGCTCTTTGAGTAGCTGTCTGGCTCTGTAATAACCTCCATGACACTACAGAGCATTCCTACTGCATCTCTAGATTTATGTACTCCAGTGAGCTGGAAGTGAAATGGCTTGGATGCTTCATTTCCTCATACATTCATACATACTATGTTGTGTTATGTTGTGTTATGTTATACACACACACTACTCACAAAAAAATTGGGATATTTGGCTTTCGAGTGAAATTTATGTTAGACATAAAAAGTACACACTAGTTATATAATTTCATGAAAGTAGGGCATTTAAATAAAAGCCTGCAATGGTGATTGCCAACAACAGTGGTGAGTATACCACAACAAAAACTATCAATGTCTCAGTAACGTGTCATGCGCCCTTGAACATCAACTGCAGCTTGACAACGATGTCTCATGCTGTTCACAAGTCGACTTATTGTCTGCTGAGGCATGGCATCACACTTTTCATGAAGGGCGGCCCTCTGGTCAAGGAGGTTCTGGGGTACAGAGTTACAAGCCTCTACACAAAGACTCAGCTGATCCCATAGGGTTTCTATAAGATTCAGGTGTGAAGAAAGTGCAGGCTACTACATTCGAGGTACCCCAGTCTCCAGCAGCCAATCCCTAATGATGCGACCTCGATGAGCTGGAGCATTGTCATCCATGAAGATGAAGTTAGGGCCTGTGTTGGTCATGCAGGGGCACAATGACTGGATTAATGATGTTATTCAAATAGTGTGGACTTGTCACTGTACCATTCACAAAATGTAGGGAGGTTCTGTATTGACTAGACAAACCTGCCAACACTAACACCACAACCACCAAAGGCTCGTCTGATGACAACAGATGCTGACGCACAGCGCTCTCCTTGACGTCTCCAACATCGACATTTCTGCTCAACGTGAACCGACTTTCATCCAGCTCAAATGCTCCCTGGCCCATGCAAGATGATGATGCCTGTGCCTGGTGGTGTGGTCAGTTACCCTTGCAAATCGTCAAGGACACAGACAACACTGAAGTGAACAGTTTCGAATGGCCTGATGTGACACTTGGGTGCCTCTCTCCTCACTTAATAGTAACTGGAGTGGCATTCATCATCCGGTTCCCCAGGACACTGTTCACAATGAAGCAGTCATCAGTGTGGGATGTGGCTAAAGGATGACCACTTCTGTGCCTTTCTGTGACTCTTCCAGTCCTCTGCATCCCTGTTGCAACCTGCTGATGACACTCCTAAGCTCCACCAGGAGATTGTGTCTTTCCCTCGTGTGTGTAAACACAAACGGGCAGCAAACCTCCAGGAACGCATGCTAGATGTACAGTTCACAGCAGAAGTGTACTTTCTGTGTGACATTTTTAGATACTTGAACACTCTGAATCTTCAACTGCAAGGACAACAAAAGTCTATTGCTGATTATGTTGAGAATCTTTGTGCTTTATAGACAAACCTAACAATTTTCACAACAGACCTAACAAACAGGATTGCTGCACTTTCCACGACTGTGTGCATTCATGAAC
Organism: Brevimyrus niger; assembly: GCA_015164015.2. Classification (NCBI taxonomy): domain Eukaryota; kingdom Metazoa; phylum Chordata; class Actinopteri; order Osteoglossiformes; family Mormyridae; genus Brevimyrus; species Brevimyrus niger. Next base: position 30,296,253 of record JAABNY020000095.1, on the reverse strand, counting down.
ACAGCACCCAAGGCACGGATAACACAGACACAGACATGACAGATTTCATCACAAAATTGAGAACTTTACATAGAGATTCCGGGGGTTCATCATTCCCATTGAATAATTGCCCTTTGCTCGTGACCCCTTTTCCATCAAACCTGAAGCAGACTTCTGTGCAACAGCAAAAGCGGTAATGTCTTCTATTGATAAGAGTATCTTTCAGATGGAAGTGGTTGATATGCAACCCCTTTATGCTTTAAAACAGCACTTGCAGTCTGATGGTGCAGAGAATTTTGGTCTAACCATTTTAACCAATATCAGTACCCCACAACAAGGAAAATGGCCTTGCTAATACTGAATGTTTGGGTCCACTTATACGTGTGAGTAGCTTTTCTCAAATGAATGCCATCAAAACAAAGGCACATTGCTCCATGACCAATGAGATGTTGCATGAGTGTCTTAGGATTATCCCTTACTACCTATGAGCCAAACTATGGTGAAATAGCAAAGTCAAGGCAGTGTAATTTTTCTCATTAACTTGAACAGGCTCAAAATGACAGCAGTGTGATGTATGCCACTTTTACATCACATAAGGAATGTGATACTGTCTCTGTAACAACAGTTATGTTTTATGTTAATTATTTTGTTTGTCTGTTTTACTGTTCAGCTCTAATACATTTGACTGTGGGTATAGACCTGCTATGCTTGAAATTATTTGTGTCATGTTATGTTATGATGAAATGTTATGATATGTTAGGGGGAAGCGTGTGGCTCAGTGGGCTAAGCCATGTGCCTGAAATCTCTTTCCAGTAACAGACAACTTTATTTTGACACTTGTTTTAAAGATTATGCAAAGTGAAGTTTGTGGGAAATTGTATAGTTTAACAATGTATTTTATTCTGAAAAAATTGCATTGAAGAAAACTTGACCTTTTTTGTATATGCTGTCAATTATAGTTCCTAGAAAGAAAATCGGAATCAGCAAAAATCAGTATTGCCACATCATATTTGCATAAAAATCAGAAATCAGTATCGGCCAAGAAAATTGCAATCCATAATTGCAAAGCAAACAATGACAGAATAGCAAGAAAGCACATTTTAATTCCCTTTGCTATTAGAATGTTCTCGCTGATAATCTGAATGCCATTTCCTGGCAACCCAAGAATTAAATCCCATTAAATTCCTTTTCATGGTTTTTCCTCAGAATTTCATTGCATTTGGCTAATTAGAGATGCACATCTTCGTTGATCAAACCATTAATCCACACTAAGGCTAGCACTTCCGATTTTAAGAAATAAGGTCATCCCCCACCCTCTCCGGGTCTACAACAATAAAATTTGCTGGGCTTTCTTGGCTGCCCTCTGTTGTGTAGTTCCAATTTTAGGTTGATTTTGGGTCTATAATGGGGAAAATTTTCAGGTGCAGATTTTCATCCATATAATGTTTTTATTAGGTGTATTTAAGATCCAAAGATCAAAAAATATATATTTTATTCGCAAGGATAAGCCTCTAATCATTTCATCTACAGGTCCTTCTCAAAAAATTAGCATATTGTGATAAAGTTAATTATTTTCTGTAATGTACTGATAAACATTAGAC
>JAABNY020000095.1:30232307-30247274 GCA_015164015.2 Brevimyrus niger | reverse complement strand
CCCCCCCCCCCACACACACACACACACACACACACACACACACACACACACACACACACACACACACACACACACACCACAGAGGGTCGCAGGGCTTGGAGAAGTCTACCAGTTAACATTATTGGTGAACATTCAAATAGTAATTTCAAGAAAATAAAAAGTCTTGTGCTGCAATGGGTTGCCCACCCCTTCCTGCCTTGCGCCTGTACCTTCTGGGATAGGCACTGGGCCCCCCACGACCCTGCAAAGGAGTTTTGTTTGGTATCAAAAAAATGGATAGATTCCTACCAGTCTAATCCACCTTGGGTGTCAGGCAGGACCCATCTGTGCATGATGATAAGGTGAACCTGGCCGGGGATTGTTGCTGTGCCAGGGATTTCCTGAGGAATGGGTGTGCTTTGCTGGGGATTCCCTGAGAAATGGGGGTGCCGTTCCGGGGATTCCCTGAGGAATGGGCATGCTGTGCTGGGGATTCCCTGAGGAATGGGCGTGCTGTGCCTGGGATTCCCTGAGGAATGGGCATGCTGTGCTTGGGATTGCCTGATGAATGGGCATGCTGTGCTGGGGATTCCCTTAGGAATGGGGGTGCTGTGCCGGGAATTCCCTGAGGAATGGGAGTGCTGTGCCGGGGATTCCCTGAGAAATGGGGGTGCTGTGCCGGGGATTCCCTTAGGAATGGGGGTACTGTGCGGGATGGTTTTCACTTTGCACACTTCACTGCAGTGTTTCAGCTCATATACCTCCCCCATGGGTGTGGCAGCGCATATCTGCTATAGGTTACGTCTCCTTGCCTTTTCAGTCTGCTCTGATGTTGGATGGTGCTGTGAAGAGATGGCCAGGCTCTGTCCTGTCTCGATATCCTCAGTCCAGAGGGGGTTGGGTGGTTATCATGTGGCCACAGGAAGCAAAGTGACAGGTGATGTCAGCTGGCTGGTGAGGCTGGCATAGGAGGCTTATTGTATGAAGTATGATTGTATGGCTCATTGTATGCCTGAATGTGGAATGGTTGAAGCACTTAGGTCTTCCTCCTGCAGATGTCCCTCCACTAGAGGGCCTCCCGTTTGTTAGTGTAGCAAGAGCTGCGTTCGTCTCTAGGGAGGAATCACTTATCAGGACTCAATCTTGTATAGCAATTGTATAAACTTTAAATCTATCTGCAAGCTGACATTGCAAGTTCTTAACTTTAAAATGGCCATCAGTGAGATTTAGTACTTATGTATTTTCCACTTGAGTGTCTTTGATCATTAGTGTGTTTCTGCTCCGCTATCCCTATTAGATCTGAATGAAGCCATCCCAGAGACAGAGTTACTCGACAGCAGTCTGCAGAAGGCCCGCGCTCAGCTGTCCGTCAAAGCCAGGAGGCACCGCCCCTCGCGCTCACGGTTCCGTGACAGCGTGAGCTCCACTGAGGGAGATGAGAGCCTGGAGAGGAAGGTGCTACAGAACATGTTAACTCTGCTGTGCTTACCGTAATGTAAGGGGGAGATCGTCACCCCTGCTGTGTTTACCGTAAAGTTTCAGGGAGATGGTCACCTCCGTTGTATTTCCTGTAAAGTGTGGGGGAGATGGTCATCTCCTCTGCATTTACCATATTGTCTGGGAGAGACCGTCTTCTTTTCTTGTAATTTATTGCAAAATACACTATTGTGTCATATTATGTCATGACGAAAACCAGATAAACGTAGTGGTTTATAAAACTCATGTTTACCGGTGAAGGTGAAATAATGGCATAGGAGAAAGTTTGATATTGCGGAGGACACAATTAAAAATGTAAATGTTAAAGGTTTATTTTTTTAAGGGGACGAATTAAGCCATATTAAATATTGGGGGGTACATGCCCCCCAGTTCCTACACCCCTCAGTTACACTCTGTTCCACTGAAGTAAGCATTTTAATACCAACCACAAGAAGCCCATACATGTCAGCTGCTTTTTAAGTGTATGTCAACATCCTGCATTACTAGTACAAAGCACATGCAAATCCTTCTCTGCCATTACTCTGACAGCACAGAACTATGACATATTTCCAGAGACAATGTGGTTTAAAGGTTTGCTGGAATGTAAAAAATGAGACATACACAAAACACTCTACGCTATACTGTGCTGTTACATCTATTACATAATCCTGCCTCATCGCTCACTTTGCCTCTTATCCCTGACACTGCTTTATACCGACACACACTTTTGATGATCTGAGTGAAATGGGTCTTAGGAGACGCCCCAGCAGCTCGTCACCTTGTGTTTGTCCCCGAAGTCTATAGACAGCTATGGCAGCCCCATGCAGAACATGCGCTCTCCTCTCCACTCGGCCATCCACGGCTCGTCCGTCTCGCCTGACTCCCTGCTCTCTTCCTCGCCCGTGCTCCGGAGCCCGGCCTTCGCCTTCGACACCTCCATGGTGCGCCGAAGCCTGGAGGAGGGCGAGGCCGGCCTGCCCGCCCCTCGGGGCCGCTATAAGCAGCTGACCAACACGCCGTCCCAGGAGGCCCTGTGCCCCACCCCTAGGGGCTCACCCCCCAGCTCGGACAGCTCGCCCGTCTACATCCGCCGGGAGCAGCACGCCGAGAGCGAAGGTCACACTGCCGTCACTATTCTCACAGCTGACTGTCACCTTAGTGTCACTTAAAACTGGGGATTCCAGTTCTGGCACGTTCAAATGCCAGGCTACTAAAAACGAAGAGGGCCACAGCAAAATATTCACTAATTTCTCTTTTTGTAGGTATGTGTCTGTGTAAAACCATGTAACTCTAGCCTGGCTCTCCCCTGTTTTTTAATTAATGAAGGGCTTCTTCCTTACCTTACGAGTCTTCAGTCCTGCTTCTAGGAGCCTGATACACACTGTCCTAGCAGTGTGCTTCACACCCGCACTTAATGTTTTCCATTCTTTTTGAAGACCAGTTGAGGTCATCCTCCAGTTTTTGAGGCACTGCCGAAGTTGACGGTCATCGCCAGCATTAGAAAGTTGCTTCTGCCCTCTACCTGGCTGGTTTCTGGTCGTTCCCAGTGTCTCCTGCTTCACTTTATTCTTGTGTGCTGCTGTCTTAGAATTTTTGAACCTGGAATCAACCTGCTTCTCAGCATAGCCTTCTGCCAGCAGAACCAGGATTAAACCAGGATTTTAAAAAGCAGATTTTTACAAAATATAGAGTGGTCTCTTCTTTTTTTCCAGAGCTGTACAGTAATGCAATTGATTTTAGAGAGAACCTGCTGATGGGTTTCCATTTACCAGATGGACGCTGGACTATAGATGCTGTCTGTCTCTGCTCTGTATTGTAAAATCAGCCATGATAAGTTATCAAATATCACATGTGACAGGAAAATGGACTGTTTTGAGGTTGAGAATAGAGGAGTAATCATTGGTTTCATTGAAATGTAAATCACGTGTTGAGTTTTAAATTGAAGGTTTGGGACATGAAAATGAAGGTTGGTATGTAATGTGTTACCAAATTATAGAAAATCTTCTGCCGCAAGCTTCCAATTTTTGGGAAATTCAAGGTTCCAATTTTTAGATATTTATTCAGATTATTATTGAGAACAAAAAATCAAGAACAGAATCACCTTCTAATGAGCTGCCAAGACTAGGCTTGGAATCAAAACATATTGCTACCCATTTTGGGATTAGTTCTCACTGCTTAACATCACTGCTCAACATCACTGCTCAACATCACTGCTCTTTTGATGCAATGTTGTGAAGTGTTGTCAACAACTCTTCGTATTCAGACGATGGTCTCGACAGTAGCCCTGCGGAGCCAGGCAGTCCCACAGTGATCTTGGACAAAAAAACCAAGAGGAGATTCTTGGATCTGGGGTCAGTCCCTAGTGGTGTCTTCGGCATACCTTATTGATTTCAAATGTCCGTTGTGAATTTTGTGACCGATCACCTTTTTCTCCTGGCAGGGTTACACTGCGACGTTCCTATGGAAAAGTTAAGAAGGAGAAGTCTAACAGGCTGTCAGTGGGAAGCAGGTGGGTTCACCAAAGTAACATAAACCCACGAGTGTGTGGGTAAACTCACTCACTGCCTTCCGTATAACACACACCCTGCATTTCAATACAGCAAGGCAACAGAGAACAATTGTAAATCAGCTGCCTCTATTCATCTGTCAACTTGTCTGACTGACAAAAGCTAAGATCGAGGTGCTTATTTGCACATCGTAAAAATAAGTATGTGAAATGAACAATAACATAAAAATAGAATTTCGTAACAATAATAATGAACTGAATCCAATGTTCTTTACTACCAAGAATGGCACATATCTGTAGCGATAAACACCCCTACATCCATAATTATTGTTTTTTAGCCCGTTCAAAATTGACTGGCAAAAGCACCTTAAGTGACTTGGGAGACAACGTGTCCAATATCCAAGTTTGGTATACCAGAGCCAGCAGACAGATTTGGTCTTATCAACGTCTCTCTTTCTCTCTCTCCAAAATGTCCCCAAACTAATTATGACTGACTGTAAGCAGCATTAATAGCAACCAACTCACAGTCACTATTAGCATAATGTTTTTTCATGTTGAACATTTACTTGTGAATTTAGATTCTGCCAGTGTCAATACATTTATTTATTTGTTACATTGTGTATACTAAACTGAAAATGATGTAACAGAATGACACATGACAAATATGTGTATACTGTTACAGCCATAGTATATGCCCATATGATGCAATTATGAGTGGCTTTGTAACATTTCCACAGAATGTGTAACGCAGGCAGCGAGTGAGAGGAGAGGGTCTCTTTCCTCTTTGTTGGAGACACTGTCTCTGTCTCTGTGGAGAGACTGACCCAGTCTAACCCACAGGGAGCCCTCTGAAAGTCCATCCAGGTCCTCTGGCCCCCCCTTCGTGCCTTTCTCCTGGTTCACTGAGAACATCAGGGGATCCGCGTCCTCCCCCAAGGCCAGCTCACCAAGCTGCAGGTCTGCTTCCCAGGTAACCAGCAGCCACCACAGCAGCAACTCGAAACCATCTGCAACATTGCGTTTGTGTGTTTGATGGGCCTCTTCGTGTGTCAGGGGTTGTTATACCGAAGTTCAGCAGTTCATGCTCTTCCAAGGAGACCTTGTTATTCTGGTTTTGTTCAGATATAGCATGAGATCTTGTGTGTGCGTTCTAGCAGCAATACATATATAGGATATCTTGTAGCAATAATCTAAAATAAATGATTGCACTGTCAAAACAAAAATGGAATATCATAAAATGTGAGGCTGAAATGTCTGCAGTGATTTTATAACATATAACTCATTGATGAACTGGATGAGGACACAATCTTTCATTGCCAGTCTCATTTTACTTTACCATCATCCTTCAGCAGCGAGTCTACAGACTCCACCGGCATGTTACTACCTTTAGGGCAGAAAAAACTGTGAAGATCTAACACAAAGGTGCCAAAAAGAAGAAGAAAAATATATAACAGTCTTTCGCATAATTTTCACATTTCTTTGAAGTTAGCTGTGGCTGCCATGTTCAGATCAAAATCTGAAACCTGAGAAGGCTACTGTCAAAGTGGAATATTTCACTTCAGTGTCACATGGTTGGGAGGAACCAATCACAGAGAACAGTGGTGCTGTGGATAGTGGTTAAGGAAATGGAAGAGTAAACTGTGGATGAAGGACAGCAGCAATCAGGAGAGCCCCACTGGGGTACCTTAAGTACGTCGGAAAAAATGCCAGAAATGGATAAACTGCTAGATGATTGTAAGATATTTAATTCATTTTGGCAGAAAGCATCACTTAAAGTAGCAAGTACTCCAACAATAACCTTTATCTAAAGGTAAAATCTGCAGCAGAATAAAAAAATACCCCAGAAGTCCATAAATGCAAACTGGTTTAGCACTCTACCATCTCTGGAACTACACAAAACCACCATAATTTTCATGGTGCCGAATCTTAGTACATTAGAGCCTTTTATTCCTGTTGTCCACGTCTTAATTCAAAGCCTGAAAACTGACCCACTGTCATTCCGTATGGAAAAAAAAAAAACTACTTTCCATCCTGGACTGTGAATGTGGGGATGGCGAGCCTCTGCAGGGCTAGTCTTATAAAGGATAGAGAGATAACCCACCTACCTTACGCTTCTCCAAATGTCAGACTGCAACAGCAGCTGCTGTCTAATTCCTTTGTTCAGTGTTATAAATACGACAGGATATTTTTGGTGCCATTATTCAGTCAGCTCCATTTCAATCCCCAAAGCCAACCTGACTGCACCTTCACCACAAATGCATTAATGGTTGGTTAGGTCGGTTTTGTAGAACATACATACCAATGCACCAAGTAACCCATAATGCACAGATTCCATTTTACATCATCTGGGAAGTTCTTTCTTTACTGCACATTCAGCTCTTTTGTGTCTCTTCGTGCCTTTCAGTGTGAGGTTCTTATTCACCGTCTGCAAATCAATTACAGGAAAACCATCTCCATTCGGCTTCCTCTGCCTGCCCCGCCTGGAGTAATGACTTCTTAACAAGCTTAGTATTTCTGCAGCGTCTGCTTCTGCAACTGCTGCTGGCCAGGCACTGGGAGGAAAGGCCTCTGAGTCTCTGCTGGGGGAGGCGTTACAATAACCCAGGACTGGTGGTGTATGCTGGGGGGGGGTCATGTTTAAACAGTCTGTCAGGAGTCACTTTTACTTTGCACCACAATGAACCCCGGAAGTTCTGTCTCTTGTAGTCTTGCCCTTGTCATTATTTTTGTGTGCTGAGCCGTGATGAACCATCAGTGCGTCACCTCTGCTCCTTGCCTGGAATCATTTCAGCAGTGATCAGACTCTTTACAGCTCCTAACCAGTGAAGCACATTGTCGTCACTGCAGCAGAAATCATTTTTAAAATGTAATAAGTTTCCACTTCATGGAAGAATGATTCTCAAGTATGGAAATCTAATCACGTGCTTTTGGGAGACATTTATCCAGACATATGTTCAGCCAGAACTGAGAAGTGCTTTGTGTTTGCTGTCTTTCTCTCTGTGTTGTACTGACTTACTGCCCAATTCTTTTTGTTTAACATACTTCCCCGGAAGGGAATAGCTGACATTTCATAATTTTCATGCAAGATGATTGTTAATTGAAGTTTTAAAAATGGGGGTGGCACAGGGGATAGTACTATTGCCTCACGCCTCTGGGACCAGGATTCGAGTCAGTGCCATGGCTCTGTGTTGGTAGAGTTTGCATGTTCTCCTCTGTCATCATGGGGATCCACCCCTCCTAACCCTAAAAACATGCTGAGGTGAACTGGAGTTACCAAATTGCCTGTAGATGTGAGTATGTGAGTCTGCTGTGATGGGTTGGCACCCCACCCTGGATTGTTCTCTGCCTGATATCCACAGGCTCCTGGCCCTTTGTGGATGGATGATGGATGTATAGCTTTATCAGTCTGCCCATGTGGTTTGGGCTAAAGCCGAGCTGAGGCTGAGTGGACACTCCTCCCAGCAGAGAGAGCCTGACACTGATCATCACTGCTAATTCACTTCACCCATCCTTGTTCCAGATATGGATATAACTCTGCTTTTTGCCCCAGTAACCCAGACTGATGTCCCAGCCCAAAGACTCCTAACACCAAGCATTTGTTTTGCTTGGTTGTCCCTGCCTCATAGTTTGCTCCTCTTTTACTTGAAAGATTTTATTTTTGGCATTTATTTGTTACAGTATGTGAGTCTCGTCATTGCCTGGTCCGTTATTCCTGAAAAGAAAGACCATTTAACTTGCTGTACACTACCTATCTTGTATGGTTCTGATCCAGCCCCCCCCCACCCCATCCATCCCCCCACCACCCCCATCTCAAGGTAAGGGTACAGACACACATAAACTGACATATTCAAATAAACACAGGAGATATTGGTTATGAAATGTAATGTATTCATGAATTTATCAAATCCAGAATTTCCACCTAGGATCAATAAAGTATATCTTATCTAATCTTAATGTCATTTGTGATAATAATTTTTTTTCTCACCTCATCCAGGAGTCCACCCTGAGTGATGAATTCTGTCCTCGGAGCCCCCGTATGTCCAGTGGGTCTGGGGCAGAATCTAAGTCCTCACACCCATACCAGACCCTCTCCCAGTCCTCGGATGAGGTAAGAGGATGCCCCTCCCCTCCTGTTCTCACCATGCTAAGGAGAAAGTCCTCTGTTTTCGCCGGTGCTCTGCTGAAGAGATGCCCCCTTGAACAGTTCTGGCTATTTCCCCCGTCGGACTTCGAAAACGCAACCTTAACAACCTTAAGCTTGTTCAAAGTGTGGCTGTTCATATTCTCCAGTGCCACACTCTGAGGGGTGTTCATATTCACCAGTGCCACACTCTGGGGGTGTTCATATTCTCCAGTGCCACACTCTGTGGGTGTTCATATTCACCAGTGCCACACTCTGGGGGTGTTCATATTCTCCAGTGCCACACTCTGGGGGTGTTCATATTCACCAGTGCCACACTCTGTGGGTGTTCATATTCACCAGTGCCACACTCTGGGGGTGTTCATATCCACCAGTGCCACACTCTGGGGGTGTTCATATCCACCAGTGCCACGCTCTGGGGGTGTTCATATTCACCAGTGCTACGCTCTGGGGGTGTTCATATCCACCAGTGCCACACTCTGGGGGTGTTCATATTCACCAGTGCCACGCTCTGGGGGTGTTCATATTCACCAGTGCTACGCTCTGGGGGTGTTCATATTCTCCAGTGCCACAATCTGGGGGTGTTCATATTCTCCAGTGCCACAATCTGGGGGTGTTCATATTCTCCAGTGCCACAATCTGGGGATGTTCATATTCACCAGTGCTACGCTCTGGGGGTGTTCATATCCACCAGTGCTACGCTCTGGGGGTGTGATATTGTCAAGTTTACAGGCCTCAGAGCGTCACTAGAAGCTTCCAGCCACTTAGTGCAAAAAACAAGCTAAATCCACTAGCAGCCGATGAAAGACAGGCCTGTCAGGGCATTCTCAGAGCCGGGAGAAGGAGCGAGGGCACGCTTCATTTGTCACTCGGCTGGCCTGGATTTAGCCTGCCTGTCTCTGAAGGAGAGTGTGAGCCGGTCCCCCCCGAGCTGAGATGGTGAGGCGGGGCCTGGCATTCAGGCAGCAGGTCGGGCGCATAGCTGCGCGTCTGCGATCAAAGGCAGTGAAGTACCAGCTGCTTCTCTCGTAAAAGGATTAACCTCCGAATGGTTCCGTCATTACCGATCCGGGGCGCGGAATTTTTAATAAAGCACGCAAATCTGCTACGAGGGATTACTGAGAATTCTCACTGTATGGCTGCTCATCTGCAGATTACCGTCGCGTAACAGTAAGCTTTACCGTGGAAGCCGTCAGAATAGCTGTGATTGAAACCTTGCCACCTTTCTCGTTTCCTCACGCCAGCGCAAGCTGGTGCTCATATGTAGCTAAAGATCTGATTTCATACACATCTCAGGCTTGTTGCCATTATCATGTCCTGGATTCATCTTGACATTTATCCAACTTACTTCAAACAGTATCATGCTGGGGGCATTCCCACTAAATTGAGCATTATTATAAAATGAGAGGTTTGAGTTTTCTAGTTATTTGAAGCACCGTAGTTTATATGCCACGGAGTGTCCTGTGATGGGTCGGCACCCCATCCTGGCTTATTCCCTGCCTTGTGCCTGTTGTTTCCGGGATAAGCTCCAGATCCCAGTGACCCTGCACTGCACAACCGGGTGCGGAATATGAATATATGAATGAATGAATATATGCCCCGTTCTCATACCGACTGTAATCATGACATGTAGCGCTGCTAACCTTCAAGGAGTGATTCATCCATAAATAAATACCGGGGCTACAGCAGCCAGATGTGACTCATGTCTGTCACCTTTCTGTCCCCTTCTGCCTGCTGAACGGCAGCTGCTGGACGAGCCGCTGTGCCTGGTGTCGGCTTGGAGCACGCAACAGGTGTGCCAGTGGCTGAAAGGGTTAAACATGGAGCAATATATCCCAGAATTCACTGCCAAGGACATTGATGGAGAGCAGCTGCTGCAGATGGACAGCAACAAACTTAAAGTGGGTAAATAGAGGAAGACTCAAGTCGACAGAAAATAATTATGTTTGAATGGTGTTGTACAGCTCTCTCTGCAAGACTGCTTACACTTATGGCTGGGTGTCATTGGAAGCTCAGCCTAGCTGCACTTATGCCTAGTCGACTGCATAACGGCATGTTTGTAATGTGCTATTTCCCTTTACTTGTATGTCACTGTGGATAAATGTCTATGCTAAATGCAGCAAATGTAAATGCCACAGGATAACAGCTCGGTCTGTGCATGTGAAATATGTGGTGACAAAGTGGGCATCATTAGGTCCCAGGGGTATTCCCTTCAGAAAAATCAGGGGTATTGGTTTTGAACATCCCAATGGGCATCTTTGCAAAACTTGCAAACCCTGCAGTAATAACTCCAATTACTACTCCAGGGGCCAATAAAGAGAAGCCATCTCTCTGTCTGACCTCTGTGCATCCTTACATATACATCCTCAGTCAGTGTGTGTATGTACCTTAGAGTGACTCACAGCCAGTGTGCTTATGTACCCTTACAGTGAAACACAATCTGTGCTTATGTACCCTTGCAGTGATACACAGTCAGCATGCTTGTGCACCTTGCAGTGATACACAGTGCTTTTTATACATTGCTTTGCACACATAATGCTAATTAGCAAGGCGCTTCAGTAGGCACCTCTTTTCCCTCACGCCTGCAGGGTCTGGGGTTTGAATCCCAGCTCTGCTCTGTGCGTGTGGTGTTTGCATGTTCTCTGGGTGTCATGCAGGCTTCCCTTCACAGACCAGTCTCAAGATATGCTATTTGGTTTGCTGTCACCGCTTAACTGGCCATAGTGTGAGCGCATGCTCTGTGATGGACTGGCAGGGTGTGGCCCTGCCCAACATGTCTGGGATAGGCTCAGGGCACCCTGGACCACCATAGAAAATATATGCATAATGGACATCATCAACACCTTATTCTTTTTAAATAATAAACACAAACAACTACTCTCGGATAGCAATTTACATTAATAACTGGAAGTCACTGGAAGAGAATGAAGTGTGCAAACGTACTCTCTCAGACCTGTGCTATTCAGTAAAAAAATGTAAACCATTGTGTAAGTTACTTTACAATTAATAATAATGGTTAAGTACCTTCTCACATTCACAGGGGTACTTCTAAGCACCGTGATACTTCCTGCCTTTTCACCTTTAACCAGACCAAGACCCTATAGCAGGGGTGGCCAATCTTTTCTGCAAAGGGTCAGTGTGTGTGTGGATTTTTGCTGCAACTTCCTAATTAGATTACTAATTAGAGGACTGATTAGCTGAAGAGTCCTCACAGCTGGGTTTGAACAGCTGACCTACAGGTTATCCCAAACACCTGCATACACATCGGCCCTTTGCGGGTAAGATTGGGCACCCCTACCCTATAGTATGTTTTAATTGTGCTATAGACAGACATTTCAGCAAACGTCTGACCAAAACTGTATTTGTGTTTTTAAAAGTACTTGGTGCCTGTTAAATGACCAGATTACTGTGTCCCAAAAACGCGGCCTAATTTTGGGATGACGCAGGTCAATTACCAAGCAACATAACATCCCTTAGCACAGGAAACGTGACCATGTTACCCTGGAGAACGAAACTATCTCAGCATGTACTTTCCTTGATCCACCATGATCTTACCTTCTGATTGGAAATTGGAACTGAACCACTCCTTAAGGAATCCTAAATAGCTTAAATGATTATGACTGATGAATGTATTCAACTTTGCTCTCCATTTTCAAAGATTGTTAAGGGATGGAGCATGTTAGACAGGTAAGTGAGGCGAGTTGGCAGATCACTGTCATCACATAGCCTTATTCACATTCACATACAGTATATTAGTTTAGCGGACACTGTTTTCTAAGTGAAACAGAAACTGGAATAAAATGCACAACATACAGACCCACTGTTTGTTACCCACTGAGCCAACATACCTCACAGCAATATGCTATATAATCCTATAAAATCAGTGATTTGTAACACTGTCCTCTTTGCTGTCTTGATCTTTTCTATTGAGCTGTCTGTTGCTAAAACAGGTTCCTGGAGAAATTACAGCTCGTGCATCGTCTATCTGCATCTTACATCGAGTGTGTGCACCTGCGCAGGGTCTCGGCGTGACCAGCTCGTCGGACCGCAGCGCGCTGAAGCGGCGCCTCAAGGATATACACACTGCAGCCGAGAAGGAGCGCAAGGCCTTGGAAAAGCTGGAGAAACAGAAGGAGAAGCAGCGGAAGAAGGACCAGGAACAGCGCAAGAGCTAGTAGCCACCAGGGGGCAGTGTGAACACACGCACGATCTCTCTGACATGTACAAGAATGAAGATGTAGAGTCCAAAAAATATTTTGACAAACAAAAAAAAACCCATATATGGCTCAAAATGTACTTGGAAAACATTTTTCAATGCCTCATTCAGAATACCCAGTAAGTTATCGCATAAGCACAACACAGCCAAGATGTTCAAAATATGTGTTTATTAATTCCTTCCTGATAGTAATGGTTACAAGTGTTTTACTCTTAAAATAAATTGGCTAACTGCCCAGAAACAGTTCAGATTGGAAATGAAGCTTTTTTTTTATGACCTGTAAAAATGACTTGTGGGACAAATTATATGAACCAAATCCCCTAAAATACATTTTGTAAGATGGGAGGCACCACTTGAATACAGATCATGAAGACAAATCCAGCAGAAACATGGAGCCCGGGAAGATGGTCTAAACCAAGACGTTGTTTGTTCACATTTCCTGGACTAGTCACAGACCTCCTTTGTTGCAACTGCACTTGTGTTGTTGTTTTGACTTGTCATTGTGGTTGTCATTTTGTTCCACTTATATAAATGCATTAAATTGTTGTAAACAAAACCAGGTCATTGTATGAACTCACACACTTACAATAACCAGCGAGCCATTTTATGCTCCATTACTGACTGGATGTGACAAGAGGCACCTATTAAGTTTCTTACACTTTCCTCTTTCCTGAATGGGCTCAGTTTCCATGTGCTGATAGTATGATGGAGCATTGTTGCTTTTTACACATAGGCCATGGCTGAACAATAGTGGTCAGAAAACCGGTTTTGGAGTGATTGCATTTAAATGAGATATTTACTGTATGCAAGTCCAGAGGTGACCTGGGCTGAAGCTTAGGGGCAAAACCTAGTTTAATAAAATTTAGGGATGCACAATATATTGTTTCAAAATGTGCAATAATCAGGATGTGCGATGTCAAGTAAAGCAAAATAAATCAGACATATCATGCTACAAATTTTTTGCTGCTTGATACAAATGAAAACTGGCACGGATCTCATTTTCCATGACTAATCTACAACGGAAGCCTGTCATAATTTACTCTGATTTAAATGTTTTTAAGTACTTGGTGCTAGTGAGTGACATGCACAGCAAACCACCAATCACAATCACTGCATGTTCCAGTTGTGTAATTTTCATGTCCCAACGACTTGCCTGGGTTAAGACAAGTTAACCTAAAACAGTTTTACTTTGTCGTAGGGAACAAAACTTAGGAAGCCTTGCAATAATGACTCAATGATTTAATGATTGTGTCAAGATATACTGTACCAGTCAAAAGTTTGGACACACCAAGCTGCTTACAAAGGAGTGACAGACTGTCACATCCCATGACCTGGCCACCTGACCTAAATACTGCAGAAATGGGTTTGGAGGAGCTTTCGGAAGAGCAGAGAATGAAGGAAAAACAGCCAATGAGTGCTCAGCATATATGTGGAATATCTTTCAGGAAAACTGAAATGCCACCTCATGAAACTGACATAGAGGAGAAAGTAGGGTCAGCCAGTCCAAGGGTCAGTTGTGGTTTTGCTCTAGGACACACTTGGGGTATCACTCTGCTGACCCAGGGATTTGAACAGGTAACCTTCTGAGTCCCAATCCACGGAGAGCCCCTACCCCCCACCCCAAATATTTTTTCCTTGTTTCAATTTTTTTTTTGTTTTCGATAAACTTAATCTAGAGTTTTTATAATTATTAGAGATTGCAATTTCGGCACCCATGATTGATCCGTTCTGAACACGGCCAAAACCCCTGGTTTCGATATGGAGTTTATGAAATGTTTCGAAACATCAGTCACGTGACCGCCGTGTCATTGTTCACGGCAAGAAAAAAAAAAACTATCAAAAAACCCCCCAGAAAAAAATCTTGGCTTGTTGGTTTGAGCGAGTTATTTGAAATGAAATTGTATTAGCAAAACAGTTAGTGTGATTTACGCATAAATATAGTGAGGGACAATTCCTATAACCTGCTCAACATACACAAACTTAGATAGGAGGAGTATTCTGACCTCAGTAGCTATTTAATTACTATGCACACTCAATACTTGGATGGTATGTAAATACAGAAACTATGCTTTGACAACACAAAACCATGGGAACAAATAATCTCTATAAATGATATAAGATCCAATTTAGGTTTTGATTGACTGCAATAGTAAAACTATGGTTACTGCATAAAAACCATAGGAAACCATAATGAATATTGCTGTGTTTTTTTTCCCAGTAGTGTGCAACCCCAATAAAATTCCCCCAAGGGAATTATGAATGTTATTTTATAACTGACTATGTAACCACACATCCTGGGCATTGCAGTTTATGTGGCCTATGTACCCAACTCTTTAAACATGGGAAACATTGTCTGTGTTTCAGTACATGCAAAGTTGTCTAAGTGGTCAGGAATGTCCCCACCTTTCTGACCTTTAACTGAAACAATGATGCCCTGTCATCTAACAAGCAGTTTCAGTATCATAAATTCCATCTGGGATCAATAAATTCCATAACATCATGTGTGTTATGCAGCTGAAAGTACAATATAACAGAAATTCTTTAAAATAACATGAAGTCCAGTTCAGCATAGGGAGTCAGTAGGTGCAGAGGGCAGATGGGGTCTGGATCACTGGGAGCACAGGAGCAGCATGTGTAGCTCCAGCCATC
>JAABNY020000095.1:30221169-30232207 GCA_015164015.2 Brevimyrus niger | reverse complement strand
TCTGGAGGTCATGAATGCATGAACTAGCTTTTCTGCATCAGATATGGATAAGATGCTCCTTAGTTTGGCAATATTTCCAAGATGGAAAAAGGCTGTTTTTGTGACATCGGAAATATGATTTTCAAAGGACAAGTTACTGTCTAATATTACACTCAGGTCTTTTACTGTTGAGCTAGTAGTAATAGTACATCCAGCTAAACACAGGCTGAATTGTGAAAGCTGTTGTGTGCTGGTTTTTGGGCTGATGAGTAATAGCTATGCCTTGTCTGAGTTTAGTAAAAGAAAGTTATTGGTCATCCAATCTTTTATGTCCTGGACGCACTCGGTTAATCTAGACAACTTAGGTATTTCATCTGCTTTTGTTGAGATATATAATTGGGTATCATCAGCATAACATCTTAATCTTAACATCTTAACATCAGAAAAAAAGAAGAAAAAAACTGTTAGAATTACCTTTGAGTTGTGGTTTTAACTGTGAAGGCAAAAAAACTGAAAAAAAAAAACAGAATTAGATAGCAATTATAATTAGTTAATAAACATGTACTAAATATACTCAATGATTTAGGTACATAAACGCACTATATAGACTATAGAAACTAGTATACCTGCCTGCAGGGTTTTTACTGGCAAGGAAATAATGTCTCTCTCTCCTTCTCTACATCATGTCTTATAGATATTAATATTGTATTAATTAATAATGTATTGTATTAATATTAATATTGTAATCTCCAAGATTTGGTATAACCAAGCCTTGATCGTTGCCAGTAATTTTTAATAGTGTTTTCTTACATTAAAATGTAGATCTTTCCACAGTCTCTCATTGCTCATAACCATACTGACCTACAGCTGCATTCTCGAGCATTTGGCCCTGTAGTAGTGACAAGCTAATGCCAGATCATTATATGTGATCTCTTCTGTCTTTCAAGCATAAAACACTACAAACTCCAGCCCATCTTCCAAATGTGTCCTAATGATACATAAGCTGCCTTTTTCTTACTTCACCACAATTCCCTGCATATAAAATCAATGTTGCTGTTACATACACACATAAGAATCCTTCCTTACCATTAATCAAAACAATACCAGAAGGAAATAAACACATTATTTAGATCAAACACTACACCAAACGGTTCCTCTGGTCCTGTCATTTTCATGAAGACATTTGGAACGACACAAATAAATAATAATAAAACACAAAACGATGTCTATATAATTATTAAAACAGACAAAATAAGATTCATAAATACATTATATGGACTAAAGTATTTGGACACACCTCTTAATCACTGAATTCAAACGTTTCATTCAGTCCCACTGCAACAGGTATATATAATCAAGCAACTAGCCATGCGGTCAGGGATACTGCAAGTGAAAGAATAGGTCGTCCAGAAGAGCTCTGTCATGGGATGCTACCTAACAGAGCAGGGTGCGCAAGTACTGAGGAGCATACAGTAGTACCTAAAGGTCAGCAATGCTCTGTTGATTCAGTAACTGCAGAGTTCCAAACTTCCTCTGGCATTAATCCCAGCACAAAAAAAGATTTATAGAATGGGCTTCCATAGCTAAACAGCTGCATGTAAGCCTCACAACACCAAGCGTGGCATAGAGTGGTATAAAGCATGCCGCCACTGAACTCTGGAACAATGGAAACATGTTCCATGGAGTGATGAATCATGCTTCTCTGACAGTCTGATGGACAAGTCTGGGTTTGGCAGATGTCAAGAGAATGTTACCTGTCTGACTGCATTGTGCCAACTGTAAAGTTTGGTGAAGGAGGGATAATGGTATGGGGTTGTTTTTCAGCGGATGGGCTAGGCCCCTTAGTTCCAATTAAAGGGACACAATGCTTTAGCATACCAAGACATATAGTACAATTCTCTGCGTCTAACTTTGTGGGAAGAGTTTGAAAAAGGCCATTTTCTGTTCTCGCATGACTATGTCCCAGTGAACAAAACAAGGTCCATAAAGACATAGTTTGGTCAGATGTGGTTTTAAACACGTAACAAACAAATGTCCTGCAGAGGGTCAGACATACAGATTCTGCCAAAAGAAAATTCATTTTGCTAAGATGTGTAAATAACGAGGACAACAGAACCAACAAGGAAAGAAAGTCCATACAGGATGGTATTGAAACAGGATGACGTTGAAAACGCTATGTTCATTGGTATAGTCAACTGGGAGCAGAGTAAACACATGTAGATGACTGAAACCTCAGAGGCAGAAGCTGTGGAAGAAATGTGGACTGAGATACTGAGAATAAATGGAAAAGAGGTAACCTTGAAACTTGATATAGGGGCAGACTGCAATGCAATGTCAGTCAAAACTTTTAAAGCACTCACTAATAGAGGCAAACTCAGGGCTAGTCAAAGTAAACTTGTTGCATTCTTTGTCCACAAGATAGTGCCACTGGGTATGACAACACTAACATGCAAGTTTAAGAGCAAAGGATAGAATATTGAGTTTATCATGAAAGAAGAGGTTCCAGCTATATTTGGAGGAATAACTTGTGCAAATCTAGGCTTAATAAAGCGAATACATGAGGTAGGAAACGAATATGACATTCTTAAGGAGTATAATGATCTGTTTAATGGCTTGGGATGCTTGCCAGGTGAGCACAGTATTCAGATTGACCACACCGTACCACCCATTGTGCAATCAGAGACAGAGCAACTGAAGCACTACAGTGTATGGAAAAAATGGGGGTAATAGCAAGACAAACAGAGCCCACAGAGTGGTGGAGCAGCATGGTAACTGTGGTCACACCAAAGAAAATTCGCATCTGTATGGATCCAAGAGATCTAAGTCAAGCGATTAAGCGAGAACACTATCCACTCGTAACTGTGGAGGAAGTTGTTTCAAGAATGCCAAGGGCAAAATGTTTTTCTGTGCTAGATGCTAATCAAGGATTTTGGCAGATAAAACTAGATGGGAAAAGCTCAAAGCTCTGCACGTTTAACACATCCACAGGAAGATAAAGGTTCCTGCGAATCCGCTTTGGTATGTCGTCAGCTCCAGAGGTGTTTCAGAGGGTGGTGGCACAGATGATCGAGGATCTGGATGCAGTTGTCAACATCATTGATGACTTGCTGGTGTGGGGAGATTCCAAAGAGGTTGAAGAAGTTGTTGGATATAGCAAGGAAGTACAACCTAAAAGTGAACAAAAGTGTTTTATCAGGATAACAGAAATCAAATACATCGGACACATGCTCCTGTAAGTGCAAGTGGACTAAGACCAAATGGGGAGAAAGTGAGATCAGTGACTCTGGATTGTCAGGGCAGGTATGCTCAGATCGAGAAAAGGCTGCTTGCTTTAGTCTACGGCTGTGAGTAATTTCATCAGTATGTTTATGGAAAAAATATTCAGGTTGAAAGTGACCACTGAAAGTCATCTTTAAAAAGTCTCCCCATCATATTCCAATGAGACTACAAAGGATGCTGCTAAAGCTGCAAAAATACAGTCTGTTATGTATAGGCCGGGAAAGCAACTGCATATCGCAAACACATTAAGTCGAGCATTCCTAAAGGAGCAGCAAGAAGATCTGCCGGAAAAGGACTTGGAGGTGAACATGGTTACGTCTCAGCTATTGAAAGACATCACACTGAGAGGATGTCCAAAAGAAAGAAGTGTGGCTCCAAAAGACATTCAGCCCTACTGGACATTTACAGTAGGGATGAAATCACCAACATTTCTGGACTGATGTTCAAAGCAGTCAAAATTATAGTTCCAAATCAGTTGAGAAAAGAAATGCTTAACAAGATTCATGAGTCACACTTGGGAATTGTTAAATGCAAAGAAATAGCCAGGGAAGTGCTGTATTGGCCAAAAATGTGTGTACAAGATGAGGAAATGGTGTCTGTGTGTGCAATTTGTAATGAAAACAGGAACAGCAACCCAAGAGAGCCACTAGTCCCATGCCCAGTACCAGACAGACCATGGCAGAAAGTAGGAAGTTTCCCAAAGTTGTCAAACTGAAGGAAACCACAAATAAGTGTCAACAGTCCTGGTCACGCTCAGTTGAATGGTCAGGCTGAGAGGCCGGTACAGGCTATTAAAAGTCTAATGACAACCCCTACATTTCCTTCTGGAGTATCGTAATACGCCATTGGAGGGTGTAGGATTATCTCCTGCACAGTTGCTCATGGGACGGCGGCTAAAAGGAAAGCTACCTACCTCAACCACACTGCTCACTCCTGATGGAACCAAGTCCGGGATCGCCTAAGGGAGAAACAGGTGAAAGGAAAGCATTCCTTTGACAGGCAAACACGGAACCTGCTGGAATTGAGGGCAGGAGAGAGAGTCAGGATGCAAAGAGGAGAGAGAAGGGAGCCAGCTGTGGTCCTGAACCATCATGAACTACCACAAACTTCTGTGGTTCGCACACCAGAAGGAAGGCAGTACAGAAGGCATAGAAAGTATCTGCGGGAAACAGAAGAAAACAAAGGAACAGGACACTTACGGGAAGATGGATGTAGAGAAAAAAGACTTTGGCACAAAGGACACACAGAATGACAAGACACATTCAGCTGAGAGCACCAGGGAGGTGAAGCAAGATAAAACACCTTGAAGGTTATGTTACTCTTCAATTGTGGAAAGGAGACTTGGTTAAACTAAAATATATTAAAAACTGTTAAGAAAGGGGATGTAATGTAATGGGATTTTGAGCCTTGAGGGTACCTGACGCAGATGACGTGGCAGATGAAGGCTGCCGATTTGGTTCCGGAATTATCTACATGTTGTGTATGAAGCACGAGCAAGTGTTCATTAAAAATGACTCTAAAATATAAAGTTGGTTGTCCTGTCTCCAATATATAACAATAATGATTTCTGGAATATTAAAGTTAAAGGTTGGCTAATAATATCCCTCATTTCTTTTAAAAACAGAGGTAAGATGCCATCAGGGCCCTGCGATTTATTTATTTTGAGCTTAGCTAGGCTTAGTACCACATCAGCCTCAGTTACACATTATTGGTCAAAGACGATGCCGTATTCGTACTAAATGGTAGTAAGTTACTTTACTGTGAACACCCGTGTAAAATAATCATTAAACTCATTTACTATATCAATTTTATTTGCAATTATAATGCCCTTACTATCCTGCAAATTAACGCTTTCAGCTTTTAGAGCGCTTTTGGAGTTAAAATATTGGAGGAAATTTTTATTGTCATCCTTAGCCTCTAATGCAATTTTTCTTTCTACATTCCTTTTGGAGAGACTAATGTTTTTTAACTCAACCTGTAGATACTCCTACTTAGTTTTGAAATCATTAGTTAATTTCCATTTGTGGAACAGGGCCCTTTTCCTCCTGACTTTATTCTTAATTTCCTTAGTAAAGCACTTTGGTTGTAGTTTCCTAGATATAATGTGCTAGAAACAAGTATTAAGTCCTCTTGCACTTGCAACAATAGTTTCAGTATCATTAGTGTGACCAGATATTCCATGTCAGGGAGAGAGAAGCTGCTTCGGGTTTTACAAACTACTTTGAAATTGAAAGGCTCCTGTGCTTGGCTAAATAGTTCAGCTCTTCTTGTGCTTTGACTGGTTAGTTTCCTTGACTGAAAGACTCATCCAGCTGTTTCATATTAGCATTGGTGACGCATGCATGATTATAGGGGACTGATCAATAAGCACACAGCAAAAAATCAGTGCTCAAGTAAAATCCAGGTCTGTTTAATTGATATGGTCATTTACAATTCCTGTCCTAGTGTGTCCTCCCTGACATGGATTATCTGGTCACCCTAGTATAATACCATTAAAGTTAGCCTTCCTAACATTGTATACTTTTGGACTTTGCTCATCGGGTGGTAAAATTAACCTCGAATTTAACCACCCTATGATCACTAACGTCCAATAGTTCTAAAACCTCTAATTTTCCAATCCTATCCTGGTTATTAGAGAAAACAAGATGACGATTGGCTTAACATCATACTAGTGTTATACTACTTAATTAATAGCATAGTATTATACTAAGAACTACTAATTTCCTCTTTTTGTAAAACAGTTAATTAGGTCTTGCGTATCCGCTAGTGTTAATTTGGTCCTCAAGCGTCAATACCCACCCACCAACATTATCAACCAAGAGTTAAAACTAAACTGATTCCCCTTGTGGTGGGAAGACTGGCTTTATATTCTTGAGTATTTGGCACAAACGGGAACAAATGCGATAATATGTTGGTGGAACTATATATTCCAAAATCATGAATGAATTGTGATTTATTTGGTAGCATTTCGTGATGTGCAGACTTGAGTTAGAGGTTCGCTGTTTGATAGATTTCCCCGTTCCGCCTACCTGGTGCTTCCAGTGGGGGACCTAAAGAATTGTGATACTGCAAGACGCAAAGAATAAAAACAACAGTTCCCATAATCCCCAGGGTTTCCTTCTTTAACCAATAAAATTGATCTATATTGCGACGTATAATATCCAATCAGTGATTGTAGTATTAGGGTAAAAGATGGCGAACCTTTCTCTAGTTTTTAGCCACTGAAACCGGATCTTATTTTAATTTCATTTGAATTTGAAAATTTCATGTCGTAAATCCCAACTTCATGCACATTGTCACTATCGAAAATGTAACTTCTGCTATCACGCATGTGTTTACGAAACCACATTGTCCGGCATTTCATTATTACGTATAGTTCATCCCTTTGTATTTCGCATGCGAAATGTACACTTCCACTTGATATTCCATTTGATATTTTGCGGCAGTCTGTGATTGCATGATTCAGAGCGAGAAAGGAAGTCATTTCCTTTTGCCTTCTAGGCATTAATGAAGGGAAATGAAGCTTAAAAAATGTTCCCCTGACATGGCGTTATTTACCCTAATTCCTGTACATCTGCTTAATGTTTTTTTTTATTATACTTTAGGTCTTTTTATATCTTATTTTGCTTACAAAGGGGTAGTGATATATGTACTTTATTTTCTAAAAAAATTACACCAAAACAACAGTGACGAACCTTTTGTATAACATAAAACATGTAGCACAATGCAAATTTATCTAAAATTGCAAAACCAGAAACAAAAGGCCAGAAGATAAAGAACCAAAAGCTCCTCGTATTTCTAATATAAACAGCCAGGAAATCATGTCTTTCCTCTTGCCGTCGAGGTTCTCTAACGGCAACTTCCGCAACAGACGATGAAACGTGACGCGATGCCGTAAAAATATCACGCCTCCTCACAGAAGTCGTAAGCGTGCGCATGTGTAGTAGCGGAAGTTACGTTTTCGGTAGGTGTAGCGTTTTCGGTTTTGACAAACATTTCAAGTAATAATCGTGCTATTGTTTGTTCTTATTTTTTCATTTTGAATGTTTTAAGCATGCAAATGGCACTTGCATCACTTGGTATCATGTACATAACTTGGTGGCTATATTATTAATAATGGTAAAGTAATTCACCAGCTTTGTTGCTGCGATTGCAGTGCCGAGTACTTCAATGTGTTTGATAAGTATAAAAGAAAATTATATATTATAAAGTATCGCTGCTTCAGATCTATTACATGTATCTTCGTCTATCCCTGCTTCAGTGGTCTTACATGTCTCTGTCATTTATTTAATTTAAGTTTATCTTAAAATTCTTTCTAAAACTCGTATCTTTTGGGTTGCTGTTTATACGTTTGATTGGATTATCATTGTTATTATTTATAAGAAATTATCGTTACATTTCTGAAATTTGACGTTCTCTTCTATTATATTCCTTGTCTTTTATTTCCAGGGTAGTGAAAGAAAACTACGTGCAGGATGAAAGTTGTCAACCTTAAACAGGCCATTTTACATGCATGGAAGGAGCGCTGGAGTGACTACCAATGGGCTGTCAACATTAAAAGGAACTTCCCGAAAGGGGCCACCTGGGACTATCTAAACCTGGCAGGTCAGAGGGGAAAATACATCACATTTGAGGCATTAAAAGTACATCAAGGGAACAATATTTATCTGTTACGTGGATAATGTGGTTTTGGTAATTTTGTAGGTTTCAGTCTCAATTAAATAGACAAAATAGTATATAAACAATTACAATTGCTCTGACATACAAAGGTATGATTGATATGGATTGTGTACTGTCTAAAAAAGATTGGTGACCTTTTTCTTTGCAGAAGCTTTGATGGAGCAGGCAATGATTGGTCCATCCCCCAACCCCCTCATCTTGTCATATTTGAAGTATGCCATAAGCTCTCAGGTGAGAATCAGGAGGGTCCCACTGGGTCACTGTGTGGATTGGTACAACTGTCACTTGAGTAGTAGCTAAAGTAATGCCATTGGGTATAGCATTACCTAGCTTTAAGTGTCGTCATTTTCTTGGCCACTTCCCCACATAGACTCTCCTCATTTAGTTTGCAGCCACATTAAATTTATAATATTACTGAAGAAAAATTTGTAGGGACATGAGTCCTGCATAGTAGAGGTGTTTGTGTCTATTATTACTATAGCTTTAAATTGAAAACGCTATACAATGAAGAATATGTAATAGTATATTGACTTAATTTGTTTGAATTGAAAAGAAATCAAAGTTTTTTGTTTTTGTTTTTTTTTTCCCCCTCTTCTCATCGTGTTGTCTCAGATGGTGTCCTATTCCAGTGTACTGACAGCTGTCAGTAAGGTGAGTCCTTGTTGGCCTGCTTTCCCTCTCTCCCTGCGCCTCCCAGACCACCCTGTACCCCTGCTTTATGTGTGCGCTGCACTAAAGGTCACACCTTCTGCTTCTCCAGTTTGATGACTTCTCCCGAGAGCTGTGCGTTAAGGCTCTGCTGGAGATCATGGACATGTTCACTCATCGCCTCAGGTCTGTCCTGCTCTCACATTCATCACCAGTAGTAGTTCTGGTGCAGATGTTACAATTGTGGTTTAGATAGACACAGACTAATAAATTAATTCCTGAAGGGAAGTGCAACATCAGCAACACCATACATCCAGTGGTGCAATTGGCAAAACTACACAGGGTCAGAAGGAATTGTACAAGAAGGCAAAATGCGCAGGACCTGCTGTCACAGGGGAGGTATAAACATTGTTTAAGGTATTGTTTCCCAATCTGGTCCTTGGGGACCCCTAGATGGTCCACATTTCTGTTCCTCCCAACTCCCTGCCAGGTTAGTTCATGTTTTTGCCCCCACCCAGGAAGATGGGAGGGGCCAAAACGGTGAACTTTCTGCTAGTTTCTGATGACTGGTTTGAGAAGCACTAAAGCAGGGGTGGCCAGTCTTATCTGCAGAGGGCTAGTGTGTGTGCAGGTTTTTGGGGATAACTTTTAGGTCAGCTGTTCAAACCCAGGTGTGATGACTCCTTAGTGACCTTATTAGGGAGTTGCAGCAAAAACCTGCATACACACCGACCCTTTACGGATGAGATTGACCACCCCTGCACTAGTGTTTCAACACTTTTTTTGGTTCTTCTTTAAAAATCCTTTAGGGGGGTCTATTAAGGTAGGATTTAAACCGATAACCGTCGGAATACAACCCACACAGTTGTGTATAGCAATTAGCATGGCACTGCGTGATGCACAAAACTTGACACTTCATGTGAAAACAATAACAAGTGGAATACAGTACAGACTGGTTATTGCTTTCATTCTGTTGTTTAAGGACAGCCCTTCAGTCCTGTAATGCAGTGTTTCACAAACTGCTTTTTGCCACGGCACGCCTCCCGCAAGATGGTGTTTTTCAGTCTGTAGTGTGTCATGCACATCAGACTGAAAAATGCTGCTGTGACAGATGCAGTCATTGGGGTAGTAAGATTCACTGATTTTGCATTGATGCACTTGCATAGAAGTTCACAACTGTCCTTGAAAAAATTGTGCATAATTTTGGGATGAACTCGGGATGCATCGTATCCAACATCTTTGCATTGGTAAAATCATTTTTTTTTTTTATATAATTATTAGTTGAGATCCTACGCCTTCATTATTTAGAAATGTGACCATTAATTTTATATTTTGATAGATTTCCCCCCTTTAAACTGTGTATTTGTACCACATTGAATTGCATAGCGTCTAATTTTTGGCATAACATCCAATCTCTGTTGAATCCAAATGTTTCGGGTTGTACCACGTTGCAATAGGGGTGAACCGTATCACTACAATAGTTGCTTCTTGTGTATCTTTAATGTATCGTATCATTGGCAATGCATTGAGGTGGATATCACAGCAGCCTCAGTGATGGAGATGCACATTCTAATTACAATCTCTTCACTGTTAAAATGCATGGGATACTTTAGTGCTCTGCCCGTGTTTGGTTCCTGTACTGTACTGTGCAGTCACCCTCTCCCCCCAGCTGCCACGGGAAGGCGGAGGAGTGCATCGGGCTGTGCCGGGCACTGCTGGGAGCGACAGTGTGGCTGCTGCAGGGCTGCGCCTGGTACTGCGAGCGGCTACGGGAGCAGGGCGAGTCGGCGGGGGGTGAGGCCGGGCTGCACGCCTGCCTGCAGCGGCTGGAGGGGCTGCTGCAGAGCACCAAGAACAAAGCCCTCATCCACATCGCCCGTCTGGAGGAGCCGGGTGAGGGCGCTCAGCTGATTCACCTGAATGCTAATATAATCACAGCTCACTTTTCACCTTTAGGGGGCAGACTGGGCTACTCTCTCTCCCCTCCATGCTGTCTTTAGCACTCATTTAACCACACCCTGCCAACCACTTAGACCTTGTTGAAACCAATCCCTTTAACTGTAGAAAGATTCATTTTAACATCATTAATTATTTCAGTGTTTGATATAATATTTGTAAGTGGGTGGTTTCCTTGTGTACTAAACAGCTACTTTACATGCCTGCTGTTTTCAGATGCAGCCTGTAGATCTGTGACCCTTTACATCGCATCATTTAAACCTCACATATCCCTTTTTTATCCCATTTTGCAGAGATGTAGATAGCCTGGTCATTGTTTTCTGATTTGTCGTCTTTCTCTGTTTGACAGCCTCATGGTCCAATGTGGAGCAGGCATTGGCTAGAGTATCAGACAGCCTTAACAGTCTGACCAATCAGACGCTGAAAGGAAAGCTGGAGGACTGCGTGTCACAGGTGAAGAGGTGAGAGCTGGCTGGGCGAGGCTGTCACAGGTCTG
>JAABNY020000095.1:30181509-30221069 GCA_015164015.2 Brevimyrus niger | reverse complement strand
GAAGTACTGCCAGGAAAAAACAAGAGAATCCCCCTGATCCTAACTAGGATAAGCAGCTGTAATGTAGATGGATGGGTGTTAGAAACTACTTCTGTGATGGGGAGAGTACATAAATAAAATAGAGTTCCCCTCTAAGTAAAATGTGTGGCGTTCTGCCTGTGTCTAGTATCCCCCAGATGCTCACAGTGCAATCGGAGCCCCCCCTGCACACCACTTTCCCCTCCATCCACGCCTTCGTCATGCTGGAGGGCACCATGAACCTGACCGGCGAGATGCAGCCGCTGGTGGAGCAGCTCATGATGATCAAGAGGATGCAGGTCAGCTGGGTTCCCCCCCCCCACCACCTCGTCCTCCTGAAAGGCAGGCTGCAGACCAACAGAGGACTGTCTGAGTGCGACTTAGACTTGTTCAGACCTGCTGCTCTATTTCTATTATCCATGTGTAGATTGGCTATCAGCAAGAATCTTGGGTGTTTCTCAAAGCCATCTTAATGCTATGTCATTTGTAAGTTCTATGTTAAAAGATGGTACTTACGAACGACGTACTGTTAATCAGGCTTACTCACCCCTGGTTAGTACCCTGAGCCTTGTAATGAACAGATTCCTGCAAAAAAGCACAGTAGGTATTTACATGCCAGGAATTTTTTTCCAGGTTAAAATTCATCCCCTCCGAGTCGTCTGAGCCTCTTGCTACTAGAGGAATGTGGCCACATGGCCCCTGAAAACATGTAGCTACCACACACTGCATATTTTCTGTGTGTGTGTGTGCGCATGCATGTGTGTGTGTGCGTGCCTGTGTGTGTGTTTGCACTACCACTGGAGGACATCGGATGGCAGGACACACTTGAGTACACTTGCCACACTTGAGTACACAAAATCCCAAGTGAAATTTAATAAGAATTTGAATGTTTTATTTTGATACCCAGTACAGGCAACAAAATGTTAATGCTTTTTTTGAGATGCACATTGGGTTTCGCCCTGACCTGATGACTCCTGGACAGAGAAATAGGTTGAATCTGAAGCATTTTGTGCTGCAGCTTACACCTTTCTGTAGTCAGTGCCCATGCCTACCGTTTCTCTAAGGTTAAGTAGGAATAATCAATCGAATAATCAACTTTCCGGCTTCATATCACAAACCGCCATGGGACCTCAACCTGAAATGTCTTATTTTGGTTTTATTGTTACTTATCTAGTATCTGTGTGTGTGGTGTGAGAGGATTATTAATAATATTCAGAATGTTCTCTGGTCATTTATGGTTATGGTTCCCGAGAGTTAACTGAGACTGGCCCTGTCTCACTCCCTTTCAGCGTATCCCCACGCCGCTGTTCGTCTTGGAAATCTGGAAGGCATGTTTCACGGGCCTGATAGAGTCACCAGAGGGCACTGAGGAGCTGAAGTGGACAGCCTTCACGTTTCTTAAGGTGCTTCCTGGGAGGATTGTCAATTCTGACTTTATTGCTAATAATAATAAATTAAGATTGCATTGACTGTCATATGCTATCACATCAGTCCATCTGCGATGTGTAACTTTGGACTTTCTGTCTTTCAGATCCCTCAGGTCCTCCTTAGGCTGAAGAAGTATCCTCAGGGCGAGAAGGTACATCTGGAGCCCTAGCATTGCTCTGATTGCTTCTCTCTCATTCCCATTGTGTTGCTCTTGTGTCAGCTGTCACCCGGTTAAGCTGTAGAAATACCCCCAACGGGATTTTTTCAAACCGTGTCCTCAGGACTTTATGGACGACGTGAACGTCGCATTTGAATACCTGCTGAAGCTCACGCCCCTGCTGGACAAGGCTGACCAGCGCTGCAAGTAGGTCCTCTTGAGATGAAGGCCTAAAGCACGACTTCACTTTACACAGTTGGTCATATTTCCCAAGGTGACTCGCTCAGGGGGACGTGGTAAGGAGACTGCAGGCTGCTCCATCTGCACTGATGTTCCTCGCCCTGTGTTTGCAGCTGTGACTGCCTGAGCCTGCTTCTCCAGGAGTGTAACAAGCTGGGCCTGCTGTCAGAGAGCAACACGGCCAACCTCACTGCCAAGC
Source organism: Brevimyrus niger (assembly GCA_015164015.2). Classification (NCBI taxonomy): domain Eukaryota; kingdom Metazoa; phylum Chordata; class Actinopteri; order Osteoglossiformes; family Mormyridae; genus Brevimyrus; species Brevimyrus niger. The sequence goes on along the minus strand of JAABNY020000095.1, from coordinate 30,219,027 downwards.
GGTACGTCGCCCAACCCCCCCACCCCGTCTTCAGACACGCTTATTCCTCCCCATCCGCCCCTCTGTCTTCTCTTACTCCCTCTCCTGATTCCTTCGCTCTCCAGAGCCGAGGACAGGGAGTACGCCCCCAGGCTGAAGACCGCAGAGAACGCCAACATCCAGCCGAACCCCGGGCTCATCCTGCGGGCCGAGCCCACCGTCACCAACATACTCAAGGTGGGCGCCGCCCCTCTGTCACCCTCCGGCCCTGCATCCTCCTGTCATTTTAGGGGACGTGTCCGTGTCACCGTGTGTGCATGTATATGTATGCGTGAGGCTTAGGCTGTCGAAGAAAATGATCTTCATGTTGGTGTGAACCTTTTGATGATATGTCTGTCAAAAGTATGTCAGCTTAACCATTTCAAAACATCTCACCTCGCTATTTGCAGCGACCACGCTGTGCACCCATGTGTTTTTTTGCTTGACCACTAGCACACCTCACATGGATAATCAGTCTCGTTGGCTTTTTCAACTTTTTTTTTTTTTTTTTTTTAAGTGAGCTAGTGGTGAAATTTAACAAACGCATGGGATGGCTGAAGTGCCCCTGAGGAGAGGTTTTGCAAAACAATAATAATTCTACAGAAAATCATTTGTTTTTCAACAAGATCACGATCCTAATCACACGTTATATAGTATTATCTTTTGAACATGGAAAAATGGAGTGCTGAGACAGATGGTCTGGCCCCCACAGACCCCCGCCCTGAGCCCTACAGAGCTGCTTCGGGATGAGTTAGTTTGAAAAATAACAGCAAGTTTGCCAAATTGTGCCCGGAATTCGTAGAAACTTCTTCAGGCCTGTTGGAGAAGCATTCCAGCTGGCTTTGTCTGGAAGCTGGTTGAAAGAATGTCAACAGTCTGCAACACTGGCATCAGACAAAAGGCTCCTGGACACTTCTTACTCTTTGCAGTATTTAATATGTATCACCTCATTGGTTCAATGCCTTTCAGTATAAGGTGAATAACAGCTAACATAGACATGTGCATTAAAAGGTGGTGTGTCCAGATTTTTGACTAGTACTGTATAGGTAAATGTAAAATGTGTGAATATATCTATTTCTGTTTTGTTGGTTACCTAGTATACTTTTCCATACATTTAAGAATTTCCTTTACTGTAAAATCCAGTTATAAGGGACTCCAAGGAACCTGGCAAATCTGTCCGTTATATCCAAAGTCCATTATATCCAAAGTTGCTGCATGCCCAGAACACTACAGGACACCATTTACTCATGCCACACCACAGCAGATACACTTGTGGTATAGATTATTATATTGTACATTTAGTAATCCAACTTTACCTCCCCCTTTACCTAATCTCGTCTATGTATCTTCGCTCACGCCTTGTGGGCGGAGCCTGCATGTCCGTTATAGCCGAACAGAACTACAGCTAAAAGCGGCCCTGGGGACCAAATTGTTTGTCCTTTAAGTGAAATTCTGTTATGCGAATCCACTCTTTCCGACGCTTTTTCTACATGTACTTAAAGGCACGGCGCCAGGACCCGCGGACCTCATCCGTTATAGATGATATTCCGTTATAAGCGAGTCCTCTATAATTGGATAATTACTGTATTAAAGACCTGCCTATTTTATCGGTGTCTGTTTTTCTCTGACGTTTTCATGGTGTGTTGGCATGTAGTGCCTCTTCCCACGGTCAGCGAGTCATGCTGGCTCAGCGGGGACAGATAGCACGACTTGAGGCAGCGTGTGTGTCATGGATCAGATTGGGCTGCCTGATTGCCTTGACACGCCATTCTGGTGTGGGGAGAGGTTTTTTGTTTTGTTTTTTTTAAATCTGGCCCATGTTTCAAGTGTGGAAAAAATGCTGCTATTGTCATCATAACATTGCAGGAACTGAACTGTCATGAGGAAAATGCCTCTCGAATCGCCCCAAGCTTTGAATGGTGCTACCTCTGTGTTTCAGACGGTGGATGCAGACCACTCCAAGTCCCCCGAGGGTCTGCTGGGAGTTCTAGGGCACATGCTGTCTGGGAAGAGTCTGGACCTCCTCCTGGCTGCTGCTGCCGCCACCGGGAAGCTGAAGTCCTTTGCCCGGAAGTTTATTAAGTCAGTGTGAGCGGCATTGTGTGTCACTGATTCACTGCATGGCAAAACAGGATTTCCCCGCACTGGAAATTAAGGTTGTGCTGTATGTCATAGTGTTGGGATTGACTATAAAATCAGTACTGATGGAAATTCCCATATCCCCGTCCCCCCAGATGTTAGCCAGAGATAAGTCCTTCGTCACTCTCTTGCACATGTTAATTGACCGTTTCATCTTTCCAGACTGAATGAATTTCCTAAGCACATAAGCGGGGAAGGATGTAAGTAACCATCCAGTCTTTATTACGAGCAGATGTGATGCACTGTTTATACGCAGCTCTGTAAATAGTCATGTTTATGTAGCTAAGTGCCCGTCCAGTTGTCTTCCGCTCCACGGAACAGGTTTGCATTTGGGCTGGAGAATTTGCCAGTTAATTTCGGGAAACATTCACCCTTTGTCACCAACTGGCCTGTTCTTTCAGCCACTAACATGTTCAATGGCCAAATAAATTTACATATTTGACAAAAACAGGATTTTTAATTTCGGTATACATTTTTTTTTTTTTCCCCTGTATGCCTTGTTTCATTCATTCAATTGTAATTAGTAAGTTAATCATTTAAAAACGTAGTTTCCTCAGTATTTCATCTTTTTTTTTTTGTCCTCTTATTAAATCTTTTGCTAAAGCACGAACCATTTTGCATCCTGCCATCCCAGTGCAGCATGTGATGCAGGATGTGGGACACGAAGCGGCCCGTCGTGGTTTGATGCGTTAACTGTGTTTGGCTGGCAGGTGCATAATCAAGTGTAATTTCTGCCACTGATGTGTGGTTGATGGGTTGGAATTGTGGCTCTGCCAAGTGCTTCATCAGGGCAGGCAGGTGTGTGTGTGTGGGCAGTAATTGTTGTGCTTCCTCTCCCGATTTTCACGCAGCCAAGTCGGCCTCCGTGCGAGCCCTCCTCTTCGACATCTCCTTCCTCATGCTCTGTCACGTGGTGCAGACATATGGGTCAGAGGTTAGTGTCTCACCAGTGTGATGGACATGGATCCTCCTGTCTGAAGGTGTAAAATGTCCATCTGTGTAAAAAAAAAAAAAAAAAAAAGGTGTAAATATGTGGTTTTGCCTCCAAGTAATATAACTACACAAAGGTGTATTCTTTTCAGTTTTTTCCTTAGCTTATAGATCTGTGACTATTTTTGTTCCAAAGCTGTTTACTTTGTGCCTTAAAGGTTTGCTATTGAGTCTGTTTAGGGGTTAAGCATTTTTTAAGGAATCTGAAAATACCTTGTTACAGAAACCAAATCCGTCTGTTTCCTGATAATGGATATTGAATGAAGAGCAGTGAAAAGCAGTGTGCAATCGCGATTAGCAACCTGGGAAAATCCAGGCCTTCGCCTTCCAGCAAGCTGACGGGCTTCTTTCACAGGCAGCCTGGCCCCTCCCTCTGCAGTATTCCCAGTCACCTTGACGTCCTTGTGTGACAGGGCATGATGCGGTGCGGCCCCCCCTCACACATATACCTGTACGGACATGTTGCCCGGAACTGTGTCCGCACATTCCCAAGATCTGATCGGGTGTCAGGGATTCATACCTGAGGCGTGTGCCTCGGGGCAGATTGAACCTGCGTTCCCTCAGCTATGTATATTAACAACTTATCCTCATATTGAAACTTGATTTCTGATTTTCGTAACCATCTTCTTAATGGACTCGCCCTCTTGCGTATCTGTTTGCTGACGCTGGAATGGCAGGCCAGCCCTCCCCCCAGGGGCTTTGCTATCTCCTCACCGCTGACTTTCAGGCTGCCGGAGATTGAGAAACGTGTCACACGCCAGTGTTGGGCGTGAGCTCCTCGCATGAGTTCGCGCGTTGACGTCTGACCACGCCCTTCCGCCTCGCCTGCAGGTGATCCTGTCGGAGCCCAGCCCTTCGGGTGAGACCCCCTTCTTTGAGACGTGGCTGCAGACCTGCATGCCGGAAGAGGGCAAGACGCTGAACCCAGACCACCCCTGCTTCCGGCCCGAATCTGGCAAGGTGGAGAGTCTGGTCGCCCTGCTCAACAACTCCTCCGAAATGAAGCTTATGTGAGCTGCTCATAGCCGCCGTTCGCTTTGAACGTAATGCCATTGCCAGCATGTGTTTCCTGATCGTAATAATGCCCCTCTCCCCACCCCAGTCAGATGAAGTGGCATGAGATCTGCCTGTGCACGCCGGCGGCTGTGCTGGAGGTCCTCAATGCCTGGGAGAACGGTGTGCTGTCTGTGGAGTCTGTGCAGGTCGGTGCCTCTCCGCCGTCGGAGGACCAGCCTGCCGCCTCGCCTCCCCGGCCTTCCCTTCTGCCCTAGTTCCCTTTGCCTCTCATTTCTATGAAATTTTACTTCTGGATTTCAAGGCCCGTTCAGCCGATGCGGGACTTTCGGTGAACTTCGGTTTCTCGCGCAGTCCCTCATCCTCCCTCCCACGTGTCAGCTTTCCTCTTGTGCCAAAGCACGTTTACATGGTCTGTGGCTATGCGCCTTTTACGATATTTACAATCTGTGCGATCTCTCGCCACGCTGAGTGCAGAAGATCACGGACAACATCAAGGGGAAGGTGTGCAGCATGGCCGTCTGTGCAGTGGCCTGGCTGGTGGCACACGTGCGCATGTTGGGCCTGGATGAGCGGGAGAAGCCGCAGACTATGATACGGCAGCTCATGACCCCTCTGTTTGGAGAAAACATGCTGCAGTTCTACAATGAGAGGTATAAGTGCACTGCCGCTTCCCTGTGGGGGAGGGGGGGTGTTTTGATGGGTATAATAAGTAGTAACTTTAAGATGGAAAGGGTCATTTTTTCAGGGTTGCTTGGGATTGAGTGGCAGCACCAACATGTAGAGGATCACAACATTGATTTAGGTCAATGCTTCCCATTGACCCCGAGACAGTAGACATTTTTGCTCCCTACCTGGAGCTGGGAGCGAAATTGTGAACTGATTGGCCGTGAGCCCAGAGACGGCACAAACGTTGACCGGTTGTAAGTTCCTGAGGACCGGACTGGGAAACGCTGATCTAGGTTACTGGGGCTAATTAGATTCATATGGAAAGCAAGGCCCTCTGACCTTAGCAAAGATAATCAGGGTTCCCTGTCTCCTTTCCTGAGGTGCGCCCCCCCCCCAATTTATACATTTACTTGGTTTTTCACTTTGATTTGCCTTTTGTCTCCTTCTGGGATTGAACATAGGCTAAGGGTTGGCCTACTTTAACTGTTACCCCACCCTCAGGGTCCTGATCATGAGCTCCATTTTGGAGCACATGTGTGCGGACGTCTTCCAGCAGACAGGTATGACCCTGCGGCCCCCCATGGAGGGGCAGGAGCCAGTGCCGTACCGCGGCCTGCTGGCCCCGCGGGAGCCCATCCAGGAGGCGCTGAGCAGGCAGCTGCGTGCCGTGCTTCGGAAGGGCTGGGTGGACGGCCGGGCACTGCACCTCTTCGAGAGCCTCCTGCAGATGGGTGGGGTTTTCTGGTTCACAAACAACCTGGTCAAGGTGGGTGGGTATTAAAATATTCAGGCCAAGTGATGATTTAATTCCCATCCAACAGGAGATATGTGAGACGTTACATATTGTTGGACCTGTTGTCACGGTTACTGTGCCCCCCTCCCCAGGAGCTGCTGAAGGAGACGCGCCAGGAGTGGGCCACGCGTGCTGTCGAGCTTCTCTATAGTATCTTCAGCCTAGACACCCACCAGATCACTCTCACCCTCCTGGGTCACATCTTACCCAACCTACTGACCGACCCGGCACACTGGCACGGCCTGGCTGACCCCCCCGGCAAGGCTCTGGCGAAGTAAGGTTCCAGCTAAGCTGAAACGGCTGGCTCACAGAAGTGGAAAGTTCGGGCTCAGATCCAGAACAGGGTTTTGTTTCCACCAACCAGTTGTGTACTTTCCATCTCTGTTGACCCAACAGTTGGCATGTTTTCCCTAGATGTTCAGATTAGGTGAACTAGCCATAGTGCGTGAGTGAGTGAAGACTGGCATTCCTTCCAGGGTGCCTCATGCCTTGTGTCTCAATGCTTTTAGAAATAGGCAGCGGGCTCATTGTGACCCTGTACTGACCAGAGCTGGCAAGTTCAGGTCCAGAAAGTACAAATCCAGACCAAGGTTTTGTTTCAACCAGCCAGCTGAGTACTCTGTATTTGTGACTCTTTATACTCAGCTGGTTGGTTGAAACAGAACCTCGGTCAGGATTTGTACTTTCTGGACCTGAACTTTGCACCTCTAGTACTGACTAAGAGGTTGTAGAAGATGGATTACCAGAAATAAATATGTTGTTCGAAATAGACAACATCTAGGAAAATGCATTATCTTCAAAGTTGTTACTTCAGGGTTGTTATTTGCCTTCTCTTTCTGGAGAGCGCTCTGCATTGTGGGAAGCCATGTTCTCCCTGTTGCCATTGCTCCGCAGGCTGTCTGTGTGGTGTGCACTCAGCTCGTACGCCTCCCACCACAAGGGGCAGCTCTCCGCTCGGCAGCGCAAACGACAGCGGGAGGACATCGAGGTGGGAGCGTGCGCGCTGTGGGGCTCTCATGACGTCATCTAATTTGTAATGACCAGTACGCGAATGTCGACGGGTTAACTTGGCATGGTATTTGTTCTTGCCGCCAATAAGCTTTATGTCATAACGATGGAATCTCATCATAAAATGGGTAATCATTATATAAATACAGAAACGGGTTGTGTGAGGTGAAATGGTGTGGCTGCTTGCAGTATCAGCCTCCACGTTCTCCAGCTGTAGTTCAGAGATAAATTCCTACAGTTGTTATTGCCAGAAAGGAAGTTCTGAGAATTTTAAGCAGTCCCCTTGTTACTCATGGTTCTCAGGACTATAGCAGCCTTTTCCCATTGGACGACACCCAGCCCTCCAAGCTAATGAGATTGCTGAGCTCGAATGAAGATGAACCATCCGTCCTGTCTAGCCCAGGTATGCTCGTCCACCCCTCTCTCTCTCTCTCTCTCTTACTCACTCACTCTCTCTCCCCCTTTTTCTTGTAATGAAACCCCCCACACACATGTTTTTTGAAATCTATTTTGGTAGGATGCGGGTAGGGCACATCTTCTGAGGTTAGGTGAACCTAGACCGAAATTCATATGTTTTATTTTCCCTCCTGACGATCACTTTATGAAGAAGGCAAATCCTGGTGGCACAGTGTGCCTGACAACAAGACAGAAGAGCCTGGCTCATTAATCACGGTTTCGGTCAGAGAAGCACAGGTGACTGCGGACTGTCACTTTGTGTTCCCTCTTCAGGGAATGAAACTCCCTCAGGTCTAATGAAGCATTAAATGGAGAGTATTTACATTCATACTTGTTTACCGGCAGATAATGCATCATAAGCATACAGCTGTCATGCAACTAACTCCTATAAGTGCAGTTAGGCTGTACTTCCAACAACTAACCAGAGGCATTTCTTGAAGGTTTTGTTTACGGAATATGATGACTAGTTCATGCCAATATTGACGCTCCACACACAAGGGACAGCTAAAGCTAGACTTATTTTACCCTTGGCGGAGGGATCATCAGATGGTGTTGATTTGCTCTAGGCGGTGATCATTTATTGCAGCTGTCAGTGAGGAATGCAGAAATCCTAGCAGAGACTGTGGTGTCTACTGGAAGGAAGATAGACTAAGGTTTAGTTGGATGACATCAGTTTGTAGTGGTATGAAAAGCGGTCTGATTGGATTATCAGGCAAGTGAGGTACTGGGAGAAGAGGAGGGGACCAAGGACTGACCCTTGGGGCACACTGGCTGTTACCTGATGCATGACACACATGGGTGTTTTGCACTGACACCTGTCTCCGTCTGTGTGGAGTGTGGGTACGTTCACGTGATTTTGCTTGGGCAGCACAAGTTTTCCTAGGTTGCTTTATGAAGTGACTGGTCTTTTGGCGTCAAAGAGGAAATAAGTCACAGATTCACTTCTTCAAATCTTTTCTTTTTTCTTAACTACAATAAATACACACTCACACACATTTGTATATGCACACAGAGTGTGTGTGTGTGTCTGTGTATAGACTTTGGAGAACAACCACGGCAGGGCTGTTAGGTAATATCTGACTCATTTTCTACTACGAACTTCCGCCTGGTCTTATGACACAGTGAGGATCCATTCCCAGTCTGCTCAAGTGCCTGGTTTTTAAATGGGGAATGTTCTCTGTGGAGGACGTTGCAGCATGTCACGTTGCTTCACTCTGGAAAGCTGAGGTGGATTAACTTTTTTCCCAAATTGTGTGGCCCTCGGGCGTGAGTAAAAATTAGACATCCATTGGAAATGGTTGCTGTATATTTGCCATTCCCCCATCCTGTGCTTTCTTTGAAGGTTTCCAGTAGTAGGTAGAAGCGGTTTGCCTGTTTTATGGTATTATTTGACCTGCCACACAGTTACTACGCTGGCTAATCTACTTACCCTTCCAGGTGAACGGTCCATGAGCAGCTCTTTGTCTGCCTCGCAGTTTCATACTGTCAACATGCGCGATCCCCTTAACAGAGTCCTGGGTAGGAGCGGGCGTCCATGGGACCGGGGGGGGGGGGGGGGGATTGAATCGGACAGCTCTTTTTTTTTGTTGGCCCCCGTCCCCCTGCAGCAAACCTCTTCCTGCTGATCTCCAACATCCTGGGCTCGAAGACTGCAGGATCCCACACCCAGTTTGTCCAGAGCTTCATGGAGGAGTGTGTGGACTGTCTAGAACAGGGATGCCGGGGCAGCATCTTGCAGTTCATGCCCTTCACCATGGTAAGAGTGCAAAGGGAGTAGGGAGCATAAGGGCATCTGTCTCTAGAGAAAGAATAGTGAATTAGTGCACTAATTAGCGGGAGGCCAACTTGGTGGTTTAGTAATCGGTATTCTTTATCTGGTACTTACTTACACCAAAGCTGTCATATGCTTTGATGAGATCGAGTTAATTGTCCTTTTGGCAGTACGATATTGTATGAGCTGTAATCACTACAGTGATCAGTTTTTTTAGATCTGTATACCCTGTATAGAAGGGTGAATTTTACTGTATATCCTCTCTGACTGCTGGTTTCTGCTATGTTTTTATGTCTGTGCGTCTGTATCTTGGTGTGCGTGTGTATATACACACCCTCTGTCCCCAGGTGTCTGAGCTGGTGAAGCTTCCCGACCTGGCCAAGCCTAAGGTGGTCCTCGCCATAACAGACCTCACTCTGCCCCTGGGCAGGAGGGTAGCAGCCAAGGCCATTGCAGCTTTGTAGGACCCCCATACCAAGGCTGGATTTAGCTTGGCTATGAACATTGATTCTGAAATAATAATAGAACTTCATAAGGTGGTGATATAGTGGCTTGTTTTAGCCACATTCCCACATTCCAGAGTAGAAAAGTGTCTTTTAGCATTTGTAGAGTCACTTTGGAGAAAAACATTTAAATCTTTTTTTGTACTTTTATTAAAATATGAAATTGTGCAGTGTGTTTGGATCTTGTGCTTATTGGTTACTAAAATCAAACTTTTATTCTTACAATAATTCAGTTGTTAGTCTTCAGTCAGATTGCTGTCTGAATCTATATGGTCATTTTTGGCAGTGTAACAAACACAGTGACTATCATTTAGGTTTCCTTTTTTCCTGACTTGGTTTTACCAGAGGCAGGGCATTTTGGTCTGGTAAATATGGAGCCCACGGTCAGTTGTTGATTTATTGGATATTTATCATGCTCTGTGGAGGGGGAAAAAATTAAATGCAATAGTACTGAAACACTGAGTAGCCAAGATGTACATACTGAGGATTGAGATTCCCACCCCCGTACTCCGGTGTCGGATTTCCATTTGTGAAAATTACATGAGTAATCACATGACAGTGTGTACATGTGACATTTATTTCAGCTGATATCACATGTGCTTTCACTTTTTCTTTCGAGTAGACCAAACCAAAACATCTGTACATTTCAGTTCCCTACATAAGCAGCATTGTTGTGAACTGATCATTTCAGGAATAAATACTTCTCTCACATACTTAAGAAATTCATGTATAAATGAGAGGCAAAAAAAAGTTGTTGTTTTTTGTCACTCACTTTAACTATTATTTTGGCTGATTTTGACCAAAGAGTCCCTGATATATAATTCTAGGTAGTCCTCCCCTGGGCAGTTGGGGTCATGGTGCTGATGAACTTTTCGGCTATGAACATTGACTGCCTGGCGTTCTGCAGAAGTGGACCTCTTGCTTTCATGAGACTCCTGATCATGATCTCATGATTACAGATAAGCACCAAAAATGACTGCTTATGTAACATCCATTTATGCACAAAAAAAGTACTATTTTGAATTGTCATATTATGAATGTAGTTAATGTTGCAACACAAAAAAATCATGAGATTATACTGTACAGATTTAGTAAAACCGTAAAAATTGACAAGTCTTTGGCAGAATAATTCTGTGTTTCACCAAGATAAATGCAGGAAATCAATTGACCTTACAGACTGAGGACAAAGTGCACAGGTTGATAACAGAAAAAAATCCATTTTGAGCAACAGAGGCAAGATTTCTGGGCTTTTTGTCATTTATTTATAAAGAAAGCACAGACAAAATAGTACTACTCGTATATAAATAATTAAATACATCTTGTACACAACACTACATGCATTAAATGATTTCATACTGAAAACATTTCACAGATGAGCCCAATGGGCTGATTTAGTAGATACTACTGACTGTCAGAATTCTGCCCTTAGGGCACTACTGTAACCTTCCTCCAGCAGAAGTTGTGTATGTCATCATTATGCAGGATAAACAAAACATTGCATAATACAAAAGACCCGGAGGCATGATGTCATGGTGAAAATGGACTGAAGGCTGGCTGGTGAAGTTTCAGGGGGTGGTCTGCTGAAGGGCTTCTCAAAATGTTGACTCTCAACTGTTTCAATAAAACATGTCATTTGGCCATTTAAGGGCCAAGATTTCTAAGTCACCTTGAATAAAAAGCAACTGCTGAATGAAAATACAGGACAGTTACTGTCCATTTTACAGAATGCTAGCAACAATATTATCCTACTGACATATTCTGATTTCTGTTTACATTTAGTGTGAGCATAACAAAGATGAATATAAATAAAATGCAATAAATAAAAATGCAAAATAAATAAAGATAAATAAATAAAAACAAATAAATACATTTTCAATCATTAGGTACAAAAGCATAGAAGACATAAAGGAAATATAGAAGGAAAACATCCTCCATGGTTTAAAAAACATGTTGAGCTGATTTTCTTCTTCTTAATTCAAGTCTAATTTCCAAACAGTTTGGTAATAAGTATTTATGTAGCTAAAGTAACTCTTCAGGAGACATCCCCATCTCAGACCTGGGCCATGTTCCGCAGACTTCGGAAAATGTCCTGAGCAAAGTCCCTCAGCTGAGTCAGGGTCAGATGGGTGGCAACTTGGACCTCGTAATCCCCAGTAAGGCGGGAGTCCAATCCTGAGCCTTCGTACTGCACCATGCTCTCCATTCCAGCCAGCTTATGCATCTGAGGAATAGGGACATGACAGTCACACACAACTTCAAGCCACGCCTCCTCAGCTTTGCAAAGTACACGGCCTAAAACAAAGCTGGTTGGGACAGCACATGGGCTAGTGAGAGAGGTGCTTCAATTCTGATTGGTGCTGTAGGGATCTAGCTTTGTAATGTGAAAGCTGTCACAAATTGTATTTTCCTCTCTTGAATTTCCCAAGAGTATCACTTTAACAAAACAGGTTTAAAATGTTGAAAATTATTTTGCCATTTATCTTTGTATCTCTATGTGTGTGGAACAATGTCTAGACAGTATCAAGACTATATATGTATAAATATACTTTTCTTCTAAGATGCTAACTGCCGACTTCTTAGTAAATCTATTTTGATACAGCTACATCGAAACTGCACGTACTCACAGTCTCAGTTATTTTATTCCGCTTAGTGACAACTAATATCAGAAAATATATCATGTTATTCTACTTTATATGGCATCGAAGGAAATCAAGTTGTACCATGTGATTTGCTTATGGTTGCATATCTTAGAATGCTAATAAAAAGAGTTGCAAAGGAAGTGCCCCTCCGAAGCCGGCCAAGTCAAACCGAGGGACAAGTCCCTGCAACCTGACCGGGCTTCCCTTGCAGCGAGTAAAATATCTACTAGTGCTGTGTTTTGTTTTGAGTCCAGAGGTTGGTTAACAGCCAGCAAAGGTATTGCTAATTGTGCAAACCTAACATATACCATCACCATTCTACTGACAGGAAAACTAACCTTATGGATCTGAGCTGAAAGGTCTTTGACATCAGCCTGCAGATCTCTCAGCTTTTCTGGAGAGGATGCTCGGTCACCAACGGCCTTCAGAAGGTCTTGGTACATCTGAAGTCCCTCAGCCATTCGGTCTAGACACATTTTCTGTAGAGAAAGGCGTGATGGGTTCAAAAATTAACATCTTCCTTCAGACTCCTACCCACAGATTTCTTCAGACAAGCATGAACAAGATTTTATCTTCTTCTATTTTATTTGCACTCACCAGTGTAAAGTCGGCAGAGATTGCCTTCAGCGTTGGGGCCGATGGGATTGCTAAAACTGTCACCATGTAATCCAGGTTTTTTGGCTCACTGTTGGGCTGCAGAGTCAAAGTCTGCAAAAATAAAGAATGGTACAATAGAAACAGGAAAATTAACTTCTGAACTGGCAGAGACTGGCACACACTGAATAACATCACCCAGATGCTGCCACACAGTGGATAACCATTACCCAGATACTGCCACATACTGGATGACATCACCTAGAGACTGTCACAACCTGGCTAACATCACCCTGAATAAGCACCAGTGAGAACAGCATGAGCTCCTGCTTTCAGAAGTTTCAGCAACATTTTAGCTAATAAGTCCCTCGATTTGACCAGAATTTTGCACCCTACCTTGCCGTCAGTGCATTTGCAATGACGCAGAATGCGTTAAAATGTACCGAGAGTCCTTTCCTTAGCGTATGCTTGATGTTATATGCTAAGCGCAGATGGACTGGAATCATGCAGAGTTGTTTAGCATTATTTCCGAAAGGTTTCTCAGTTACAGACTTTAAGGTCTTTAAAATATAATGCGCCTACATGTTTCTACACCGAACAGGAAACGTACTTGATACCGAAAAGCACATATGCTCTACCTAAAAACTACTGCTGTCATTTTAGAAAAAAAATGTTTCCACAATACACAATATAACAAAATTGCATGATTGTACTGTAACAGGAGGAATAACCGGACCCATAATATTGTGATGCGAAACATTTTTTTCCTTGTATGATGCATAGAATTTTAACAGAACACAATGTCATCTTAAATCGGACTGAAAGTATATTTACTATCTTAAGACGTTGTTTAATTTGTCTCAGAAGTAAACCAACTTCGACTAATTCACTAGGTAACATTAACTGGTCACCGAAAATAAAACGCTATGTAGTTTGTTAAATATTTATTGCTTTTAACTATAAAGATTCACAGCACTGCTATCAAATTGAAGTAAATTTCATATAGTGAAAACAAATGTGCATTATACGGCTATAACCCAAAAGGTCATCGACGATTACGGATATTCCTAAGGCAGTTTAATAATTAGAAATCGCACAGGTCTTTTTCCTGCTCAAATTCCCCTTTTTTTGGAAGAAGATCAAAGAGATTGGTTATGATAACTGCACACAATAAAACTGCACAAACGTCGATATATATCATCTTTGTTGGCTAAGGTGCAAAAATGTTACCTCTGAATTATTACCACAAGGAAATCTGCGTCACCGCGACAGAGCCTGCAGTCCGCAGGCAGCGACGCAGCGCACATCATCCATACCCTGACTGACTGGCTTTTCGGCCCCTCGGAAGCAACAAGCGAATCCCATTTGTGACATTTTTCTTTTTGTGTCACTGCTCTAACTCACCTCGGAGTTGACGGACGCCGTGTGCGCTGCTTTGATGTCGCCCAGGATTTTGTTGACGAGACTCTGACTGTGCTCCAGCGCTCTTCTGAACCCTGCGCCTTCCATGGAGATGTGCGTTTCACCAGAGTACTCCGGAACAGGGGCCGGGTGGATGGGAGCGCACAGCCAGATTAGCAGAGCAACTGCAAGAGAAATGTTGTCACTGATTATTAACTGCTACAAGAGATTGGCCTTGATTGCGAGAGAAAGACGTTATAAATAGATCGCGCAAATAAGTTCGAGGCGTCAGTGAGAAGTTATGTCAAATATACTGTCGCCGTTCCAGGCTTTGCCTTAAGAGAGCCGCTGTAACATGATCTGCCTAAAAAACACTGAGCGTTCAGTCTGAATTCCAGGGGAGGGGGTTATCGCAGATAAGGGTAAACGGAGAAGTGCACACGTAGTGATAGATTAAATATCCATCATTTGAATCCAGGGTGGATCGTAATCGTTAACCCTGCAAAACTGAAATGGCACTCATTGGATTCTTTTTACAGGCACTGCGAAGAATTTAGATATGACACCGTCTAACCTTTCGTACAACACTGAAACACGTGCAGGATACTTGCAAAAAAATATCCAGTATAACTTTTACATTATTCTCACAGTTACTGCCTTCTGTTAGATAAAAATATGTTACAATGAAGAAATCAGATGAGTGGTCAATCATGGCAATCAGGAGCAACATAGAAAAACAAACTTACTGAACAGGTACATTGTGGCTGTTGTGCCTGCAAGTGATTATTCAGAGGCAGTTGTCGATGTTGTGAGTCTATGTTTTGTAGGGTATGTGGATTTAGTTTTATAAACCCCAATTTTGGGAATTCCACTGACATCACATGGTTCTTTTATGAGGTCAAAGGAAGTGGACTACTCACACTTAATTCATAATGGTCAAAAACCTCCACTATCAGGAAGAGTTGGGTAACACCGTAGTTTCCTTTTTCTTCCTCAGTCTTGGCATGTGTCAGTATCCTTTGATCCTCGACATCTTTTTCCCCCCAAGCCATACAGCTCTACAGCATGTCACAGAGACAGTATATAAGGTTTTTATGTATTTTATATTTACATTTTATATTATGCATATCCCATATATATTAGTGTTTAGATTATATATTTCATATATTATATACTTTGTACATTTTATATATTTGCATTTTTGTTATGTGTATTATGTACTAATTATTATTCTTGCAGTAATAATCACAATTGACCTATACAACTTTTCAGGGTATTGACCATTTGCACAGCATTCATGGATGCTGTCTCTACCTCTGCAATCAGTGTTGTGTTATTCTGGTATTGTGACCATTATTCGTATGTATATGAAGTAATAGATGCCTAAATTTCCTTTGGATCAAAAAAGTATGTATGTATGTATGTATCTATCTATCATCCTTTTATATAACATTCCGCTTACTCTGATTATTTATTTAATTACACATTGCAAATCATGGTAAAATAATTTGTTATAGCATTATATGCATCAATGAGCCAAAGATTACAACCAGCTCCCTAATATGCAGCTCCCACTTTTCCATGTGCCACCAAAACAGCTCGAACCTCCATAGCCCTTCTGCTAATGTCCTGCGGTCTCTGTCACCAAAGTGTTAGCATCTCAGAGATGCTCTGAACCAGTCATCTGTCCACGACAGGTTCCCTCTTTTCAAAGTCACTCATGTCTTTAGCAAGTGCCTGTTTCTGCTATATCCAACAAGTTGACAACAAGCATCGACTGTTCGCTCTTAGTCTTACATACCCCAAACCTTGACACAAATGCCCTGTTAAGTGGCAGTTGACCATATGCACTCCATGTGAGGGTGGTAATAACATTTGCGCTTATCTACATGTAGGTACCTGTATATACTTACACCAATTTCTAGTGCTGATCCCATCATGTCTGCAGTCATTGTGCACCTTAGATGATTTCTCAGGTTACTGGGTTTTATGGAAAATTTATATTGTTCATGAAAACCTTTGTATGTCTGATTTCTTTTAGGAAAGGCAAAAGATACATAACATTACCCACTGTCAGACATGCCAAAGCACCTGGAGTGAAACTGAGATGAGTAATTAAAACCTGTATAACTTTGTACTAGGGTGGGGTCTCCTTAAGTAAGCCAAGGTGGGGCTTGTTTAAACTTGCCGACCATTGTGGGGAGGGGGGGGGGACAGATTGACTCTCCTTCCGCATCGTCATTTTGTCTGATTTGCACACATGACATCCTAGCAGAGCATTACAAAACATGGGGTAAACCATGACACTTGACACCTATGCACTGTGCTACTGTACAAAGCCTCTAAAACTATTAAGTAATAGTATAAATGACGAGGGAATGAGTTAGCTAGTGTAAAACTTGTGTTTCTGCAATTTTTAGCCTTAAGTACTACTGCAAAAAAGGCAAGCTAGCCACACAAATTTTGGTTAAAGGGTTTCAGGGTTAAATTTGATATTTACTAAACTGTACAATTGCACAACAATGGATGTAATTTTAAGGCACTAGAATACATTCAATAGACTGTTGTGTAGCAGTTACATATGAAAATAACTTTCTATGTTACTTTTAATTCAAAATAATTAATTATTAATTATGAATTGGAAATGAAAACTAAACATGAAAACAGTTTATTGTAGGGTTCCAGTGAATTCTACATTTCTCCGAGTACAGAATTTAACTGAAGTAAAGTTTCCTTTAGTCCTGAATTTATGTGTGATGATTATTGTTACATTAGGCAGTGTTGTTATTACTAATCACCAGACACAGATACATAACAACCATATGTACTTACAAATTACAGAAAGAATGGCAGCTTGTGTGTAATGAGGAGGGGCCATCTGGGCAGTAGGGTTACACTGTAGTTCTTCTGACAGCCAGTGGCCATTCTAGCTTGTATGGTGCCCTGGGCAATCCTCCACCCCTTTGAGTGTAGGTTTGGTTTCAACATTGGCAGGGACCATATCAGCATCCAACCTCCTAAACACAGATGCTATTCCCACAATACTGCAAGGGACATGTCCCAACTATCCATACCCAGAAAGGGTGTACACAAGACATGTGAATAAAGAAATCAGAAAAAGTATGGTAGAAGCTGCCGGAGATTATGGGAAACTGTCATCATCTTCATCATCATCCTCCAAACTTCCAAATCTTGCTACTGCCTCTCATGTCTCTCCTGCTAAGGCAACACACAAGTCAAACTATGACATTGATACAAATTTCAAGGAATGAATAACTTCTCTGATAAGTATGACGTATTGTCGTGTTTTAAAGGCTGAATATTAGCTGCTCTTACATTATGCATCTGACTAAGAAAGATGGATTATTTCTTCAGACTCCAGCACTGCTAACATACTTTACACAAGACTGCCACCTTGTGGCAGCCTTTGCTCATGACCGCTATACTTAAAAACTAAGTTCCCAAATAAGCCATATGTAGGACTTAGAGGGAAGATCCCCTAGGAGGTCGCCAGGAGGCATCCTAGACAGATGCCTAAATCACCTCAGTTGGATCATTTTGATACAGAGGAGCAACAGTGGTACTTTGAGCCCCTTCCAAACATCTGAGCTCCTCGTCCTCATGTCCTATCTCTCAGGCTGAGCCCAGACACTCAGCAAAGGAAGCTCATATCCCCAATCTTGGTCCCTACCCAAAGGTTATGTAGACTGTAATGCAGAGTGACTGGTAAACTGATGGCTTTGCTTCTGGCTCGGATCTCTTTTCCCTATCACAGACCACAATAAGTCCACATAACTGCTGATGCTGCACTGATCCTCCTGCTAATCTTCCACTCTGTTCTTCGCTCATTCATGAACAGGATCCCAGGATACTTAAACTCCTCCGCTTCAGGCAGTAACTCATCCCCAGCCTCGAGGGGGAAATCCACCCTTTTCTGGTAGAGAACTATGGCCTCAGACATTCAGCTGCCGATTCTCATCCCAGCTGCTTTACACTCTACTACAAAC
Organism: Brevimyrus niger; assembly: GCA_015164015.2. Classification (NCBI taxonomy): domain Eukaryota; kingdom Metazoa; phylum Chordata; class Actinopteri; order Osteoglossiformes; family Mormyridae; genus Brevimyrus; species Brevimyrus niger. The sequence goes on along the minus strand of JAABNY020000095.1, from coordinate 30,201,025 downwards.
CGACCCAATGCACAATGCAGGTGACAGCAGTCAGCAGGATCACATTATCCACAAATTGCAAAGATGCAATCCTGCGGTCTCTGTACCCTGGACTCCCTCTGCCCTGTGGCTGTGCCAGAATATTCTGTCCATCTAAAATATCAACAGAATCAATGACAAGGAGCAGCCCAGGAGGAGTCCACCACCCAGCAGGAACAAGCCTGACTTACTGCAGGATTGCCTAGGATGCTTTGATGCCAGGTGCATTTATGAACACTCTTGTGCTCGAATGTAGTATTCATTGTAGAATTGCTAGCACAGAAGTCCAATGGCAGAGCACCAAGAGAGTTCAGATTTAGCAGGCTGTTCCTCCCAATCACACCCTTCCAGATTTCACTGTCTTTACCCACCCGTCTGGTTCAGCATGGCGAACTCCAGCATACTGGTGCCAATACAGGGGGCTAGGAGTAGACCCTCACCTGCCCAGTACCTCTCACACAGGGCAACTCCAGAGAGGAAAGAATCCAGCCCCTTTCCAGATGTTTGCTTCCAGTGCCTGTGCTGTACAGTTTTGGTGAGCCTGAGTATACATAGATGGAATCGCCTTACCTTATGCAATAGCTCATGCTTCTTTCCAGGGCCACTTTTAACACAGGTGCAATCTGTGCAATGCACCGCGGGCCCCTGCAGCGCTAGGCCCCTGTTTGGGATTCAGACGGTCCAAAATCATGGCGTTAAATTAGTGCCAAAACTTGCGCAGATGAGAACCACATGCGCGTATGTGCTCGCGAGCAGAAAAACCATGCTCTCAACGCGCTCGCACAGCACTCGCACGGTCCACAGGATGAATTTTGACACTTTGGAGTCGGGAACAGTGGCTAATATCTCCGCTCCTTTGATTGTTTTTTTTTTAATATTGACTATTTGCTTTGGTAGAAGATGAAGATAATTTGTCATTGACCGCAGTTAAGTTAGCCTTATATGGATTTTCATATTATTTTGTCTGTAATAGTTATTAATTATTGTATTGCATCCACTTAAAGTGCAATGGAGCAACAACTAAGGGGTTAATAGCTCTAAAACAAAATGGGACAGCCATGTTGTCACACCCTGCTCCAAACGATCCTTATTGTGTGCCACGCCCACCTCGTTACCTCTTGTTTTTGCCTGATTGTGATCACCTGTTGCTCGTTCGGTCTAGCCTGTGTTTTGTATTTAGTCCATGTCTCAGTCAGTCTTCCCCAGATCTGTCATTGACGTCTACGTGTGTGAGTACCCGATCTGTTTTTGTCTAATAAACCCCGTTCCTTCCTCCCACCTGGCTGTTCCTGCCTCCCTTGTCTGCTCCCTGCTCACTGATCGTGACACATGTCCTATGGAGTGTCCTTTCATCAGTGGACTCTGGGGGATAATGCACACTCTTTGGATTTTCAAGATCACTTTAAATGTGACGAAGCACATAATCAAACGATTGAACTGCGGTACATTTGCTTTGTCCCACGATGCACTGCCTAAATCACACTTTACAACTTATTTATGGATTAATTTGTGTTATCAATTAACTGTCAATATGTATGAAACGGAGCAATGGCACATATAATATGCATATAATGTGTTAATAAGTGTTAGAGAGAAAGTTATTCTAAAAATCCAAGGGGTGTGCATTGTTCCCTATAGTCCACTGATCAAACTATACTCCACTAGATGGGCCTGTCTTGTCTAGTTTTAAAGTTACTAACCAATTAATTTATTGTCCCATTGCACATTATACGGATACATTCGAACATTAAGAAATTAATAAAAATTTGTACTTAAAGTAATATGGGAAACAAAGGGGTGTGCAACAGTCGCCATGAGCCCAAAGTGCCAAACCACCATGTCATTACAGCTAAAAGAACATATAATATTAGCTATTATCACGATTTTGCACAAATCACGAAATGGTTTGAAGCGCAAAAATAATCGGTGTGCATCGTTGTCTATATATTGGACATCACGATTCTCATTAAAAACGCCCCACCTTACTTCTGTTAAAAGTTATTAAAGCCATAAAACTGAATATCGAATATGAAGCTAACTTAACCGCGGTATGTGACAAGTTATCTTCATCTTTTACTAAAGCAAATGGCCAATAGTAATCAATATTTAAAAAAAAAACAATCAAAAGAGCGGAGATATTAGCCACCGTTCCCACCTCCAAAGTGTCAAAAGTCATCCCGTCGAGCGAGCGAGTGCTGTGCAGTGCGTAGAGAGTTTTCAGTCTTCAGTTTAATTTCAGCTCGCGCGCGTGTTCGACTTTCGGCACTAACGTAACGCCAAGCATGGGTTTTCTGCTCGCGAGCGCATAGGCACGCGTGTTTTTTGTGCGCGAGTTTTGGGACTAAATTAACGCCATAGAAAAAAAGGTCAGCCGGGCCCCTCCGACAAATTCTTGCACCTACATCTACAGAACCATAACAGCGGCCCTGCTCTTTTCCCAATAGAGAAGTTGCAATTCCATGCTCCTAAAGCCAGTACTGGTAGATGACGAACAGTCCGGCTTTAACTTGTCAATCAAATTATCAAAAGTGGTGATTAATCAGAGTCTCCCACCTGGGGTCTCCCTCACATCACGGTGCCTTTAGCAGGTAATAAGCTGCTGCTCTTACCTCATTGTAGCACTTATTGTTGGTGAGATGAACCACCAGGAGAAGCTGGAGATACGCCTCCACCTCAGGAAGCAGAGGGGTGGTTGCTGCCTGGCCAGTCCTGGGACAGAACTGAACGTCTCCCTCTGTGTCCATAGGCTGGGCAAACAGGCCATGTGTACATGAGACAAAGTGTCAACATCTCCTCAAAGGCCAAATCAAACGTGGCAATGAAAATGGCAGCAATTAATGTACTAAATATACCAGAAAGGACAGTACTAATTCATGGACTGTGAGCAGAAACAGGAAATAAATATGTTTTAACTGTACACAAATAGACATAACTTCCATCCATCTTCCAATAACTTATCCTTTTCATGATATTGTTTATATCGGTAGTATGAGGATAGCATGTGCATGTGGTGTAAAAGGTTTGAAAACCACTGCAGTACACTACACTGCTAAATTGGTGAAACAATTTCCTTTAACATACAAACTAAAGGTGCCCTTCCTTGGTCTAAGCATGTGTCAGCAAAACTGCATAACACGGTAGTTTCCTTGACTACTATATACACATTTGTATATCGTTCCATTTACTCTGCATACGTATAGAACTATAGATATTCCAATCAGGGGTGCTGCTAACGGTTTTGGGCCCCATGAAAGCATATTTTGTTGAGCTCCCAACCCACATGAGTCAGCTTATGTTACAACATTTTTAGGGCCACAGTCACTCAGGGGCCCTTGGAATCATTTGAACTGTCCCGTGCTTTATGGCACCCTGATTCTGATATAAAGAAAAATGACAGAAGCTTTGTAAAATATCACTTTGTTGCTCATTATCTCTGACACACGATTTTTCACTATGGAAACTATGCTGGCATGTTTACAGTCAAAATGTTTTGCCGACGAAGAAAAAGAAAAAATGTTTTATGGTTATTTTCTAAACTGCCTCCTCAAAAGAATCTGGATAATTGAGTAAAATTTAACTAAATTTTCCAACCATTCATTTCTTGTTTTTACAACATACAGACAGTACAATAGAAACATAGTAGACCTACTTAAATTGTTTTACATTGTTTTAACAAATTACACATTGTGAATCTAAAATCTCATTCCTTTTAAGTTTGTTGTAGCCCTATATGTCCACCTGTACCTAAACTTTTTCAAACCTTGTTCTCATTGTGTCTGCAATGAACTCTCAGGTTACTGAGTTTTATAGAGAATTAATTAACACATAAAGTTAACCATTGTTTGTCGGAATTCCTTTTGTTTATAAGGGGAAAATATATTTAGCATTACCCACCATCATACATGCCAATCTAGCTGAAGTGAAAACAATGAGATGGATGCTTAAAAACTTGTAGATCTTTAAGTTGTCGATCGATTTGGGGGCTGCGACGGTAAGAGGTAAGAACTAGGAGGTGGCGACAGTAAATACGTCGACTGTAACGATTCTCATTCACGCCTGCTATATAGCACATACTGTAGTCAGTCATATTGACCGGTTGAAGCGCACGGCAACCGGTGAGATTTAGATCTCACGACATGTGAGCGCAGGTAAATCAACTCTAACAACGTTAACATCAGTGTGATTCCACACCCACTGGATATTTAATCCCACCGAGCCCCCATTTTTTCAGCCAATCTACCCAAGACCTTGCTGACCAATTCTTTTTCGTTGTTTATATGAACTTCCTTAAGCCTACCAAATGGGTGTTATCAGCTCCACCGGCAATACCTTCAATGTATATGAATATTGCACTATCGCATTTACAAATACAAGGTGCAGTTACGGTGCTCGATCCCATTAGCTGAAGTGACAACAACGCGCGAAAATAAAGCGCATATGTCGCGCGCATTGCAAACACCCCCATTCCCTTCTTCCCCGCTCTCGCCGGAAGTGAGGACTGGGAGCGGAAAAATAGCCCGTGTGCGGCGCTAATCGCTGCACAGTTACGGACTAAAACAGCAACAACAACCGCAACGGCAGTCAGAATACGCCGTCTGGCGTTATATTCGCTTCGGAACGCATTAACACTCCGAAAATAGGGCTCTGTCAGCAACCCGAGAAAGCCATGCCGCGCAGAAAGGTAAGACTGCGTTAATACTGTCCTCGCGGCTAGCAGGCGAGCTAAAAACAAAATGGCAAAAATAGCATTTCTATGTAATTATTGCTCATAATGTCTTTATTGTTGAAATGTATATATAACTGAGTGGAGATTTCACTGTTAGTGCAGTCATGGGTCCAAGCGGTACAGGAATTTTATGTTATCTAACGTTTTGTCTGAGGCGTGAGATACATTCATTGAGCTCACACGCCCACCAGCGAGTGAAGCCCTTCCTTCGGTTGCGGGATTTGCGGCAAACCCGTCGGTAGAACATATACAGTTCAGCTCCAGGCTTCAGTTGCGGCCTAGTAGCCAGTCTGATTTCAGTACGTCGTGATTGGGTATTGTATAGGTAAACGAAACTACGAGTGGTGGAAGTGGTTGTATGTAACCCGCTTAGCCCACCCCCTTTCTTTTTTGATTGGTTCATTTCTTCTTCGGCGCCACAGTTGGATTGTAATAGTAGGTCTGAGGCTAATATGGCGAAGGATGCGTAACATTCGTTGCCCTACATTAATCGTGTGCTACATAGTAATACTGTAGAATTGTATAGAGACATTTTGTCTACAAAAAGTTTATACGGCCTTTTCAGTCATGTTCACTGTAGGCATGTTTCATGTGCGACTGCTTTGTTTACTGTCATTGTAAGTTACTCCTTTGTGCCGGAGGGATATTTATGTTAATATGATGGCCGTATTTGCTCTAACACAATTAATACCGCCACCTAATGTCTGTATTTTAATGTTCTGGATTGGAACCAGTACGAAATATATAATTCCTAAATTATTTGTTGTTTCTGATTATTACGGTTATCGTTGCTTCACGTATGCAGTGTATTGAATATGGTGTAGCAAAGCCCTACCAATACATTTTCTTTTTCGTAAAATGCAAGTCATTTAAATGTGGTAAATCATTGTCAAAAACATTGGTTGGGGTACCTTATAAATTCTATCAAACTCTGTTTTGGAATTTGGGAAGTTTTCCTGAAATTTACAAAGGCAGTTTAAGACGATTAATAAGAATGTTTTATGATGGCGTATATTTGGGTATGGACGGAAGGGACAGGTCCGTACCAATGTCTTGCTAGTACCGTGTGAGTTGAAGGGGGCGGGTAAGTTCAGGGATGATTTGGTCCCCTACCAGTGTTGCAGCCATACTTACGCCCTTGACATTTTGCCTCAGAGGACTGCAGGAAGCAGCTCGGACGGCACCGAAGATTCAGACTCGTCCGCTGATCTGGAGCACACGGACAGCTCTGAGAGCGATGTGAACACGCGCAAAAACACTCGTCTAACTCGTGCCTCCGTGCGCCTTAGCCAGAGCTCCCAAGGTAGGTCTTTTTTTGTAGCAAGTCACATACTTGAAATATGTCTTGCTGTTGCATTGTTGTGCTGTGACACCTTGCAGCATGATGCAAGGAAATGCCTTATCTGAGAGACATCATACAACGTTTTCAATTTCAAGATAACTTTTACCTCTTGCTTCTTGTATGCCTTATACTGCTTTTCTGAAAACGTCGGCAGTAAAATAAAAGTTGATCCTCAAGACGCATAGCAAACGATGTGTAATTCTTTGCTGCTGCATTAATGCATTGTTCCATGTTGTCAGAGCATGCATAGTCTTTTTGGAGTTTCGTCCAGGTCACAGTCGGCTGCATATAAATTCTTGTTGGAAAGAACTGCATTTTTGGTTTAATGAGGATAGGATTATTTATGGAATTTGTGGTATTTTCTTGTGCTAGTACTGGCACAAATGTCGTCTTGCTCTTCTTGGCCTCTTATTGGCCTTATTCACCCTTTAGAGCCATTTGAATGGATTGGTATATCATTAAATGATGTATAACTATATTCCCAATTGGCACAGCTTGGGAGTGTGCTACTTTCAAAAGCAGCGGCGATTCATTTCATCAACCTGTGAGTGACTGCATTGTTGGTTGGTTGCAACAATGAGTTATTGCATCATTGTCTAATTGGGGTTCCTGCATTTTTGGTTTCTGCTTTATAATTGCATTCTCAATCAAATGAGGAAGGATCATAATTGTGCGATTTTTATGTTAATAAAAGGTGGTGCTAGTGACACAGAATAGCATTTCTTGCTATAGTTGAAAATTGGTATATTCCAAACCACCAGCATGTCAGAAGTATGGTAGGTATCTAGAGGTTTCATGCTGTGACTTCATTTATTCAAGCATTGTGTCATGTATCATTTTCATTTTAAATTCTGTAAAGTTGATGCATTCTTAAACATCAGCATCCTCTGATTTCCATAGTGTCACCTGTAAACACATTAGCAGTGGTGCTTCTGTGAGTAAGTATAAGATGTTGTTTATGGAGACATCAGAGTTGAGGAAATTAGAAGGAGGTGGGGCCCTGGATGTCACACTGACTTCAAAATGAAATTGGTAACTTGCTTTGCGAGATCTTGCGTCTGGAACTTATGGTGCATGAGTAACTCGGTCAAAACGGTGCACATGACAGATTTTGTGCCGCACTACAGTGATTACAGAAACTGAGTAAATTGTGAGGGGCACTGGCCATTTAAACTTCAGCAGCATGTCCATAAAAAATACAGTGCTATTTAGTCTCATTTTATTTAGAGGCTTTTCATTTGTGAGCAGCCAGAAATTAAATGTATTGTGTGCCTGTTGAAAAATTTAAATGCTGATAATTCTTTTTTTTTTTTTTTGGTGAGAAAATCAAATAGATAAGGGTATTTTATAAGCATTTTACAGGGACAGGCTTATGGTAACACAACCTGAATGTGTAAGATTGTGATGTGAACTTCCCAGTCTTGCAGTAAAAGCCTTGTGATCAACTACTGTCTTACTGTAAAACAGTACAATGAGTTGCTGCAGTTCTTATTTTTCTTTTTCTAAATTAGTAATTTACTTATTTTTAGGATCAATGATCAGACAGTCTTTAGAATACATACATTACTATATAGGCTAGGCTTTAGAATACATAAAGTACTATACTAAAATGACGCAACACATTAATTTAAAGTAGCGGTTATCAATATTTCTAAGACTAACATGACTCAGTGCTCAACCCCATGGTTGGAAGCAGAAGATGTCTGTTAAAATGTAAAGGCTTTCTTTTTAGATTCCAGTCCAGTCCGGAACGTACCGGCCCTGGGTTCAGAAGATGCCGCCTTTTCCACCAGGCGCGTGACCCGTAGCCAACAACAGGGGGCACCAGTTACCCCCAAGAAATACCCCCTTCGGCAGAGTCGCTCCTCTGGGTCCGACACGGAGCAGGCGGTGGACTACTCAGACAGGGGTAGGCGACGGGGCTTCAGAACGTGCCAGAGGAGCCAGCATCGCCACACACTCTTCACCCCGCAGTCTAGCCCTCTCCATACTACAGTTTCCTCAGCTCTCCTGGGAACTCAGTTCTCCACACCCAAAATTGATCAGCTCCTATCTATTTTTTTCCAATTTTGTAGTTCGGAATTAAATAAGTGATACTGGGGAGACCAATGAAGCTAGTTCAGAGTGTTAAGTTCATGTGCTAAGCTAGTGTCTCTTTAATAGCAAATACTTAAACTATAAGGTAATTATAATATACAAAAATTGTAACCTGGCATATCGCAACTCCATTCTGTTAGTAAAAAGCATACTTATGAATGCATATATTAAAATGTGGACAACCCAATTTGCCTGCATGTTTTGCCATTTGGGATTTGGTTAAATCTAAAGGTTTTATCTTTAGCATTCAGGGAAGGTCTTCAGATCTGAAGTAGCATCTGTTGGTGCCCCACTTATAATGGCCGCTGTGAAATTCGCTGGCTTCACCAAGATCTCAGAAACAGCTTCCCTTTTGAAGAGTCCTAGTTTGAGTTAAACGGATATTCTCAATTCACAGAGCAATTGGAAGCTGGAAACCAGTCCCAATGACTTACAAATTTACACCAGTTATTTTTTTTTAGGAATCATTCCGAATGAACTATTCACTAATTAGACAAATGAATTTGAACATCACTTTCTGGGAGACCTTGAATAACAGAAATTGTCAGTGACATCAATTTATATATCAGTAGTTTAAGATTTTCAGTTGAAAATGTTAATCTTGAACAACAACATTTTATTGTCTGCTGAAAAGATGCTGAATCCTTGCTTTAACGCTGCTATCCTCCCAACCAAACGTTTAATTAGGACTCTTCCCCAGTCCCGAGTCCACACATTATTCTGAGATCAGATCACCAGCAATGATTTCCAAAAAGTAAAAGCCCAATCGCCAAGCTTACTCCTCGAGTCTGACACACAAGGACACTTTGAGTCCCATTGACATTCATCCATGATGTCATTCTTGTGGCTTTTTGGCTCCCTGTTCTGTTTCTTTGGCTTGCCTTTTGCCCCACCTAGAACTGAGTTCTTGTATTTTCCCGTGCTGTCTCCTACTGATCGTAGACACAGTACATCATCTTGTGCTACACATGGCTGTACTGAAATGCATTGCTCTTTGTTTTCCCGCTCTGCCTCGTCTTTATTAAAATTGGGGAAGGTGTGATGGTACTGCATATGTTTGAAAATTATTTCAGGGGCACATGATCCAGGTAACATTCTTGGTTACTTCATACTCTAAGGTTCTTATGCCATAAGGTGTATCAGATGAAAGCTGAAATTCCCTGAAAGCAAAAGTCCTAACAAACTCAAATTATGAGATTCCTTCTGGTAGGTAAGTGGGGCTAATGATGTGAATATTTTTGCAACATAGCAGTGTCTAATCCTTGCTTAATAGATAACCGATTCAATTTCAATCAAATGCATAATCAATTTCCGGAAATGTCTTCCAATCAATATTTCAGCACTTCTTTGCATTCCCTGCAATCAGAAAAAACATTTGTTTCACCTAAACTACTATGTTAATTGATCATGACGTACAAAGCGCTGTGTGACATGGTCTTTGGAAGTGCCGCTTTATGATTTAAAATTTCAGTGGAAAGCCTGTGCTCGGTTTTTATCCTTTTCGATACATGGGCATGTCTTATTCCTGTTTTTGTGTATTGGGGTTGTTTGCATACCTGAGAAACAATGAAAAGTGGTGTATTCGCTTTGTACTTAGAAACCTTTTAGGTCCGATGGTTTTTTTGTTTTTTTTCTTGCAAACTGCCTGCTCTTTATTTTGTGAATGCCACTGTGCTGCATTTGACTGAGTGTCAACAGTTGTATATAAATTGTTGAATTATGAATTTAGCTGGAACTTTGGGACACCAGCTGTGATATAAGTATTTATTATTCATCAGAACAACTGCAATGAATTTTGTTCGTAAAAAAATGTGCGAGATGGTGTGAAGTCTGGGTTTCCTCTGTCGTTCATAGGGTTCACAGGGTGGTTGCTGCATTGCATTTTGTGGCATAAGATACCTTGGTGTATAAAAACGAATTCTGATAGAGTGCGGTAAAGTCCTGGATGTTGAAAACAAATATGTTTCAGTACATAAGGGGCATATTGCCGAGAATGCAGCCTTATGGCGCTCTTTGGTTGCTCAGCAGATCATTGCAGGGTAGGAAACCAGAGTTGGTTTTTGGAAAGGAGAAGAACAGTGCACAAGCACTTCAAGCTCTGAAATTTAAAGGACATAGTTTAAAAATAGGATTTATTTCTTTACTTAAAACCAGTTATGATGATTTTAGAGTAGAAAAGAGGCATTCAAACAGTTGCACATGGAAATGCATTAGATATCTTGGTAAGTTTTATTATTATTATTTTTAATTTGACTGATTATGATTCATGAAAGTATTTTTCCAATGGCTGGAGTATGAGGGAGTGTATCTGCATGTCATTGTCACAGTGACTTCCTGGATACTGATATCGAGTGTGTGAGTACTAGCCGTGTGAATGGAGTAATGAAGTGCCCACCTTCCCACAAAGAGCAACTGTCATGTATGCTGAACAGTGTCTTTTCTTTTATGGGGGGCGGTTTATGTGCGCACTGGAGAAGGTTCCTCTCCCATGTGCTTTGTGAGTGTGCGCCTATCTTTTCCCACAGTCCCAACTTTTCTTCTTCCTCTCTCATCCTGACGCACCAGACCTCAAGCATGCCGTCGATCATGATGAGTCTCCACCCCGGACACCCACTGGCAACGCTCCGTCATCAGAGTCCGACATTGACATCTCAAGCCCTAATGCCTCCCATGATGAAAGCTTAGCCAAGGACATGTCCCACAAAGACTCCGGCAGTGACCTCTCCCATCGGCCCAAGCGCCGCCGCTTCCATGAGAGCTATAACTTCAACATGAAGTGTCCGACTCCAGGCTGCAACTCATTAGGTAATGTAAAGGCTTCCAATATGTTCCTTAAGGAATATCTCTGTCTCAGCAGTATTTCTGGGTACAGTGTAATTAGATGCATGTCCTTTGCTTGCAGATAGAATTGAACTTTCAGTATAGTGGAAAAGGAAATGTAAATATTTTTGAGAAAGCAATACAAGTACCCTCTTTAAGAAGATCAAAGCATATACAGCTATATTTTTGTAGAACAAACATAAGCGCATACAATCAGCCTCATTCTATCCCCCCTCCCAGGAGTGCTGTTTTCCTGAAATTTGTCATACCTGTCATTGATAATGTATCTGGTCCTTTCCAAATAGAGAGTTTTTAACAAAGTTGTTGACCAACGATTGAAGGCTGGCACTTCTTATGTAACTGGAGGGTCTTGCTAGTGTATAGCACAAGAATTTTGGTGTGGGTTTATTAGGAATCAATTATTATTAATTGAGCTTTCTGACATAAATCTGAGGCTGTGTGAATAATGCTGACCCAGTGGACTTGCAGAATAGGGCGTATTAAGCATGAGGATGTAGGCAATATGAAATGTAACCAGTTACCAAGTAAGGGTTATTCACTTATTTTATTCAATTTTTTTTTTTAGAAATACTTGCCATGAGCAAACAAAACAGATGACGCATATTCTAGCATCGTAATACTGGAAGAGACAGACTACCTCCAAATGCTTGGTCACAACCATCTTTCTAAAAAATGACAGTCTTTTTTTGTTTGTTTAAATGTTACATTAAGTGAACTAAGGTGGAAAGATTTCCAAGGCAAATGTTTTGTTTGGGAACATAATTGTCAGTATAGCTTAAATGACTGCTCATGAGACTGACCCAACAAAAGCTTTTTCATCCATCCATTTTCTGTGTCCACTTGTCCTGTTCACGGGGGGTCCCGAGCCAATGAGCCCAAAGAAGGAAGCGACCCAGGACGGTGTGCCGACCCATCGCAGGGCACACTCTCACATACCTGTGTTTAGTTTGGTAGCTACAATTGATCTCGGTATGTTTTTTGGTATGTTGGGGGTGGGTGAGCCAGAGCACTCATAGGAAACCACACGAGGGGGGGAGAACATGTGGACTCCACAGACACGGAGCCATGGCAGGGATTCGAACCCTGGTCCAAGATGTGTGAGGCAACAGTGGTAACCAGTGTACCTTTGTGCTGCTCCTATGCCTCTTTACATCGTACAAATACACTGGATGTGAGAGAAGCTCAATGTGTGCTCTGTCTTTCAAAATAGCTGTGTGTTTGAGATGCAATTAAGTATGGGTGAATAATATGCAGCCGTAATTGTGCCAGGGTCAGTTGGTACCATTCAGGTTTTATTTGGGTATGTGAAAGATAACATTGTTCCTACCAAACATGAGGAGAGCCTGAAGTTCTGCATCTACGTTTCAACCCTAGCCATAGTATTTTTTTTCTCAGCATTGTTTTGAAGTAATGTTCTCCTATACCACGTAAATACTTTGTGTGTGTATATGTATGGCAAGAGAAACCATTTCTTCTGCAGTTTTTTTTTTTTTTTTTTTTTTTTGGACTGAGGGGAAACTCCGATAGGCATAGTTGATAGACAATCGGCATACTTTAATAGTGATTACTGAGAAGAGCGTTTTGTTGTTTTGGCATTTCTGCAGGTCATCTAACGGGAAAACATGAGAGGCATTTTTCCATATCTGGGTGCCCTCTGTACCATAACCTGTCTGCAGATGAGTGCAAGGTAAGCGTTACACTTTACTGGCAGGTGTCCGTTCGCAATAAGAGTTGGAGTCGCCGAGAATGTAAAACATCTGGGTTGAATAATCCCCCTCCTTTCCTGTAGGTTCGAGCTACTAGCCGTGACAAGCAAGTGGAAGAGAGGACGCTCTCGCACCGGCAGGATGAAAACAACAGACATGCTACTCGCCACCAGGTATTCTATAGGGGCCAGTATCACTCAGTTTGGCATGGGATGTGGATTCACTGTTGGGCTGTACGTAACTGTAAACCACGAGCAGCGTGCCATCCTCGCTCGGCAAGGAGGGTGGATGTTATTTGCTGCAATTGGCAGTGCGCTTGTAAACAGTTCTGTGCTGTCATCTCCAGGCACCGACGGAGAGGCAGGTGAGGTACAAGGAGAAGGTGACAGAAATGAGGAAGAAGAGGAATGCGGGGCTCCTTAAGGAGCAGAAGGAGAAGTACATGGTAAGGCTGGAGTCTGGGGTTACTGACCATCTTGGCAGCTTGTGGTTCAGGCGTAATATGCAGATGCACAGATGCTGTGATTGAACTGGAATGATTCCTTTCTCACTTGACTTCTTGGTCTTCCCAGGAGCACCGGCAGACCCACGGAAACACCAGAGAGCCTCTTCTTGAGAACATCACTAGTGATTATGACCTGGAGCTCTTTAGAAAAGCCCAGGCACGTGCTTCAGAGGATCTTGTAAGAGAGACGACTCATTACCTTCTCTCCTTCCCTCCTTCTCTTGCCTTTAGCTTGTAGTGACACCTTGGGGTGAGCTGGTAGGATGGGCTTGAGTGATGTTTTGCACTATACACTCCGCTGCGTTCCATTCAGGGATAACATACAGAGTTGTAACACAGGCCCTGATGACACACACCGCAAATTGTCACTCGTTCGATGCACTGCAGCATACTAATGCATTATTATTGTTATATTTTTTTTGCTTAAGTGGTTTTAACAAAAATAATCCCCAATATTTCAAGGTCAACAAAATACAGGCCATCCATCCATCTACCTACCTACCCCCCCCTTCCATCCAATCTTCAAGCCACATATCCAGTACAGGGATGCTATGTCAAATATAAAAACTTATTATTTTTTTATTTTTATTTTTTTTTACATGTACTCTTTTTCTTCATGAATTTAGTAAACATTGAACCTGATAGGCACCCATGTGGTGATCACCGAATTCTAAGTAGCTGATGTACTGAGACTCAACTCTAATTCCATCGTGAGCCATGGCTCTCCTCCTGGCTCTCTGACACTGTCAAGGTATCTAAGTCTGTTTTCCTCGCCCCCTCTTCTCATCTCCCAATGTGCACAGGAGAAACTGCGGCTCCAGGGCCAAATCACTGAGGGGAGCAACATGATCAAGACCATCCTGTTTGGCCGCTATGAACTGGGCACCTGGTACCACTCGCCTTATCCTGAGGAGTATGCCCGTCTGGGGCGCCTCTACATGTGCGAATTCTGCCTCAAATACATGAAGAGCCAGACCATTCTGCGCAGGCACATGGTAAGACAACTCATACTGCTGCCTCATACTGCTTTTGATGTTTAGTAAGTGTAAGACTTTGGTTTGAAGAACGTCAGAATTTACATTGCTTCTTCAGTCACCTCTGCTTATATGGTCTCCAGTGATGGCCAAAATGATGGTACGTGAACCATTTGCTGTGTTTTTTGGGCCCCACTAGATGGCGCTTTTGGATTAATTTGGGCCATTTAACAGAGATCACTATCTAGTGGGGTCAGAGTATACAGCAAATGGTTCATGAAGCGTCCTTTTGGCCATCATTGGTGGTCTTTATTCTGACAGGACCCAGCAGCTATTCTTAATAGATATTCTGTTTGTGCTCATTTCCCATTTTACCACAGGCGAAGTGTGTGTGGAAACACCCTCCTGGGGATGAGATCTACCGGAAGGGAGCCATCTCTGTGTTTGAGGTGGACGGCAAGAAAAACAAGGTTAGGAGAGTTTCTAGATTTTTTTCTTTTTGTAGTTTGAGTTAGTCTTTACCTTTTGGCTTTCTTTAGATGTCGTTACAATGCTGCCTTAATGTCATAGATTTTAGGTTTGGATAGGTTTCTTGATTTACGGCTTAGACTGCACATCCATTTTTTTCTGCTACTAAGCAGAACTTGTAAAATAACACTCGTCTCACAGTAACTCTCGTAACATCTTTTAGTCACGATTGGTAGATGGGCATGCTAATTCACGATGCTAACAAAGGAGGTGGGGCTCATTCTGACCTGCAGTTTTTCTCCACAGATTTACTGCCAGAATCTCTGTTTGCTAGCTAAGCTTTTCCTGGACCACAAGACACTGTACTATGACGTAGAGCCGTTTCTGTTCTATGTCATGACAGAAGCGGATAACACAGGATGCCATCTCGTTGGGTATTTCTCTAAGGTAATATTCAGGCCACTATAGCCCTTCTACAGTT
Source organism: Brevimyrus niger (assembly GCA_015164015.2). Classification (NCBI taxonomy): domain Eukaryota; kingdom Metazoa; phylum Chordata; class Actinopteri; order Osteoglossiformes; family Mormyridae; genus Brevimyrus; species Brevimyrus niger. The sequence continues at coordinate 30,185,867 of JAABNY020000095.1, read as the reverse complement.
AATTTCAGATATCATGTCTTGTTTTGTGTAGAGCCCCTTTTTGTGATTTGTAATTTCCGCAGGTTTCAGTTTCTACACATTAATGTTCGCTGCCTTTAATCTGTCTTTAGGAGAAGAATTCCTTCCTGAACTATAACGTGTCTTGCATCCTGACAATGCCACAATACATGAGGCAGGGCTACGGCAAGATGCTGATCGATTTCAGTAAGTGTGGCTCTTGTTCCATTTCTAGCAGTTCATCACTCGTCTGCTTTGTGGCCTGTTGGTCTGTGCAGGTGTCCTTGGTTTTCATTCTTTCACATTTCAGATACAATTTCCTGTTGAGTACCTGCCTGTTTGATAGATCATAAAAGACTAAAGTTTATTCTTTTAAAAAAAAAAAAAAAAATTACAATTCAGTTAAATATAGCTGGTTTGGAAGTGACTTTCTGAAGGATCCACTTAGTTTAGGAACGCTGTATAAAATGCCCTGCCCCGTGCCAGGTGCACACAGGACATTTGATGCCTGAACATGCAACATCCACCCCGAGAGCTTTTCACAGGAAGGCTTTATACAGTGTGCATGCTTTCTCAGGTTACCTGCTGTCTAAAGTGGAGGAGAAGGTGGGCTCCCCTGAGCGTCCCCTTTCCGACTTGGGCCTCATCAGTTACCGGAGCTACTGGAAGGAGGTGCTATTGCGCTACCTGCACAACTTCCAGGGCAAGGAGATCTCCATCAAAGGTAGATCTAGAGGTTTAGATCTTTTAAATAAAACATGGTTGTGTTGACAAGTATTTGTAAATTGAATATTAACTTCATTTTGGAATCTGCTGTTTGATTATGGAGATTAGTGAAAAAATAAGTTTATATTGCATTGAATTATGATTGCATTATAGTAGTGTAACCACCTTGGTCCCTTTACAGAGATCAGCCAGGAGACAGCGGTGAACCCTGTGGATATTGTTAGCACACTCCAGTCCCTCCAGATGCTTAAGTATTGGAAAGGAAAGCACCTTGTCTTAAAGAGACAGGTATGTTCTTTTTCATTTATGCACTGGTGTTTAGGATTACAGAAGAACTTGCTATCTCAAAAACTCAACTTGTATTATCCTTTTGTTTTTAGGACCTAATTGATGAATGGAAAGCTAAGGAGACCAAGAGAGGCAACAACAACAAGACCATCGACCCCAGCTCTTTAAAATGGACCCCACCCAAAGGAACATAGAATTGGCGCACATAACACCTCACCACATAGATTACTGATCACTGTACCCTGCAGATTCCCTCAACAAAACTGTTATCCAGATAGCAAACCAGTCAATAGTAGGTGTAGAGCTGTCACTGTCATTGAGAGTAAGGTTAATGTGGGGGCTGCTCCTGTGAATTATTGAGGGATGTTTTTGTGCATTTCCAGTTTTACTACTTTGGGTATCACTACAATATCTCCGCATCCAGTTTTCTCCACGCATCATTTTGCTCTTTGGTTTGTTCTTAGGTTTTGATTTTATTTTATTTTTTAAGTTCAGCCAAAAGAAACAGAAATGTTGAAGAAAATAATTAATTTTCATCTTCAAGCCAGATGTTTGACATCTAAATTATTTGTGAAAGACATCATTCTTTAAACCCCTCAGTAATTCATCTGAGATTCTGTTGTAGTGGGTAACATCCCTTTGGAATACCTCTGGAAGAACAGTTTTCTGGTCAGATTACTTGTATTGTTCATGTTACTCTTGAATACACATAAAAGGGAAAGCCCAGAATCAAAGTATTAAGACACCTCCTATTTTTTTCCCCCACCCATTTGTCAGAATCCCCTAATGAAATGTTAGGCTTCATTTTCTGTGGATCCAAGCCCTCAGCAGATTTAGTACCTGGGCCTGTGAAATCATCAGTGTTCAGAGTATAAATGTCCATGAGTGTGGGTGGTTTTTTTTGAAATGCCAGCAGCTGCACCATGCAGTGTCCAACAACCCTCATGAGATCGGGGCCATCAGCCAAACGTGTCTTCATATTTACTGATGCCTACCATTTTTTATTTTTTTTGTTAGGATTGTGGAAGAAGATGACATTCGAATAGTCATCCAGCAAAAGTAGAAGGGGAATAACGCGCCCCCCCCCCTCGCCCTTCAGCACTTATGTACCACACTTTATAATATCATTCACTCCTACCTTTAACATCTGTAGGCATGTGTACTTGCTTGAAAAGATTAGCTATCTAATGTGCAAATACTACAGGGCTGGTTAGTAGTTTCCTTGGGCAAAATTATTGCGTAATGATATCCTTCCCAATCATTCTGTCTTTTTTTTTTTTTTTTTTTTTATAGCATTTTATAGTATTGCTGCGTTTTTTTTTCTTAGGTATATTGTTTCCCCCCCAAAAAATTTGAGTACCAGTATATAAAAGAATTAGGGTAACCATTGGCAGTATACCAAGAAGTTGACGGCGGGGGGGGGAAATGTAAAACGGCAGCAATTTTCTAACACCATTTTTATTTTTAATTTTTTTGTAATTTAAATATTTTTACCCCTTTTAATGCTGGCATTTTCTTGAGCACAATGATGGTGTTTCTCAAGCTGAAATGGTATCTGGTTGTGTAATTCACCCATAACACAAAAATATAGATGTGAAAAAGAAAAATCTGTTAACCAAATGTGTATCTGTCAGCTCCATCTTTATCCATGCATTCCCATGGCAAACTCTTAAATATTGGGCCGTCATGCATTTCTGGACATTTTGCTACCTGCTGTACTTTGAGCTGAGAATGTTAGGCTATAGCTAAGGCTTATGAAGTTGCTAGACTGCATTTTGAACCCTTTGTTGAGCTCTGTTTGCCCCATACCAGGATAAAATGGTGTGTGCTTCAAGTCACATGGTGTCTTAATATTTTCCGATATGAGCATGTTCCAGGCAGCTAATGATAGTGAAGTTAATGTAGCTTGGCTTCTCCGCAGACTCCGCCTTACTTGTGTATGGATGACTAGAGTAGAACCTTTCCATTTGCCCTTTGCTCTCACCAAGATTGTGGGCACATCTGGGTCTCAGCAGTGATTTATCAGTATCACCATTACCTTTTTTTTTTTGTACCCGCTTTTCCTCAATAAACTGAAAATGGCGAACAAATATTTCCCTGTAGTGTTATAGTCTTTTTGGTGGTTACTGAATTTGCTACATTTTACATACTTTTATTTGATGCGGTCTCTACAAATCTTTTCATATCTGTGTGAAATCAAGTTTCTAAACTTAATCTTCCCCCGGATCAGAGAAAAAGCCTCTTTACAATTGTACTTTTTTTAGTGGATGCTTTTAATTGAAGTGGCCTCATGCAAAGTCACTTGGTCACAAAAGGAATTTAAGGTACATGCTCAAAGGCTCGATGGTGACATTACTTTGCTTACCCTAGGATTTGAACTGGTCACCTTCCTTCATAGGTGTGGTATCCTAACCCACAAAGCCCCAAATGCTGCCCCCCCCCCTCGAAAAAAAAAAGGCTTTGTATGTAGTTAGTGCAAACTACAAATATTCTATAAATGTTGAGATTAGAGTTTCTCTGATGGTGGAATGCAGTGGTTTCTTTGGGGACCTTTCTATAGCTTAGTATTCTGAAGGAATATATAGTCAGTGCTAGGCGCAAATGAATATCTGATTTTGTATTCATTTGGGAACTTGTTGAAGTTTTTTTAACAAGATTGCTAAAAAGTGGTTTCAAGACCACTCTCAAGATCAAGACCAATCTCAAGCACTACAACATTAGGGGATGGAGATTTTTTTTTATAACAGAGAAGGAAAAACACAGTTTGTACATGTGGACAAAGCCTAAAAAATCTGAAACTTATCTTGAAAATGCTGCGCATCACAAACAGAATTCAGTTATTCTTCATCCAGTGTTGTGATGGATGAATCACAAAACAGTCAGGCAGTAACCTGCAGGTTCAGACATCACCCTCAAAATAACATGTCAGAAGTGGGATTTGAACCCACGCCTCTGTTCAGAGACCAGAAGCCCCACCACCTTGGGAAGGTTGACAACCTTGAGTCCGGCACCTTAGACCACTCGACCATCCTGACACACATGTCATTTGTGAATGTTTGCAAAGGTTTCTCATTTTCATCCAAGGGTTTGGAGCTTCATTCTTAGTGTGTTGGCACACTCCCTATGTGCTTATTTCATGTCATTTATCTAGCTTCCAACCACTGGTCCCGGACAAGGTCACCATGACCTAGAGCAGGGTTTTTTAAATAGGGACCTCAATTCCAAATCCAGGCCTTGTTTTCTGTTTTCCCAGGTAGTTGTTTAATAATAACTGATTCTGATTGGTCAGAGGCTTCACACCTGACTGACAGGTAAAGGAAGGCTGGAAAACCAGCAGTGCTCGGACC
>JAABNY020000095.1:30148754-30180619 GCA_015164015.2 Brevimyrus niger | reverse complement strand
CACCTGACTGACAGGTAAAGGAAGGCTGGAAAACCAGCAGTGCTCGGACCTCGAGGACCGTGATTTGAATAACCCTGACCTAGAGCCTATCCCGGGTAGCATAGGGCACCAGATAGCGGTAAACCCAAAAAACAGAGGGAAGGGCCTCTGCTAACAGACATGGACGAAGAAGAATGTGGCTGACCTCCGGCTGACTCCTGTGGTGCCGGCTGATACAGAATGTAGTTTAAACCATCTTCATTACCAAGGAGTTCATAACTTGCTTATAATCCCATAGACTTCCTAGATCAATTGAGATTGTGCCCATTCTCTTCATGCGTTGGCATTTTCAGGTCAATATCTTCCTTTTGTATCCAATCTAGTTCTGAAAGCTGGAATTAGTTCTCCATTGATTACTTCGATTGATTACACAGCACTCATTAAATGCTTGAATTTAGAGAACTCCACTTTACATTTTATTGTGATCCTGACTTTCTTTGGCATAGAATCTAGACTGACAGCTCTTCTGAAAGCCAGCTCTGAAATTGTTTTGAAACAATAGCATTCTGAGGTGGTTTTGTCATCATTTGATTGTTTAAGCACCTATTGCTGCTCCTGAGTCCTGAATCACTATGTGACAAAAATACACGGGCAGATTTTCTAGGACTACCTGTGACAACCATGATAAAAATGACAACAAATAATGGCATCCATTGGGTCCTGATGCCCATAACTAAAACAGAGTTTCTCTTGTATGTGTGAAGTATGAATGTCCATTATCTCTAGATTAAATGTCCTTGCATTACTGAACAAGCATCATCCATCTTCCATATGAGGGCATGCTGAGCCAGGGGTCTTCCTAAAAAACGAAAGGGCACAAGGCAGGGGGAAATGAATATGAAATAGCATGCTAATTTAGGGGTCTATCTATCCATTTTCTGAAACTACTTGTCTTATTCAGGATCATGGGGGGGTGGGGGTACAGAGCCTATGGGTAAAAGGCAGGAAACATTCCAGGGCAAGTCACCAATCCATCACAAGGCACACTCACGTCTACAGGCAATCTGGCAACTCCAGTTAACCTCAACATGTTTCATATTGGGGGGGGGGGGGCTGGAGTTCCCTGAGGAAACCTGTGACACACAGTGAACATGCAAACTCCACACACATGGGGCCATGGCAGGCAGCTGGACCCTCATCTCAGAGGTTTGAGGGAACAGTGCTAACCATTGCATCGCCATGCTTACCAAACCCCCAGTTTAGGATTGTTATGGGAATTTTAAGAGAAGCAAATGGTTTAAAATAAGCGTATAAGATCTCAGTGAGCATTGTTAGCTTACTCCAAACTGCTTAGAAAAATCTGTCATTCAGAACACATCAGGGGGGCTAGAAGGAAAACTACTGAGACACAAACAGCCTCTCTAAATGAGCCATATAGCCCAGTGGAAAAGAGTGTAATAAAGCTCCATCAAGCAGCAATTACAAAACCATGTGCAATACCGGTCTGTGCAGGAAGGTGGCAAGAGAGAAGCCCGTACTGAGAAAGAAACCATCCCAGAGCTTGATAGTGCCTGTCCTATTTTCCTAAACTCTTCAGTCCATTATTGCTGTAAAACAGTGATTTTGCTCAAATGTTCCACAATACAAGCAACATAAATAATCACACAGGGCCGAGATACAGTACAATTCAAACAAAAGGAGAAAACCCCCCTTTTCTTGTTTGCTGGTGCCACATTCAGTGAGAAATAAAGGGTAATTATACCCTACATATCCAGTATGTTGTTGATATACTTCAGCTTAAAAGCCTCATTCATGGTTTGATATCTGTCCATGTGAAAAGCATAATTGAGTTGTTCTAGTCACTGTGCAGTTCCTGGATAGCTGCCATTTGTCATGTACCTCTTATTTTAATGGTTGGGCAAGTGGCACTGGCAGTACCTAATCACCATCTCCAGTGGAGTATGTATGTAACATTCTCCGAAATCGGTGTGCGGCCTGGTAAGGGAGAAAATGATCGTGAGAACATCAGATGCAGATATGGCCATCATTTTTTGTGCCCTTAGTATGTGATGCATCTAATTAAATGAAATAATATCACAGCCTATCAGATATATCTCAACATTTCCTTACTTTTCTTTGTCTTATACCCATTCCAATAATCCACTGCACACCACTCAATGCCGCACGTAAAAGCATGAAGTTCAGATAATTTTTTTCTATGTCTGTGACAGATAGGCATCACTGTCATGTTGTGCCTGGATCACTCAGGAACAGCGAATCAGAACCTTCATAGAGACCTTAGAGCCTTTAGCTGTCACGTTGCATAGTAATCATTAAGACCATGCACTGCAGCCTAATGGCTCTAATGGTCATGACCTATTAATTGGAATTTGCTGTAACTTGCCAAGTCAATAGAATTGAATGGCTGAATATTCACTGAAATGTGTAATTTTTCTTTAAGTCTCCTACCCTTAAGCAGGGCCACTGTTAGAGTTTTTGGGCCCCATGAATGTTTATCATATTGGGCCCCAATCCAATTTTTTTTAGGGCCCCAGTCACTTAGGGGTCCTTGGAATAATCATAACCCCCTCCCACTTTATGGCACCCATGGCACTTAGGTTATTCATTTATCACAGATTTTACAGGTGTCTGGCTGATTGGACAGAACATGTCTAAAATGTGTTATTTGAATGTGAGTTTAATGTTTTCTGGGTTCTTAAACTATACGTAAAAAGTTATTGTCATACCATTTCTCCTATTTTTTATTTTTTGCTTTCCATTCTAATCGTTTTTTAAAAAATTAGCTCAAGAATAAACTTTTTAGGTAACACTACCCGTTGGAGCATACATACTTAGTAATAACCCAGTTACTACCGAAATACAAATTACAAATTATGAACAAATCATGAACAACCATAACAACCATGAACAGCCATAACAACTAAGTAATGTTATATAAATCAACTCAGGTGAAACAAAAAATGTACGTTATCATGGCTGCCAAATCTCAAGAATCTGGCATGGCACACGATAAACGTCCAAAGTGTATTTACACGGTTAAATACAGAATCAGACTATTCACAAGGTAAGAACTGTTTAATTTGTGTCCAGACATCTCGAATTGAAAATCTCTCTGGCCAGCTGCACGAAGTTGGCAACCCCGCGTTTTTTTTTTTAAATAAAAAGTAAAATGCACTGTTTTCGCTTGAAACGGCTTGCCATTCCGTTTACGTTGTTACTCCGACAAATATTAAGCTAATATGAGAGAAACGCGTCATGTTTTATATCTTTTCGAAATAATAAGACCAGCCATATCCCACTCTAACAGCAATTAAAGTGATAAGTTCTTATGTATTTATATTAAAATGAGACTTTAATTTTATTACCGGTGTGATATTATAGAAAACCAATACTTAAATCCACGAACACTAAAATATATGACATTGACACGACTGTATTAGGGTTTTACGGCTTAAGCACTTTATTTAAACATGCACAATTATTACATTTTATTTATTTTCTCTTATTTTGAAATGTAGTCCCACCTTTAGTAGATGTTGATACAGATAATAGGCTACCTAAATATATGTTACACTAAATGGTTAGACGTTACGATCTTCCGGATCTTTGCTTCAAGAAATTTTCTCTAACTGATCCTCGCCTTACGCGAACTACGGTAGTTCCAATTGTATCTCGTCTCTGGCAAACATTTTCATCTCGTTTTTATTCGTTTACGAAATTGTCAGTACACTTCGTCATAGTCTTAGGCGTCGCGAAATATTCTAATTGTTTTAGTTATCGTCTCCTTTTACTCTGAAAATGAAGGTCGTTTATGATAACTGACGAGAAACTTTCGTGAACAAAATTAACTGCATGCTTGAAATGTTACGATTCATTAATGATGAATAAACATGATTTCACTTGTGTTATTCATGACTTATTCCTTCAGCAGTTCACAAAGGTTTACAGAAATAGACAAATATAGTAACTGCTTAATTAAATATGCATCATGATTCATTAATGATGAACTAACATGAGATCAGTATGTAACTAAAACTTAGTTTGTGGTTAATTAATACATAAGTAATAGTATACCATATTTGTGCACAGTCGAGTAAAGTATTACTTTAAAGTAATATATTTTACAGCCAGAGCTAAGCCTTTAATTGCCGCTATTAATATTAATAACTATATAACCATCTCCGTAGAGCAGATGGCTTTTAAAAATGTATCTGTGTTGTTTGAAGCCCACTGCTATTAACGTTTGTAGAGCTTACTGCTCTGTTTGAGCATCTGCCACTCCAGTTTTTATGAATTACCTTGTGGTTTGACGGATAATTTGCTGTCTGGCAGTGAACGGTTTTGTAGCAAAGTGGTGAATGTCATTCACAACGTATGCCTGTCTGAATGCTAGTGCGGTGCTCCACTGCGGTATTTTAAAATATTAAATGATGGAATAAACATACGGTGTTATGAAAAAAGAGCACATCAGCCTCACATTACAACTTATCCACTTACTGTACGTGTTCACCTGTTAGTTACCTCATTGACTGAACAAACGAATCTCCCGATTCTCAATTTTTGGAAAATCTCTGACGTTTATTGAACCTGCAGTATTTGTGTTCTGCATATTATTTCCTGTAAACGGTATATTAAATTACACAGAAAGCACAAGAAATACATAGAAAATAAACCCTTTCTGTACTAATAGCACATATGATTCACATGCGCTTATATACTCAGTGACAAAAAATGTCAAGCACCAAGAATTAGTGATTCAATATGGATGTAATTTGGTACACGTGCAGACCAGAGATGGGTATGTAAATGATTTGATTTGCAAGGAGCTGGCACGTATAGTCAGCAGACACAGAGGATGCCTCCTGACCGCATTAGACAGCATTACCAGCACTTGACGAAGTTTGATAGGGGTCACATTGTGGGTTTGCATGAGCCGATGCAGAACCCCATGACATCTGCGCCTGCCATCCAGACACAAGTACTGGACTCTCTACAACACCCCCTGTCATCCTGCACCGTGTCTCATCGACTGACATCATCCGGACTATGGTTTCACCATCCCATACTTAGGCTGCTGTTAACACCAGCGCACAGATGACTGTGTTTGTAGTGGTGCTGTAACCAGGTGACATGGACTTAGTTTTTCAGTTATTCTAATGGAATTTAGTTCATTAAGCAATGATATTAAAATGTATGCCAAATCTTTAAATTGTAAATTCTTTCACATTATTTTAATATCATTTAACATCATCTCAACCTAACGTAATAATTTAATTCAGGTGGACCTTATGTCAAAACTTATAAGAAACTGAGTATTCCAGAAAATAGCTGAAACTTTCCTCTGTCTCTAATGAAGGGCAGAAATCAAAAGTGATTGGTTCTATTTATGCCTAACATACACAAATAAATTAGTCCTCAGACTAATTACTCAAGTTAATAAACTTAAGTAAACCTAAAAAGACAATTCTTCCCTGAGCCAGGAAACATATCTTGTCAATATGACAATATCAGAGCATCAAAGCACTAGTAAATTATGAAAGTGGGCCCTTGCAGAAGGTTTTAAACTCACTAACTGGCCAGTGTCACAATCAAGCACATCTTCTTCTGGAGAAAAGGGTGGCCACTGTGTGGAGACAGAAGGAGAGATCTGATGGAAGACGACACTAGTGCAGGGGCTAGTTTAGCAGATTGGGTGTCCAGTGCACTACAGCAGCTGAACTGGCAATACCACAGAATATAAAGATGCAAAGAAGTGAGAGATATTGTTCTATGGAGCTCTTTAATATTGGACAAAAGGTTTACTAAGAAAGACAGAACGGCGATGATCAATGGGGAACAGTAAACAGATTCTTATGTCAATGATATTTCACTTGACGGGAGAATGAGAAAGAACATCACTGAATCCCAACAGGTTGGGATGTTAAACCTAACAATGTGACTCAGGGATTAAAATAGAAAACATAAGAAAGGGACTGGTTTGAAACAATGCAAACAGGAAACGTTCAAAAGTCCCCAGTTTGGAAGTTTGTCACAAATTCTTTCAGAGCGGGGAATACTTCAGTATGATATGCAAAGCCTTGAGGCTGCCAGCCCAATCGCCCCTGCCAAACATGAGAAAGAGTGGCAGATGCAACAAATCAATAAAAAAGACTAACTATATCAATAGAATTGATCCTGTTTCATCACAGAGTCAGGTACCATGCCTCCCAGCCCTCTTTCTTTACCAGTGAGTTATCAGTTATTTAGAAAGAGGGCCTAATAAAAAGCATGTGTTTGGGCCTGATTAAACTTTGAAAAACTCCACCGGTGCAGATGGTGAATCTTCCTGGCCCATAGCGTGCTAATCATCTGCTTAACAGTGGCCGTGGACTGATTGTAGCTAAAGCTAGGCTTTCATTTTTCAAACAAAGACTTTCACCTCTCCTTCAATCAATATTGTCAAGAAAAGTCATTCTGTCAGAATTCTTTCCCAATTTCTCTATTTTCACAATGATGAGCAAACTTGCAGTGGACAGTGATACTGAACTACAGGACATGCTTGGTATTTGCACTAGAGCAGGAACCCACAGTTTGACTAGCATATGAGAATAACAGATGCTATGAAAGCAAAAATTGTCACAATACTGATACCCAGAAGTTTTAGTAATATCTGTATGGTTGTCACCCTCTTCCCCACACCCTGTCCTACACTGCCTTGGTTAGGTCAGGGTAAGAGGCAAGCTGGACTGATTCTGGCACTGGACAGTATCTTCTCCCAATATTCTTTACTGAAACGGTGACTGAAACTTAATCAGACACTGTCACATCAAAGTAATCAATCTTTTATTGTGTTAGTAACTTTGTTACCACAATGCTGATGGAATTCCCTTCAGCAACAGCTAGACACAAATATACATATCCAGTCACAATTAGTGAATAATCATACAATAATTTTGCTTGTCATTGGACTGTACTACACAAAATTTAAATGGATGTAGGGCAGTTTTTAAAGTGTGTTTCTCCACTTGGTGACATGCCAAGGGAGAGTATAAGGATGACCATAGATTAGAAATCCTGTTGTTACATTTTCCATGTAACAACAAATGTTTTACATTTGTTACTGTTACATGAATTTTTAATATGAATTGATTGCATAATTCTAATTGGCAGAAGACAAAGGTAATTAAAGATAAATATTGTTAAATAATATCTTTCATGGGTAATCGTCAGTAGAACTGAGGTTTGTCCCACTCCTCTTGAAACTCTGCCGAAAAAAAATATATATTTTATGGTTATTAATTAAAGAAACTGCAAATTCACATAGTATGTTATATTAATGATCCATCAAAATGTATAACTATGAAAACAGTCATTAGATATCATTTGTTTGATGTTCAACAAATCAAGTACTGGAAAAACTAACTGAGTAGGATTTCTTCAAAAAGAAGTTGCATCTATTGTTATCATTTCAAACAGAAATCCGGATTATACCTCCACTGGATGATCTCCTTCCCATAAGGCCAACAAACATCTCTCCTTTATTTCCTGTTGGAAGAGTAATTTGAAAAATACATTCATGCAGTACAACATGCTTGCTAATGACGAAAATTGTTCAGTATATTTAATAACATTTGACATATTTCAACATTTTTTAAACTTTCATTTTAATAATACTTTTTTTTAATAAGTACCATGACTAATTAGAGTGCTGCTAATTATTTAAATTACCATTAATGAATGATGTGCAATCTGGGCTTTGTGTCAAAAAATGTTTTTTGGAATAGATGTTATTACCGCCATAATTTACCATGCTGTCGCAGGTCCCTTGTAACTCGACAGCAGCACTTTAGGTTGTAATATGCAAGCAACACTTGAGTTGAGTGTAATATTAATCTTCTTAAATTAAAGGTAATTATGAGCTTTTAATTATTTATCTATTGAATACTTTGTAGATACACTGTGTTACTTCATTGGAGAGGGAACATGTTGCTTGACTACTTGTCACTAAGCTTATGCCCTGTTCACACGTACACGGGTATTTTTAAAACGGTGTTTTTCCTCCTCCGTTTAAAAAAAAAAAAATCCCCGTCCACACGAACATTGTCTTCTAAAATATTTCCGTCCACATGAAGCTGCTAGAATGCGCTGTCAAGAGCATGCCAAAATAACAGACGGCATTATAACTCTAACCGTACTGCCATGTTAGCCAATCAGAAGCCTAATTGCCAGTCCTGTGAAGTTGAAAACCATGGCGCACATTCCGACGTCTGTGTTGATCAATATAATGCGAGAGTGAATCAACATTTATCTGTACACATGTAAGAAGTCCTGTCAGCAAGATTAGCACAAGCAGTATTTCGGTTAAGTCTGCCATTGCTCAAACTCTCCTAACGTATACAGCAAACAGCGCACGCTCTGACGTTAAACAAAGTGGACAACAGCGCACAATCTGACGTTTCGAGCCAAAAACTCTGTTTCCTCTGTCTACATGTCAACACTGAAAACGGCGATTTCTTAAAATTTTTTACCCTGGATGGAGTTTTGCAAAAGCTTCATTTTCAGTGACCTACGACGCCGTTTACGTGTGGACAAAAGCCCGAGATGTATAGAAAAAGGTACGTTTTAAAAAATACTAATGTACGTGTGGACAAAGCATCAGTTATCAAAGCCATTCTTAAATGACCTACACAAATCAAATTAAATTTCAGTTATTCTACACAAAAAAGATAATATAAGGAATATGAACAATGTAATATTAGTGTTAGAATTACAGAACCCAACAGTTTGACTTGTTTTGAATTCTTAAAATATGATTAATATTTATACATATTAACACATTTGTCCATGTAATTTGGAGACTGGATTGAGGTAATTTAAATCATTAAATGTAGCAGAACATGCCCCAATATATGGTCTATGGAAAATGCTTCATTTCCCAAGCAAGATGAGTGATCGGTAAAGTCGCAACAAATGATGGTGCAAGAGTCCCATGGTGACGGCAGCTTGGTAACTGACTGGTCCAGTATGCATACTACTGAGTTTCAAAAATCATTTGTTATCAGGTAAGTGTTTGTGAAAGCGGCATTTAGATCTTACAGTAACACTAGTTAAACGGCTGAATTAAACTTACTTTTTCGACCTTGACGTGCAGGTAGTTGGATGCCTACAAAGAAGGTTTTTTTCATCAGTTCAACTAATATATACAGTAAGGTAACCTACATATCTACATTTTAAGTATTCACTAGAGCACACAGACATTCATATTGCTACTATCACTACTTTGCAAGACAAATTAGAATTAACACAACATGCACCAAATAACAGTTTTAGATTTGACAAGATAGGATAGTCTGTTGTTCCTTAGAAGATGCAGTAGCGATATAGGAAATTCTACAAAATTTAACTCCAGCAACCACACGTGTGAACAAAGTTATGGTGCACACTACATGTTATCATGAAGTACCCAGTGCATGAAAGAGACTGAAGGATTCATGGTGAACCAAGTTTCAGTGGCTGTGAGGAGGAAGATGTGTCGTGTTCCTCTTAATGTTCAATTAAATTTATATCTCACAAAATGAAGCATGCATATTATTAATATTGATGAGGATGATGGCGTCTGTATTAAACCACTGCAGTCATCAATAATCATGCATAAAACAGTCAGTCACCATGGCGGTTACTCATCTCGTATGTAGAGATTCTTTTCCCTATATTCTAGGTCTGATATTTTCCCATTATGAGACAGACCTGGGAATCACCTTTCTTTTATAACATCTGTATACATTTTTGATATTGACAAAGCAGTGTAGACACACACACACACACACACACACACACACGCACACACACACCACTATATGCATTCAAAGACAAAAGGTAAACAAAGTGATTGCAGAAATATTCTTACTTTCGTATATTGGTATACTAAACTCTATGTAAAATGAACATCAAAACATATGTTCCAAATTTTGAAGAGCATTCAAGACGACTACATGATACAATTAATGCCTCTATCTGCCTCCTGCGTGCAAGGAAATGTCGCGTTACCTGACCGCCTGCCCATAAGGCCGTAGAAGTGCTGCGATTTGGATCTTTTTATCAGGTCTGCCACTTTGCTGGTGAAGCTGTTCTCGGAAGGTTCAGTCTGTCACGAAGAAACACGGAAAGAAAACACTTTATTACTCATTGTGCACATATACATCAACAACATCAATAATAATTATAATAATCATTATTATTATTATCATTATCACTATTATTTAGTGAGTGATCAGTAAAATTTGGAAGGCCAGCGTTTGTTATATTGTATTTTTTTCCCGTCTATCGCCCTAAGTAGGATTTTTTTGAGCAATCCCTTTTCCGTTTAAGTTCAGAAACTCCCCCCTCTCCGAGGTGCTGAAGTGATGGCACACATAATCGAGTCCACCGCGAGGTTCCATCGTACGCATGCATTTAATACTGGCGCTGTTTGCAGAGAAGATGCGAAAAGCGCAGTTACCTGCCAGCTCTTCGCCAACCAAGATTCCTCGCCGTCACTCACCGATGATCCCTGAACGTAATACACGACCGCAAAGACAACGGCAATCAAAGCCAGCAGTTTCCACGTTTCCATTCTGACTTTCCTTTTTCTAAAGTCCTAAAGAGAAAACTAGATTTTGATCTTTAAAAGAAAAATGCAAACGTGAACAACTCGCTGTGCGTTCACACAATGTTACCCTATTCATACGCCCACCGCTGTGATGTTGGGATCCTTTTTCTACCTCGAGTCTCAGTCGTACTTATAGAGGCGCAGCTCCAAGCCCGCCCCCCAACCCGCGAACGGTGATACATCTCCTCCCCCTTAACCCACATCGGGAATTCGGTTCGGGACTTTTGAAAAGAAAATTATTAATGACAGAGCCGTTACACAAAACATCCTAGTATTGTCCTGATTAACTTCACACCGATCAGGTGTTTCTTTCCACGTGTTTACGGAATTACAGACACAGCATATCAATATACCGCGCTTCTGTCGCTTTTAGAAAAAAAAAACATATTTTTATTGAACTTAATTGTTGCTTCCTGTATTTAATATTTTAGGCTTAATACAAAGTTTTATTATTAACATTCTGAATTTTGAGAAAAACACGCAAACACATAGACGACTGAGAAATTTCCCAGAAGGTATTTTCTGCCATTATTATTACAGGTTGATTCAGATTATTTTATTTTAAATTATAAATGACTTTGCAAGTGTGTGGATGGAGGGACGGATTCCCCTTAGACGAAATAAATGTCACTGATGACATTTCCACCATCAAGATGGTTGAAACATATGTGTTATTTCTCGAATAGAATAATCTCTCTGCTTTGCATTTTTAGGTATACCAGAAGGTAAACGCTTCAGCCCAGCTGCTAGAGGAAGAGCCAGCGCTATGCTGACCAGGAACTCAGCTCCATGTGAACCCAAACGGACTCTTTTATTGGTATAATAACTAACTGCTTCATGGATGAATCATGGTGGAATTATATGCTCTGGTCCTCCATTCAATACCTTCCAGAATACAAATGACATCGAAAGGAGCCAACTGAGGTGATTTAGGTATCTATCTAGGATGCTTCCTGGATGCCTTCCTGGGCAGATGCTTTGGGCATGTCCAACCTGGAGAAGAACCCGGGACAGACCCAGGACGAGCTGGAAACGCCTCAGGCGACCCATAAATGCCTTGGTATCCCTCTGGAGGAGCTGGAGGATTGGGGTGGCTTGGAGAGGAAGTCTGGGCATCTCTGCTGGCCCTGTAACCCAGACCCAGATGAGTGCTGAAGAATGGATGAATTGATTGATGGATGGATGGACAGAAATGCAATTTGGGGGACACCTTTTATTTCCCACACTGACATCTACAGCCCTGGGATGCTTTGAAGGCTGCGAACCCCTTTGGCCTTCAGAAATTGTTCCTCTCTTTTACCTCTTCATCCACGCACTCCCTGAAATGCTTTCCAGTCCTATCTTCTGATAAATGATCCTAAATTCAGTTTGCTGTCAAACCCAGCGGCATCCTGTGATGCTTATCGTTCCCTTCTGCATTTCTTTGGTATGTGTGCTTGGACTGATTATGTAAAAACTGGGGCATCTAAGAAATAATCTAGTCTTCTTGGAAAAAACATTACCAGAGTAGTCAACTTTGTTTTAGCTAATGCAAACATGACATTAGAACAATTTGTGTAATACAACACATCATTTTATGTTATTTCATTTATTCTCTTAATTTTATTGTATTTTGTCTTTGAAGCACCATTCACCACTATTCTGTACAACACAGATGATTTCAGTCCTCAGTGTTTTCATGATTTGACTATACAAACAGGCACGTTTTACAGGTCTGCGGATATATAAGGTATTACCAATAGAGATGGTTTCCATACTAGATCATTCATTGATGTGTTTGTCTTGTCATTTTTGTAGGAAACACAGGAAGAGTAATGAAAGATTTTTACTAACGTGGACGCAGTCCGTGTATTCCGACCAGGTGAGTAAACAGCGTGTAATCAGGCATATTTGTACTTTGAAGTGACAAGATAAAGGCGACAGCAAATATGTTTGGGCATCCATTATTCCATTGTTAGCCATTTTGTTCCCTAATTTGGTTTATTTGATAACTTTATTTGAAACCAAAAGAATATCAAATGTATGTACCGGCAAATATTTAAAAAAAATACCTAGTTTGTCTTTTATATGATGGTTGCAGAAGCTCCCTGTATTAATTCCAATCTGACCCAGTTTGAAAATTGTCCTAAATGACAGTAAACATAACGACTAAGCTACTTAACATTACGGTGTTAATCATTTAATCTATTTTGTTCTTCATGTTATGATCTGAAAAGCAGGAATATCCTAATACCATGCATTTCATGTGAGAAAGATGGGTTTTAGATAAAAGCTGGCTCTAAAACAGATTTAAAGCTTTTAATGTCCGTAGAACAAAATCTTGACTTAACCAAAAAATGAAAAAAAAAAACGACATATTACCAATATCTTGAATAATTCTGGTAATCTGGTAAAAAAATATAATTATCATGCTTTATTTCAAGTACCAGATATTGCACTTAATTTTTTAGGGGGATTTGATACAATGTAATGTTGTGAAGATGCCCTATAGAAAAATATAATAAATATAAAAATGAATTGATTGAATTGAAATAGCCACACCCTAGGTTGAACCAAACCTCCCACCAGAAACCTGAAGCCATAACCCCTGCTACCCTGAATAGGACAAGCGGTTACAGAAAATAGATGGATGGATGGATAAATTGAAATATCATGCTAATAAGCTAATCAACCTGCTTATATTGTGGCAGATTGTCAAGTACACTCTCAGATAAAAGGGTAAAAATTTGAACTGCCGCACCCTTGTAATTGTACCTTCCAATGTACAGAAATGAACTCAGGAAATTCCCCAAGGTACAAACAGATCCCTTCCTCAGAGTCCATGTCTGTACCTTAAAAGGTACAGTTACCTACAGCTACAGAGTACAATTGACAGACCCTTGAGGGTACAATGCCAGTGACAAGCAAAGGTAAAAATTTTTGCCCTTTTTCTGAGTGAGTAGACGTTTACAAGATGAGCATGAAAGAATCATAGGACAACAGGGTTTAATAAAACTAAGGCTTTATTAGAAGCAAAACAAAGGGAATGGAACACTTTTAAATAGAAAATAAAAAAAATCTTCAGGTTAAACCCCCTCTCACCACAACAGACTTATTTTGCCCCAATTCTTGTCCAGAATTCACCTAGCTGATCCAGTTTATCTCAAGCATTGTGATAAGGGTCAGCTGGTATTCGTTAGCCAAAGGCATCTGAATCAATCCTTATGCCTTACTTTTCTTGCCAACAGACAATATCATAAACTCTTTTAAGTGCTTTAACTGTAATCTATTTTGATATTTGTGCAGTTCACACAGTGGCTGTAAGATATAATGCATATCATACATAAAACCCATATAAATAATGATCCTACAGCAAGTAAACCTGTCATATACTGTAGTTCACCAGACTACATCACAGGACATTCCATTTTCCTACTGGCAGTTCTGTAAATGACCGCCAGATGGTGCAAAAAACACGTTTGCTGCCACAACGACAAAATCAGATCAATTTGACTTCAATTTAATTTAAACAAGCCTAGTATATTTGTAGCACATGTTTAGCTGTTTAATTACTTTCAAATATTGTTTATACTGATGAGGACTGTAACATGTCAGTGTCTCAGTACAGAGTATCCTTCTTGACAGAATTGATGATGTTCAGTTACACTCTTAAATTTGTAAGATTTATGTTATTTTGGTAAAGTCACATTGATTGAAACCCTTAATCAATCAAACCATATTTTAGAGGATATTCAGGAATGTTATGAAATATTAGTTGCATCCATTTATCAATGTATATATTGGCAGAAAACTAACACACACCTGAAAAAATTGTCCCCACAATGTGCTGCTCGCTGTGCTGTATACTGTGTTGCTCGCTGTGCTGTTCACTGTGCTGCTTGCTGGGCTGCTTACTGTGCTGCTCACTGTGCTGCTTACTGTGCTGCACATTGTGCTGCTTGCTGTGCTGCGAACTGTGCACCACACTGATACTCTGAGATTATCCGATCCTCTGCTTCCTGGCCAAAGAGCTGCACAGGAAACCTTCGCTTTGATTTTGTTCTTTTTAGCAAAGGCTGCGCTCCCTGCTACCCTGTCATGAGCGTCACCTCGCATTAGCGCTCCGCAGTCAGATACACATACTCCTGAACATGTTGTTATAGAAAATTGAATGTTTACAAATATCATACATTGGACTATTAAATAAGTTACCAGAACAAAGTACTACAATCTCTAAAACTAGAAGTGTTTCCACAATTTTGGCTACTAATGTATATCTGATTCTGTGTCAGCTGACATTTACAATACAATACGGGTGACTTCCATAACTTCATACTTGCATTCCAGATTAATCTGGTCTCCCGAGGCACAGGGCCTGTGCATGTGTAAACTCACAGAACTTCCACTGTGATTTTATTTATTTTTTGCATGCTAAGTAGGAACCCAGGCTCAGAGTTTCATCACGACGGGAACATTGTGTGGCGCTCGATCGCATCCCAGGTGATGGTGGTGCTCTGATGTCAGTGGCATTGTCTGCCGCATGCTCTGAGTAGCTATGAGGGTGAGGGGAACACTTTAGGCCTGGCCAATGAGGGCTGAAAGGCTGGGACATGCCGCTAATGACCAGGCGGCGTGGTCTCACTGTCCGGGGGCTTTCTGCAGAAGAGTGAGGCTCATTGTCAGACATCTGCTTCAGGGACAGCCATTCAGCCTGTACTCTTTTGAGATGTACTGTGATGGGTTTCTGAATGTTTTTTCCTGGTACGTAATAAGAACCTGCTGTCCCTGCATCCACCCAAAAAAAAGAGCCCAATCTTCCATATGACATGACAATTAAAGCATTACACACATCATGTCATACACAACATTGTATGCAAAGATGTTAACCCTAACCCGATTCTCTGATCATGTTCTGACGTGTTTTTTTCCTTGTATTTTGGATCATGCTGAAAGCTGTCACTGAATGCTACCCAATAGCACTGATCAACAAATTGTTACTTTTTTTTATATGAATCAAAACAGGTGAATCTTGTAGATTTTTGTGCTGAATTCGTATACACTGAATAGCCAAAGCAATAATGTCGACTATGTAGTAAAAATGGCATGTGTCAAAGTTGTTTCATTCGGCAGTAATTAGAGTGGGGTCCAAAGGAGGGGCAAACCATGAACTGCTGACAGGGTGCGGGGTGCCCAGAACTCGTCGATGGGGGATGTGAATGAAGGCTGTCCCATCTGGTACAAAGAGAATGGCTATCGTCGGCACAGGTGACAGACGATTTTGATGATGATCACAGGAGAATTGTGTCATGAGTAGGTTTGGATACCGAAACCCGGCGTAAATACGACACCGACTCCTAAACGATTGTTATGTACTGATCTATTAGTCTGAAGGCTTTCATAGAACGTGATCCAAAGCTGCTGTTTTTCTTTAGGCTCCGTTTGCTAAATTTGACAGTATTCATTATACAGTATATTAATTGGCGGTGGTCTGCCTGGATGTGTAGACGGTTCCTTTGGAAAGTTAAGCTAAGCCCTTGTTTGTTAGGCTGTTTAATGTGTATGTCTGCCTGGTCTTCATGTGTGCAGATGCTGATACTCCCACAGCCTGTCCGTATGGGTGCGTGTCGTTAGGAAATGTGCGTTTTAAAAGGCCAGACGGATGAGTGCTCCTATTCAGTATAGCCCTTGGTGACGTTAACCTGTCCATTCCTCATCTATCTATGATGACTTTTCAGTTTTTGCTATGGCTTCAACTTAGAACATTGCCTCTCACTGTGTTATCAGTAGTTGGTATTTGATCATTTTGAATAGATAATTGTCTCACAGTGGCCTTTATATTTGCAAAATTGAATATTTGTAACTAAATTTAAGATGTAGTACATAGTTGTATGTTCATTTCTTTTAATAATCATTGTATGTTTTGTATTTATTAAATGTGATAGCTAAATATTTACTAAAAATTGCATAATTAAAACCAAAATTGTAAACCTACCTAAGAACACAAATCCATTTATGTGTTGTGCTCTGGGCCCATATTCCCTGAGTGGTGGACAGTTAGATGAAAAATCCACAGGTACTTTCTCTCAGCTAAAGGATAAGCATTTGATTGTAACTGAAACTCATTGTCTGAAAGGCTTTCATCTGAGAACAGGCCTTAACCTCTGTACTGCTCCAGGCTGCTGGAAGCCTCAAATCACCCAGAGTTTCCTCTCACCCATGTCCATTCCTGGTAATGAATTATTACTCCGGATTTTATAGCTTCTTCTGAATGCACTCAAAAATGTCTATTAGGATTGCCTGACCGCCAGTGCCACTGCGGGTCTGAGTACATTGTTGTGATATATTACTGCTAACTGTGATGATGCAGACCCAAATGACATCTACCACCCTCTACGTTAGGGTTTGGGGAGGTGTGCTAACAACCCATGAAATTCTAGAAAAAAGAAATCTGTTAATCCTTTTTGCTTGGCTCTTCTTTACCTTGTTGAATTTCACCACCGTTTTAACTACTTGTCCTCACTGCTAACTATACAAGTAGTCTCATGTATAGTTTGCACTTCAGTTACCCACTAGTAAATGGTTTACTCTGCATGTTTTACAGTATCCTTTCTGACTCCCATACCTAGTGCATATTCTGCCTTTATTTTTTTCGTCTATTGATGTAACTCTTTGTTCTCATTTAAAGATAGACTTGTGTAAACACCATTCGAAATTCAATAAGTGCAGACTGTTTACAAGATTCTTCTTCTGTCTGAAGATGAAAAGATTTTGCCAATTTTAATGACCTAAAACTTTATGTTTACATAGTATTTGAGTCAATATTGTTCATGTTCCTGCTAATGCAGCAGATTATCAACACACAAACCTACTGAAATTATCCAAGATTTTGCTTTCACTTTAACTTCCTGAGACCCCACCCATTCATTTATGTCCATTGCAGTGGACATGTTGTTTTTTCATCTATCTTTTCACTGATGTAAGGAAACATATTTATTCATGTTGTAGACTAAAGAGGACATACTGTGAAATTAAAAAGTAAAACTTTGAAAAAAATCTAAATTGTAAGATTTCTTATTTCCTCCAAAGACAAATAACTTAAAATTGAAGGACACTGTGTTACACACACTGTAACACTGTATATACTCAAAATCATGTTCACTGCATTGTGTGTATAATGCATCTGCTTGTTCCTTTTATACTTGGTAGTTTATTCAATACTCTGCAAAAGTCTTAAGCAGTCAAAGGGAATGTTTAAAGCTACTTGTCTGGATAGTAGGTGTATATTTGCTCAAAAAAAAAACACAGCTTAATTTTAGGATATAGCCAAATAAGAATAACATAATTTCTTTTGTTTCTTCTGTTCCCAACAAGTCTTGTATGATGGCGAGATGAACACTGCTGCAGTTCCCAAACCTCTCCTCGGGGACACCCCAGCCATTCCATTTCACATCCAGCTCACTGAATTAATTTATAAAATTGTCAGTGATGTATTGATTAGCCACACAAGCTGTGCAAGGGGTTGAGTAAAGAAATACAAGGGGCGTATTGGACGATGGCTGCAAATACGGGGGTGATTTAATAGAGGTTTTGAAATAGTTAAGCTGGAAGGCTTTGACAGAAAAAGTACCACTGTTTTACACCAACATGGAGGTAATTTAAACATCATTTCTATTGACTGCCAAAGCTATGATAATGTTAAATCCAGTTCAGTCAATGTAGATGAAGGAGAAGAAGTAAGTTAATAGTGAGATTTTTAAAGGCTTAAAGCTATTGAGCCATGAGGTGCGTACATGAGGGTGAACAAACAATGAAGGGTATGACAGATGGTGTAAGGTGTTGAAGACTGACAAGAACTGGCAAGGACTGTAATGCTGCTAGGCTTGTCAGCTTAGTGGTGTGTCGTATGGATATGAAATGGTGAAACAGGCAAAAGACATCCCACCGAATCAGTACAAGCGCATGTGAATTATAAGGAACGGGATCTCTGCGGGAGACCTTCTATACCTTGTGGGGACCAAGACTTCAGGAATCAGGGCTGATCACGTGCCAGGCAGGTAAAATCACATGCCAGGCAGTACTGGGAAGGCATCACAGTTGTTTTGTACATGTACCATACTTTACAATATGGTATACTGTATATTACTGGTATAATTTAAAATCAATTTTGAACATAATTATATTATCAGACACTAGCATGTTCTCTGCTGGAAGGCAGAAGCATGAGGCATATTGCGATGGGCTGGCATCCCACTCACAGTATTCTGCATCTTTGAAAATAAAATATGTCTTCTGGGATAAGCTGCAGACTGACAGTGACCCAGTGCTGAGTAAAAGGTTGCCTGATAGAGCGATGCTTACTTACTTTACTACTATTTCACTGCAAAATGAACTGTTTGTCTTACAGGTATTGTTGTCCCACTCAACAACCACCTTCAGTATCTAGACTATTTCCTGTCTTATACTGATGCAGCCAATGGCGCTGGCCTGCCTGTAAGCCTGTGGAATTGCCATGATCAGTAGTGAGGTATGACATTCACCAGTGTAATTTTATGATCTGTGATTTGTACATCCAAAGAAAAGGTTGGTTATTTTGTCATTTCAAAAATAGCCACATTGCCAGTAACATCACCAAACACGAGCAATCTAGAATTGGAACTCACTTTACTGGCCAGGTGAAAATGCATGTACTAGGAATTTGTTTTGCCAGTATTGGTGTCTACATTCACATGTAACATAAAATAAAAAGAACATAAATTAAAGAAAAATAGAAAAGTAGGAATACAATAATAGAATAAAAGAATAAAATAGTACATATAGGTATGAAAAAAGGTATGTAAGTGCATATATAGGTATGGAAATATATGATATCCAGTGATGAAAAAAGGTATGTAAAGATGTAAAATCAGCTAAAAAGATTATTAATTTGACATTTTAAATTTTGACGTTGATTTCACATTTTAAAAAATCATAAGTTGTTGATAAATTACTTGGAATGTTACCAGATAGCAATTAGTACAAAATTGATAACACAATTACACAATTACAATAGTAAAATTATATTTGCAGTTTCTAATAAGTATTGTGGATATTTAGTTCTCTCTAAAATACCTCCTAAGATATATTTATGTCCTTTTGTAGAATTTTGTCTGGCATCAGAATGCACTTTTGAACTGCTCATGTTTATTGCTCATCCATGTGGGTTTGGTTTATTGTACAAATTGTGCTGTAGCTGTAGGTTGAGTCAACTATCCGAAAAGACAGCTGGAACATGCTGATAAGATCTCCCAGCTTTAATATATGTTTTCACTTCAATGTATGTTTCCTTGTGTTCTGATTTTGTGGTTAGTGGCTTTTGAAACTTCAATTCAGCATATGACTGAAGTCCTTTGAGTATATAGTACCCTCTTGTGGTAAAATATGGATCTGTAGTTTAAGTCCAATAATTTGAGGTTTTATCCATCTATCTATTTACCTGTGTAGAAGACTGGAGGAAAAAAGTGGCAGTTGGCATTTTTGGAGACATAATTTCTTAGATGAACAGAATGACATTTACCTGTGGGGAATTTGTGTGGTTTTAACGTATCCCATCTTGCTCTCCAGGAGAGGCACAGAGTAAAGTGTGTGGTGAAAGCACAGGGTCAGCCTATGGCCAGCAGCCCAGGAGCAGAGAAGGTTAAGGCCTGTGTTTCAGGGACCCAACGGCGATATTATTACGCAGCTGAATGTGAACTTTCAAGCTTCCAGGCACAGCACTCTAAATCACCGACCAACACTCTGTGTCTCAAAAAGCACAGGGCTGCTCTGGATGGGACGCAGTCCAGCGTTTAACAGACATAAGTGGGCTGCTTAAATCTTTAACATTTCGGAATTAGTATGATCGCAATGGACAAGTGGTTTAGATTAAATGATCTGAGCATGTCAAAATACGCTGTACTTGTGTGGGTGTGGTGTCATAGCAACAGCAATAAACATCAGAACATAGCTAGGGCATATTTTGGCCTTTTAATGGTTTATAGTTTGCAGTGGTACGATATAGATTTATTAATGAATATGTAAATTATACAAATAACACACACAGACACACGCACACACATGCAAAGACCTGTACTCATATCTTTGTGGAGACTCTACTTTTATTTCAATGGGCAAATCCCTAATCTCAAAAATGACACCCCCTACCCAGCCCTAACCTGAACCATAGGTAACCCAACAAAATACAACACTTTTGACATTTTTAGCCTTTTGATTGCAGTCACATATTTTTATAAAATTGAATTTCCCCTTGTCAGGACAAAACATTGTACCTACATTATAAAATAAAAACAGGTTTATATTACATTGTGGGGACATTTGGTATGATTTATGGTACTATTACTAATTATAATTTAATGGTAAAAATTAAACAGATCTTCACTTTGCAACTGTAAATAAAAATCTAATACCTAATACGCTATTTAGACAGGCATTCCATTTCAAACTAGATGCTTAGAAAAAGAAAGCTGAAGTAACAAAATAACTGGTAAATTGTGATGTTTACCAGGCTCCAGTGGCTACAGACTTTGCAGACCAGCAAGCGCATTCTTCTGTGAGGGAAACCCCAGAAAGCACCTGTGCCCTCGGCTGACCTCATCGCTGCTCGACCCTGAGCCATCGCAGGTCAGGGGGATCAAAGGCGCTACACAGATCAGGCCTCCGCAAGTGCAGGCAAGGAGGTTATCGCATTTCACATATCACCACTCCCCGATGCCGACTTACTGGTCGCTGAAATTTTCAGCCCGGGATGTTGTATAAAAATGCATCTCTGCGATAATATTTTTTAAATGGATAAACTGTAACTGTGCTGTATAAGATGGATCATACCTGGAGCACTGTACATGTTCCTCAAGAATAGCACACTGTTCATTCATGTTGTAAGTGCAGTAAATAATTTTTTTTCACTGTTTATTATTACTTTTGGACACTAATATCACATATTCATTCATTTGCTCAGCAAACACTCCAGCGTATATGGTCATAGTGGTACAATAATCATCGACAGTGTACAATGGCAAAACAATGCTAATCAGTGAAATTCAGGAAGTATCCTCAGCAAAGTGAAAGGCACGTGTGCTTATAACAGAAGCTCTGATGGCTGTCAGTTTCATAAAGATCTGCAAGGAAGAATGGAGGATTTCCCCCCCTTTCCTTATTTCTTTAGGGGCAGAATTGCCCAAGCCATTAGCTGACCTATTAACAGGTCACCGGAGCTGCATCAGCTAGTGAATTCCATGAATACAGGACTCATCGAGGCAAACTGGATGGTTGCCATGGCAATTCATCTCGTGCTATTGTGAAATTTACTGTAGATTAATGACAAATGCCTAGTTCCTGTCTGGTGGGCTGGTTGAGTCTTTACAAAAACCAGGGCGGCAATGGGGTAGAGAGATTTTTGGGGGGACGGGGAGACTCCTCATCAAAACCAATGTATCTTTTGAGAGACGTACCTTTTGCATCACAAATTACATTTAAATGAATTTGCTTTTTCCAAAGTGGTGTACACAGCGATTCTTGCTTCATCCACTGGGTGTTGGCCACAAGCCCGCTGTTCTGTTAATGCCACAGGCTAATGCCACAACAACAGAAGCAGATGAAGGAGAAATTGAAAGGTTTTATGTTTCAGGACAGAGGTTTGAACTTACTATCACAGTTGGATTTGGAGACGTAAACAAAACTGACGAGCAACGAATCGGTGTCTGCAAATCCATCAACCACTTCACTGCATGCAAATTCTGTGAATGACCAAAGCATCATCTTTACACCTGAAAGATCGCCTGATGAATTAAATTTTTTCAGTGGAAAAGCTCAATCGAAATAGTGAAGACATGGCCTGGATATGAGCTATCAATATGGCAGCTCCAAGTGAAGCAGAAATAGGAACAAGGCTGTCTAACTTCTGAGAAATGAAATGGAGATTCCCACTGCCTTCAAGGAAAACACCAGTAACTGATTCTAAATCCTGGACCTACAGTACTTGTTAGAGAACCAGAGGAACTGTGGATGGAATCAGCACAGATGGAACGAGTGATGACACAGACATATTGGAAATTGCAGACAAAAAAGGAACCAAAATCAAGAAAGATAAGACCAATATTACAACATCTACAAAGTCGCTGAGGCTAAAAAAAAACAGATGATGGAAAGAAATGAAAAGGGATGCCAAGAAAATCTTAGACCTCTCTCTATCATACAGACATAAACAACTAAAATATATGTGACAAGGTCAGATACATGGATGAAGCTTCAATAATGGAAGTACAGAATAATGGAGGACAGGATAGCCCTGAGGTCACTTCCAGAAGGAAGATCAAGGGGGCAGATGACATCAATAGGAATTTGACGAGAAATTAATCTGCGCTCCAAACAAATTATACCAACAGTTTGGAAAACAATTTGATAGCATATGGATTGAAAGAGATTAGTTTGCATTCTATTACCAACAGAAACCTATTGGAATATACAAGGAAAATTCCTTAATATGACAGTAAGATGATGCAAAAGAGCAGTCAATGCAATTTAGAACCCTGTGCAGAGAGAGAATTAATTGAGGTACAAGCTGGATTCAGGAGAGACTGAGGAAGTGACATCATTGCTGAGACATGATGAATAATCAAAAATAAAACAAGGAATGCGTGTCTGGACTGGAAGAGACGTTTTACACGGTCATCAGTAACTGACATGGACTTCATGGGACATAAAAACAATTCACTTAAATTAAAATCTAGTGCAATTTAAGTCATGCTATCATAAAAATCTTGCTACATACGAAAAGCAGCACAATATGGCCTGTTAAATCTGAATAAACAATAATATCTGAGCCAATTATATCTGAAACCAATTCCCAGCTCCCAGTGTCTATAAAGCAGGCCATACAAGCATGCATCTCATCAAAAACAGTTTTTTGAATGTTTCTGAAAATTTTGATCTGAAAAGATATATGTATTAAAACTGCAATTCAGCATAAGAATCATGATGTTTTTTTCAGCAAACATTGCAGCCACATTGATGCTTTTATAACCACAAGAGTGTTTCACCGGGGAAACTTTCCCACATGATTTATTGAGCCCGGCCTGCAGATCACGCGCACGCCTGCGTGGCGCCGTACTCCGGGTGCCCTCAACACCCCCCTCCAGTCGCCACTCCGCCCATCATATAACTCTGAAACCATTATACTTGTCATGCCCTCTGGCAGGTCCCAGCAGCTGTGCCCCCCCCCCCCCCACCCGGAAGAAAACCACAGACCCAGCTGGGCCTGGCAAGCGATGACTGATACCGACTTTCCTGCTGAAAATGCATTTTGCTGCTTTTAATCCTAACCATGAGCACATTTCTTTTGTCTAAAGTGAAGGGAAAGGTCTTGGATACGATCAATGAGAAAATGATTTTGTTTTACGTGTTTGGCATTCTGTAGAATGGTTCCGAGAGATTTACATGCACTGTTCTAAGCAATAAAGCTTTTTTGTTTTAAAGTGTACCTTTTTCAAACACTATACTTACTGAATATACTGGCCCAACATGTCCAATAGAAGTTCCTTGCGGAAACACTTCCAGTTTTTAGAGATTACAGAAAATTATTCAACTGTTGCTCCAGTTACTTATTTAATCATACAGTGTACGATATTTGTAAACATTCTCTGATTGTTTATACACATTACTGGCAATATTCATGTAGTAATTCTTAAAGTGTAATGCCAAAAATGCCAGGTATTTCCACAATTTTGGCCAGTAGTGTACCATGTGACCGAATTATTTACGTAGTATGTCATTATGCTAAGTAACGCTACGTTATGTGATGTACTATGGTGACACCAAGTTAAGTTTTTGTTCTTTACAGTCGTTTCACTGTCGCTCACGCAGTTGCATGCCTGCTATCCAGAGGTAAGATTCCTGTCTCTCTGGAGCCACTGCCCCCCCCCCCCCCCCCCCCCCCCCCCCCCCCCCCCCCCTTCCCCCCCCCCCCCCCCCCCCCCTCCCCCCCCCCCTGCGCGGCGGGGGCAGGCCTAGGCTTCTGGTTCCTCAGAATATGTGCAAGAAGCCAAAGCCTTTTAGCTGAGGTGTTGGCTGCCAGTTCGATTCTCCGCGCTCCTTTTCATTGTCTTCGGGAGGGCGGGCAGTTCTGCATTCCAGAGGCCTGTCTTCATGCATTGCTGAGACGTGGCCTTCAGTTAATAAAGACAGGAATTTCTACCTGTTGGAGAGGAGGCCAGCTTCAGCTCCAGTGCTGGGGGGCATCCCGCCCCCCACTGTTGTGACAACGGCAGATGTTAATAGAAAGTGAATGACAAGCGTTGGAGGGTGAGCAGGGAGAACTGGTCAGATTCCGCATTACATGTTGTCACAAGCAGGTATCACGAGCAGCTACAGTCAGTGCTCTGCTGCAACTTCGGGGCTAAATCACACTATTTCACTAGTAAATGCCTCAGTTTCCTGAGACAATACCTCAATTAATCATTCAAGGATCCATTAGCGGCAGCTTTGTTTACTTTCAAATGTGTATTCCAACTCAGAAACTGCATTTATTGCAATAAAATCTACATAAAAGTATATCGACCTGTGTAGGTTGTGTTATAATGCGTCGACCTGTGAAGCAGGAAAACAAGTTAGGGCTGAGAAATTATTTCCTAACTTTTATTTTGGTATAAATCCTGTATAAATATATTTGCTGTATAAAAATAAATGCTGTAATAGGAAGTAATTAAACATTTGAATAATGTTTCAATATCTCAAGTTACATCCAAATAGCTTCAAATGTTTTCTTGTTGCAAAAATACCTTTAAATGTTTTCTTTTTCAATTTTGCCTTATTTTATATGTATATTTTCAATTTATCATGTTTTTGTAACTTTTGTTGATCACATCTATTAATTGAAAAAGACATTTGTAATAGTCCGTTGATTTTTACTTCCTTTTTAAGTGTCATTCCTCTGAAAAAGAAAGCCTTAATTCTTAAAAATCCAGTTGTTACAGTACTGGACACTAGATGGCACTGTGCCCTTAGAAATAGGACATGGAAGCTGAAGGCAAAAGACTTAACCTCTCAGAGAGGTTTTGCGTGGTTGCTAATTTGGGCAGCTGCTGGTACATGCGTGCGCATGGGTTCAGTTACACAAGAGGCACTGCATTTTGTGGCGATTCAATGGGATAAATTCTGCTGAGATACAAATGAGGCACCTGATAGCTGGGATCCACCGCTTGACATCTGGAAATGGAGCAGAATGTGGATCTTCTACGATCTTCTAACCATTGCAAAGAATTTATTATGTGCTGTGTTGCAACCATTGCTGTAAATAAGACAGTGGGTTGAGTGGGACATTGGCTTGCAATGTCTCAGGCTGTAAAAGTATAACAAAAAATAAAAAGAAATGTGTGGGGCTGTGTTGTTGCTTGACTGTGGTTGTGGTTCCTGCTTGGGACCTCAGAGATGCCATGGTGTCAGCATCTTTCTGGCACTCCAAACTTAGGGGGTCTGCTGGGCAGACATTTTATGCTGTTTATTGCGTTCCTCCAGCTCTGTACACATGCACGCTCATGGACAACTGAACGGGCAAGAATCAGGACATTTTATCAGGAATTGCTACAGATGTCATCGGTAGGAAGCTATTGTTTTGTGTTTATATCGTTGTAGGCATCAGAAGGGAAGGGAAGTGGATTTACCCCATCATGGAGGTACACAGTAAATACCTCCACCTGAGTCAATAAATAGCATCCCCAGTCACACAATCTAGTACTACTGACTATCTGAGTCTTTGTGGTAAACATCGCACAGGCAAACAGAAGAATTTCCTCCACACGTTTCAGCTGGAATACATAAACCCATAAATCCCGTTAAAGCTGACCCAAACGTCCGGTTAAGAAGTCGATCTCGCTTTGTGTCCTCCGATGCTTTATGTGGTTGCGAGCAAGAGCCGTAAATTTTGACCATAAGCAAAGAAGCCTCACTGTCTGGCACCAGGGGGCTGAGCCCGGGCTCTGTGTGGTACTGTGAGAATATTCCGGGGGGCATCAAGACCCCATTCTCACAGGGTGGGGCTATAGTCTCTCTGCAGGAAACGCTTGGCCTGTGATATGCACGGCTTCCAGAAGTGAATGTTTGGCCTACAGCACGTTACCACTCTTTTCTTGGCTCATTTATATTATATTTCCATCTCTAGCCCAATAACCTGTTGTAATATATATTTTAAAGGCCCATTATATGCATTCATTTAAACAGAACTATGTTTAAGTAGTTGTATGACATCACACATCATGCTTGCATGTATATTACGGATCCCACAATTTGGCATGTACAGTCTTTCTGCAAGGTTGGTGTTATTCTGACCAAACTCATTCAGATCTCACTGCTTTATGGGTTGTTTCTGCAGGATCGACCACCGTGAGATGTCACTGCTGTAGACTCTTATAGCGCCTGCAGGACAGCAGCGTCTCACGAGAGGATGCTTCCGCGGGCCGCTGAGACGGCAGCCTTATCTCCGCCGTGGCGCTGGATCACCCCGCTGTCTGCCGTGTCTCCATGTAGCGTCAGGGAGCTGCCAGGATGGTCTTTGTCAGGAGCAGAGCGTCTCCTTACCTCCGATTTAAACACCAGAAGTGAACACAGCAATGACCGACTGACCTTCTGATCAGCCGCGTACCAAGCTGGGGGAAACTCCAATCAGGTGACGTCTTATGGGTGATTTGTAACTCCCCCATTGTGGCATTCAAATAACAATCAATTTTACTCATGAAGGATCGACGCGAAAAGGAATTATCAAATGGTGTCGGAAAAGTAACGATGGAACCGCAGAGCAGCTACATTCTCACCTGCTGCTTCGTTCATAAAATAATGAAGGTAATAAAGGTAATAAAGGGCAAGTAAGTGCCAGTGAAACTGCCAGGCTAGACATGGCCATCTTTGAATTAGTTGCATAAAGCTTGGTCTTGTGGTCTGGGCTACTCAAAGGCCAAAAATTGAAGCCTGGTTAGATTTTGGTTAAACCTCATAAATAAGGACTGCTGTCCTGTGCTTACTTTGTATCCAGGCCAATACTGAGCTCTTATAACCGTCTCCGATGTACAAATAAAGCCAAGTGTATAATTGCCATCTCTTCAAAAACTGTGAATTTCCCACCATATACAAATTTAGTCCATTTGGAGCTGGAAATGGCAATACTGCGGGTGTGACCGGCCTCTCCCCCTGCCATGTGAGGGTGAGGTGCAAGCGCTTTGGCTATGTGGACTAGGGGGCTGTGAAGGCACAATTGCAAGAGCTAGAAAAATTCTAGAACTAGAACTTATTTATTTATTTATTTATTTATTTTTTGGGGGGGGAGGGGAGACAAAGTCCAAAATGGCAGAGGAATATGCATGCTGTCTGCTCACTGAGTAGAATCACAGTCATATAATTAAAATCGCCATATTAGGCCATACCTGATGTACTGCTTTGTCTGTTGTATATATTTATTAAACAGCCCTTCTCCATTCAATTTTTATTTCAAAAGCACTCTGTACTGAGCGTTGGAAAACAGTGCTTGTTGTCAAAATAACTTCTTATTGGTAGGAGTTAGACTGACTGATTTGGCTTTCCCACCCTGCAGCGAGTTCATCAAGGTGCAGTCTGTGGGCTGTAGACATGTTTGACAGAGGATAAAAACGGAGACAGCAGTCGCGATGCGCTGTCTCTTTATAAGGGCGGGGCTTCTCCCTCCCTTCAGCCTTTCTACCTTAATAACAGCCCATCTCCGCGCAGGCTTTGATGGTGCCGGCTTTATGGGCCTTGTTTAATATACACCGTGCTCGTCTCCTCTCGCTCTCTTGCTCTCTCTCTCTCTCTCTTGCTCTCCTCCGCTGTATTTGTGGCCGGTCTCAGTGCCAGACACCCTGAGGCTGCAGCAGCGCCAGTAAGTCTTCCCACCTCTGTTTTTGTGGTGGGAGATGACATGTTGAAGCTTTGAAGGGCAGGAGAGAGAGAGGGGGAGGAACACATCACTCTGCGAAATACTGAGATGTCATGTGGCCTTTAGTCCGCCCAGATTCTCTCACTGTCTGTGTGGGCAGGCTGGAATGGAGATGGGATCGGCTTCTCCTCTCTCACCCTCCCACCCTCCCTCCCTGCCTCCCTCTCTCTCTCTCTCTCTCTCTCTCTTCCTGTGTGCTAATGTTTGTTCTTTATTTCTCCTCCATATAGGCTACTAAATGTTTGAAAATGGTTTAAAAAGTCACAATGTTTCATACTGAAAAACCTATTTTGATCCTAACTGTATGAGAAAAAACACTACAGATGTCATATATATATTACTTGCATACTTTACTCTTGTGGATGACAGGAACTTTTTATTGGGCCAAATTATTTTTTGGAGGTTTTCAAAGTCTTGGGTTTTGCGTCTCCTGAATCACACGTGAGGTCTCGCTGCGTATGAATGAAGCACACGCCCCGTTTCCGTTCGTTTGTGAAACTTCAGCGTGCCGCTGACAGCTGAAAAGGCATGGGCTGTGAGGCGGCTTTTGGAGACATGTTCCATTTTATCACCTCTCTGGAATGACATGAGAACCCATTTCAGGTTAAAAAAACAGACAAGCAGACAGCACACCTACTTATGTTTACCTAGGGTTAAGAAGCCAAGGTATCCTTCCTCCGAAAGACCACCTGTTTGGAAATCCACATTGCATATAGGCCCATGGGAGCAGCCTTGCTGAGTGGCGTGAGCTGTGGGTTAGGCATGGAAGGAGGGTGAATCGGGGGGTGGGGGGGGGTGTCTATGCTGTTGTATCATGCAACTTTTTGGCAACATGTTTTCTCACAGTCTCTTTATTTTTGTTTTGTCTACAGGGGCGAAGTCCTTTCTGGCAAAGGCGTGTTAGCGAATGGGGATTAAAGTGGAGGCAGACTGGCGAGAGAGTTACAGTTTACAAAGACGAAGCTTCATTCCTGTCTGACGATTGCATTACAAGGAGCCTATGGACGCATCCCATTCAAAGGGAATATGGAAAAACAATGGTGTTCTGTACCCTGATGATCAGGCTCAGTTTAGCTCCGCGTGTATCAAATATCTTAATATACTAATTATAATATATTTACATTTAATGGAGATTGTGATTTTAAGAGTAGTGCAGAAGTAGGCTTTGTGGCATAGCCGTGATTCTGCTCCATATGTTGAATTTGCATAGATTAATTTCATTTCAGATACATAAATATCATTAAAACGTTCTTGGAAAACCTCAGGATTTCCAGAAGCATGATTAAGCATCAACAGATTACTATATAATGCTTAAATTTTATGTGTTTCCTACTGGCCAGAGGACAACAGATTCAATAGATTAGCTTTCAAAATAATAAGCAAGCTAAATACCTTTCTGAAGGGAACTTGAATCACTAAAATTTGGTGAATGTGTCTGTTCTGTCTTTCCTGCTTTTTTGTCTCCTGTTTCACACCAGCTATTTGCCTTCTTGCTGATCTCTTTCCTGCCTTCGGTAACACATCAGCTTTCCTTGAGATAGCTGCCTTCAAACAGTGCCTGCATTGTGCTTTATCCTAAAGACCCACATCTTCCTATCGCTCTCCCCTTTCAGACCTGAATGTTTACCTGCACACTGACCACCTGCCCTCTTGACCCGATGTCTCTTACATCCAAACCCTTGCATATTGAAACCATTCATGAAAATATCTATTCTTATAATTTTCATAACGTGGTTGTGGTTCCTTCAGCTTGTTTTTATCCACTCACATTTTGGCACATGCCCTAAAACCTCTGGATGCCTCACCATTCTTGCATCCTCTCTCTCCAAGACACTTCTTGGCAATGTCCTGGTCATCTCTTTTCTGGAACTGCCCCTTTCTGCTTTTGTGCAATGAGTTCCTTCCCACATCTTTCCTTCTTTCAGCTTCCCAAGATAAAGGTTCGTGTCTTTTACTGCACGATGACTGTGGTTCAAAATGAATATCAAACTGTTATTCTTTGGTTCATCACCTTCAACAACAGAACAACACTGACAAAATTGTTGTATGGGTATGCTGATACAACAAAGACTGTGACGAACCATGTTCAACACTAGATTGTAGATTGTTATTATAGTTTGATGCTGTCGAGTCTTGGTGACCATAATAGACAGCATTCT
Organism: Brevimyrus niger; assembly: GCA_015164015.2. NCBI lineage: Eukaryota > Metazoa > Chordata > Actinopteri > Osteoglossiformes > Mormyridae > Brevimyrus > Brevimyrus niger. The sequence goes on along the minus strand of JAABNY020000095.1, from coordinate 30,149,886 downwards.
TCCTGTATGTTCTGTCTTCTGACTGAGTTTTCAGGCTTGCCAATGGTATGCTGGGCACTATATAGCCCCTTCCTATAATAGTAGAATCAGTTCTTTTGCATCTCTGGGATGTAATAAAGATTCCTTACACTGCAGCCTTGTCAGCAGTATGTACAGTAAAAGCTCTCGTATCTGGCATACTCAAGTAACCAGCACAATTCTAACATATCAGTATAAAAATTAAATATTCATAATAACACAATTCTATTAAAAATTTACACTAAACTTAAAAAAAAACACAAGAAATAACAAAGAAAAGCATTGCGCAATACAAATGTCAGTTCCTACGCATACCTCCAGAGTGACACGCTTTAATAGTCTTTCCCCTTGTCCCGTCATTGTTTACCTCGTGATCTCTTGTGTTATATCACATATCCAACTTCATCTGACATCACCTCATTGTTTTTGTCATTGTTAGTGTACGTGTGTGTGTGTGTATGAAAGGATTAAAGTATGTGTAAGAAATGTGTTAAAATTCAGTGTTCCTCAGGAGTAGCATTCAACCATCCAGAAAATTCAGCTATCCTACAGTACATTTGTCCCGAAATCGCTGAATACGAGACTTGTTTCGTAACCTGCTACATACTTAACATTGAGACCAAATCTATTCACCTGCAGGTGTGAGTGCTACTTTAACAACCCTTTAGCTTTATATATTTTGTGAAAATTTTGAACTTGTTAAATTTAAAAGGGTACGTAAGCTGAGCGTCACAATACATCAGATCTTTACTCTACACAAAAAAACTAGCACTTTTTGGCACTACACAAATTTTAGCAGTAATGTTTACAAACAATTAAAGAATGTTTACAAATATCATACACTGGATGATCCAATAATCAACTGGAATAAGGAGAATAAAATTCTGCAAACTCTAAAAATTCTAAGTGCTTCCACAGTTTTAGCCACTAGTGTATAGTGGAATTTTTCACATGCAGTAACATTTCAAATCAAATGTATTTTCAAACAACACATTTAAGGTCAATTCACTAAAATAAAAGTGGGCTGTGCCACCCAGGCAGTGCTGAACTCGGCTGACGGGTGGCTTCCCGTGTTTAGCGGCGCGTGTCCTGCCTCTGCGTAGCTGTTTAGCGG
>JAABNY020000095.1:30117246-30144292 GCA_015164015.2 Brevimyrus niger | reverse complement strand
CTCCTGTCCAGGGTACCTCATACCCAGTGCTCCTCTGCATGCTCCTCCCTAGGGTACCTTACACCCTGTGCTCCTCTGTGTGCTCCTGTCCAGGGTACCTCATACCCTGTGCTCCTCTGCATGCTCCTCCCTAGGGTACCTTACACCCTGTGCTCCTCTGTGCGCTCCTGCCCAGGATGCCTCATACTCTGTGTTCACAGTCACAGGCCCCAGGTTAGTACAGCGGAGCATCATTTTCTCCCAGATTCTGCAGGAACAAGCTAATGTCCTATACGAATTAAATATTCTTTCGGAACATTTGGAACAATATAATTCCAAACAATATAATTGATGTTCTGAAATAATAAAACTGCCCCGATAGTTGTGTACTCCATTAACACCATTTATACCCTATAAATGATCATAAACACCATATTTACTTATGCACATGGATTCAGGGTTGGCAGATGGTCTCAAATATTGTATTTATTTCTTTGTTTGTAGATCATGAAATATAATAGCATATCTATCCTACAAGTTCAATGAACTTGTACTGAGATGCAATGCAGGAAGGACATACTATGAACTGATCATGAAGCCTCCCTACAACATATATCATGAACAAAATTTCCTTTGGGATCAATAGACTATTTAACTAGTTATCATCTGTCTTTCTGCCTGTCCGTCTATCTATCTAACTATCTAGCAATGTTATAGGGTTATGTAGCCACAGTGTTTAATGTAACAACAGCATTGATGAAAACAGCTACATTAATCAGATTAATGGTGCCTGAAATATAAATCCCTCTATCACCTGCTTGTCCTGTTCAGGGTAATAGGGGTTGGGAACCTGCCCTGGAAGCTATGGGCACAGCCCATGGTACAACCAACCCCTCAGCACATCATTCACACCTACCAATAATTCAGCAACTCCAACTCACCGTCAAATGTTTTTGGACTGTGGAAGGAATCTGGAGTACTGGGGGGAACCCCACGCTGACACGAGAAGGTCATGCAAACTCCACACGCAGAGCCATGGCAGAGACTTGAACCCTGGTTCCAGAAGTGTGAGGCAACAGTACTATCCACTGTGCCACCAAGAAAACCGCAAAAGGAAAAATAAATAAATAAATAAATATTTTTTAAAGAAATAAACACTCACAAATCACAGACACGTCTGCAAAGGTATGCAAGTACTGAAAATGTCGTAATTTTTGTTGTGACAAATGATTTCTTCCCTTATTTGACTTTTTAATGTTTGTACGATTACTTAAGAAATAACTTTGACATAGAAATAGCTATTATCTTTCCTTGTATGCTAAAGGCATTAAGGCAGTGAAGACTGCCGCAAACGTGAATGAGCACATTAATTATGCCTTCTTTTTTCCCTCCTTCTGCTGCCAGGGCTAAATTTTCCATGGCTCAGAGCCCAGCTGCTGAGAGGACTGTTCCTCGAAGCTGCAGGGTCAGGAGAAATCATGAGGCTCCCCTGTGCTTGGCTGGAGTCTGGTGCCTAGCCCAAGCGAGAGAGCTTTGGCCCTCAGCAGACACTGGGGGGGGGGGGTGGGGGGAGCAGTAGGACAGAGTACATGAGGAGTCCCACAATAAACCATCAGTGAAAAATGCAGAGGTGTGCAAAACATGTACGATATTCCTGGTAAAGCTTAAAAATGTCTTTTGTTTATAAATGTAACAGACATGCACAGGATTGGCTGGTGAGTGTAAAAGCAGACTGCAGAAAACTTTGTCACAGGATCTGATTCCATCCATCCATCCATCCATCCATCCATCCATCCATCTACCTTCAGGAGTCTACCACAGGCAATACCCAGGATAGCATGCCATACAATCACGGGGCGCATACACAGAATTACCCACTATGGTGAATTAAAGTTTCAGCTTGATTTACCATGTACCCTCCATCTATCCATCCTTTTTCTGTACTCACTTGCCCTGCACATGGTGGCGGGAGTCTATCCTGGAGGCTATGAGTGCAGGGCAGAAAATTAACCAGGGTGGGGCACCAACCCATCGCAACACTGATAAGGTTCCCATATATATCAGAAATATAAATATAGCATAAAACAGAGAGGAGACCCAGACAACCAAAAGTTCACTCCAGTTGGACCTCACAGGTGTGTTTGCCAGATCACATACTGCTGTCACACCTCCCAGGCCTTTGTTGTGAAAACACTTGGATATGTAGATATGTATATGTCGGCTGCCAACTCTCCAAAGATTAAGCTCAGCATAGTAATTTACTTTGGATAAAGCAAGTAGATTTAGATGGCTATTGATATAAACACAGATATGCAAAAAATGCATTAACAAAACAAGTTTTCAGTAGTTTACTTAAATGTTGTCTCGAAATATTACTCATGACCAACAATTAAGTAAACCAGTGACAAGCAGCTGTCAGCTTCACTTTAAAAGGTCTGGTATCAATCATGGACAGACGTGCCAAACTGGCCCTTCAGAGCCAGCGAAAGCACCTCATTTATGTGTTTTGTTGCACACCACTTTCCACACGCTGGTCATGTTCGAAGACAATGTGGGCCTGCAATTAGGCTACGGCTATGGAAAAAAAAACCTCAATGATGTCATATCCTTCCGTGGAATGTATAGAATTGCAGCAGAGGACAATTCCCAGTGTTTGCTTGAACCCTAACTGGAAATGAATGGGAGTGCCTGGAGTTCAATGTAACACATGCCTCAACTGCAACTGGATTGCTGCAAGAAGGTTCTGGGTGACGCAGCATGGTTAACTCCTGCTAAAGAGCTTGTGGATTCTCAGTTTTTGTTATTTATGCATCGTGAAACCCTCACTGTGAATCAGTATGGGGCTGTTTGTTTGGGCCCCGAAGGCAGGCACAGATGTGCCGAGATATAAAACACCCAAACAGGAAACAAGAGATTTTTCTCTCTCTCTGTCTCTCTCTCTTTTTAAATTGGTTCCATACCATGGCAGACTGTGACATGATTAGAATGTTGACACTTTTGGGGGGGGCAAGGGGGAGGGGGGGGGCAGATGGAGGCAGTTTAATGCGACACAGTGTGTCTGTATTACTTTTAACCATGCAAATTATATGACAACATGCTTTTTGAAGAACGCCACAAATAATTTCTTAGCCATTGAACAGGTATGAATTCTGCACTCCTTCAGCTGCAGAGTACAGATCCCACACATGGATTTGCCATTAATAAAGTTTATTCCTATAATTGTGTCATTGAGCATTCAATAAATCCCATTCATCTGTCTTCATCCTCGGCTGGAATATTCTCCTGGGGTCTAGAAGTCTGGGACACAAAACGCGAAAACCCCAGAAAATATAAATAAATTGGCAAGATTTTTCTTGTGGTTCCGTCTGTCCAGGACGCACTCTGTGAGCGCTGCCAAGCTGAGCGTCTACATTTGGGTTTGGCTGTTCCCTCTCCCGGCGGCTCAGCCTTCAAGACCGCAGGAAAAGGAAGCGAAGGCCTTCTATAGGCTTAAAAAATATTGTTCTGGGTAAAAATGGCCATGAAAATTGCAGCATCCAACTTTCCTATGCAAACAAAGGCGCTTTGAAAACGGAGGAGTGGCTTCCTCTGGGTCTCCAGAGCTCCTGGTGCCATCGGACACGTAACAGTTCCTTAAAACTTAAACGCAGCCCAGGTTACCGTCTCTCGCTGAAATTTCACTCTCCAGTTACACTGCACTGCATTTCATTCTGTGGTGTTACACTTACTAAATGTAATAGTTACTTTTTCATATGGATGACAGAGCCTTTACACTCTATCATTATTTGTCATCAGAAAAGATTTGTAATGTTTGTGTGTGTGACACCAAAGCTATCGTATAGTTCAACGTTTGAATGTGAGGCTGCTTGACGTGTGTGTGACTTTTGTCTGATGGGTTTTAACTCTTTGTCTGGAAGTATTATATAATGCGAAGAAAATGTTTTTAGAATGCCAGAAATCATTTTTGACAACTTCGCAGTTAATCATTCTCTGTTTCCTTCTCTGTGATCAAGGTCTTATGTTCAGTGCTGGCTGGCAAACAAAATGCCTGTTTAAGCTACATTAGCTTTCTGTATTGCCGATGATCCCACAGCGGACCTTTGCGGCCCATTGCCTGTGTGTGCTTTGGATGTGCACTGAAAAATGTCCTGAGAGGGCATTACCAACTGCCCAAATATTCCCTTATGACAAATTTCCCCCCTCAGGTCTTCCTGAGCTGCCAAGGTTTTGGCTCGGCCTGGTCTGCCACCTTATTAAAGGCCAGTAGGGCCTCATGCGGGTATTTTTCTTGGAGCAGAGCAGTGTGTTTTGGGTTGACAGGCAGTAAGATTCAGAAGGGGGATGCTAACCACTTCAGATGAGTGTGTATGACCTCCGCGGAGTGGCGATCTCCAGGCGGAGAGGCCTGCCCTGCTTGCAATACTACGGAAACACAGCAGCGCCAGCCAGACCGGCATGCGGGCATCACATGCTGTCATCTCCATTAAAACCCACTGCACCAATGCCGTGTGCCAAAACAAAGGCATCTGAATGACAGTGCTTGTCATTGGCTTATTCTGATTAGCAAAATGAGGAAATGAGAAGAGACAAAAATTCTATAAAGATACAGAAGTGCCACCACCGATACACCCATCTCACGATTACTTAATGTCACTGAACAGACAAAGAACAACAAAGTATGTAATTATTCTCCATCCATCCACTCATTGATCCATGATCACTTGTCCTGTTCAGACTGGTAGTGAGTCTGTAGCCTGTGCTAGGAAGTACAGCCCACGAGGCAGTAGTCGTCATTGTCTGGATGACAGTATATCACAGGGCTCACACTCATACAGGTATAAAATATTGTATTAAATCAGACCCTGGTTGCTCTCTTTAAAAATCTCAAAGTCGGGTAAAACACACAATCGCAAAATGCTGACACACTCCTAGTAGTGCTGCTGCTACCTCTGTGGCGTGGAGTATTCCTCACCTGCGAGCTACTTCACACTCTTTTGTAAATTATATGTTTATATAATACTCTGACTAATACTAACAGTAAGAATAGGACAGTATTGAAATGATTCTTTATTTACAATTTGCACAAGTACAGGTACAATGGAATGTTAATGTGCTATTTACTTCGCTTAATGTGTTACTTGCCTCATTCACGTGCAATTCACCTCACTTGTAAGTCACTCTGCACAAAATTGTCTGCTAAATAAATAAGAACATAAAAACACAAGAAATTTACAAATGAGAGGAGGCCATTCTGCCCATCAAGCTCATGTGGGGAGAACTTAACTAATAAAGTTGTTAATTGTTAAATCTTATCTAGCTCTGATTTAAAGGAACTTAGGGTTTTAGTTTGAGCTACACTAGCAGGAAGACTATTCCATACTGTAACTACACGCTGTGTAAAAAAGTGCTTCCTCAAATTTGTTTTATAATGTTCTCCTGCTAATTTCTATTTATGGCCACGAGTTCTAGTATTTAAAGTAATATTAGAATAGCCATTTGGCTGAACAGCATCCAGACCTGTTAGAATCTTATATACCTGGATCATGTCCCCCCTCAGTCTCCTTTGCTCGAGGCTTTCTCTAAGACCTGGAATCATGCTTGTAGCCCTCTGTTGCACCTTTTCCAAGGCAGTAATGTCCTTCTTAAGGTATGGTGACCAAACCTGCACACTATATTCTAGGTGGGGTCTTACCAAGGAATTAAAATGGTACCTCAGAACTCAAACTTAATCCGTTCAGAACTCCGGATCGAATCCTAAAAAGTTTGAGTTCTTATTGAATTTTCCGCATAAGTAATAATGGAAAACCAATTAATTGGTTTCCAGCCACAAAAAATTACACAAAAATATGTTTCTTTTAGCATTTAAACACAAAATTAACCGGACAAAACAAGAAGAGCATATACAACACTAAACACAACTAAGCACATTTATCAAAACAGTAGGAAAAGAAATGTATTCCAAACATTGTCTCCTGCCCCGATCATCTGCTCCATCTGTGTGCCACGCCCCCTCGTTAACCTTGTGTGGAATCCCTGCATGAGCAGCTGTTTCATGTTGTTGTCATTAGTATTTCGTATGCGTTTCAGTTTATTTCCCCAGTCCGGTCATTGTATTGCCCGTATGCGTTTTGCTTGTCTTACCTGTAATTAAACCTCATATTCCCTGATACCCTGATGTCTGCGCCTTTGTCTCCATTCCACCCAAGCTTGGCACAAAAATATTATTATAATTAAATGTATTAATGGTTTATTATTCATATTAAATAAATTAATAAGAAGTCATTATTTAAAATACATTTTATTATATAATAATAATTGCTGTTACTGTCTATCATTGTTTAAATGTATTTTTAATATCTAAGTGAAGACATGAGACTCTCCCACCAAGGCCTGGATTTAGACCAGAAACTTTGCGATCACAGCCACCATACACAATACTCTTCTGCCGGCCCCTGGAGGATGGGCTCCCCCTTTGGGTCTGGTTCCTCCCAAGGTTTCTTCCTCCTAGGGAGTTTTTCCTTGCCACCGTTGCCTTTGGCTTACTCATTCGGGGGTCTTTACGTGGCAGAAATGTAAAGCGTATTGAGACAATGTAATGTTGTGATAATGCGTTATATAAATAAAATTGCATTGCATTGCATTGCACAATCTAAGCTGCTGGGCCGAATGGCAGCCAACACGGTAGCACTGTAAGCTTAAGCAGCATGGCCACTGGTAAATTTATTTCCAGTAGTAGTTTTGTAATATCTGAGGTTATTGTATAAGTAATAATAGGCATGGTAAAATAATGGTAGTCTAATTCACTATACTTGTAGCAATAACATTTGAAGCACCATGCTATACTATACTATACTATACTATACTATACTATACTATACTATACTATACTAACACTTTCTGCTGATAGTAGCAGCAACAACAGAGCATCAATATTAAAGCTGTTGCTTACAGGAGTCACTGTAATGACGCTGGCAGAAAATTTATAGTGTTAGTTCAGTTATAACAGTTATAAAAGCAGTTAGTTTGAGCACTAGCAGCTAATGATGTAGTGGGTCATAGTGAACCACAGATTGATTGCAAAGTTTAGCCATAATAGTGCGAAAGAGTATATTTTGTTAAATGCTCTTTACACAGAGACAACTACTTTTATTTCATGATTTCAAGAAAACACCCAGAAAAATCATTCAAAGAAAACAAGTTTTCTAAGTCGAGATCAGGAGAAATACAAGTCTCAATCTCAACATAAAACAGAAAAAGATAATGGTGAAATCCTTGAACGATGGAGAGTTGCACTGAAAAGATAGACGGGGCCGGATAAGCATTAACTGCTTTAAGAATTCTTTGAGTTCATTAAGTAGTAAATGGAAAGAAAAGTTATATTTGCTGATCCGAAAAATGATCCGATCCGTGACTCAAAACCGTGATACAATCCCAACTGTGAGTTTGTGATCTGTTGCACCCCTACTAGCAGTAATAGGTGTAAAGGTGGCCTTGGCGTGTTTCGAGGTTATAGCAACAGTATAGTGTAATGAAACATTATAACAGACCAGTGGAAATGTAGTCAGTCGTAGTGTGTTTCGTATACGATGGTTTGATGCACTTATTCCCTCTTCAGAGCTAATACTTGGACCTTCCTTCTCATGCTGTAAACTCGCTTGCCTTTGCTATCTTCTGCTTCACCATGATAATATAATGTTACACAGTCTGGGTTTTAGTTTCCATATTAAATGTATCCACAAACATCCACAGCTTTTTAAAATGACAAGACTTTGCCTTGTTATTTTAATGAATCACATTACTATGTTTAATATACTAGCCCACAAAGGAACATGCATATACAGTCACCGCAGTTTGAGTTGCTGCGTGGCACAGTAATGGCACAGACATCAGCTTGGCTGATTGTCCAAGTTGCCATGGTGAATGTGCCCACAGTTAACCCAGATAATCAAACCCAGCTGCCCTTTTCTGGATTAATTGCTTGGTGAGGGTTTTAAATAAGGTCAGCTGGATGGATTGGGGGGTATTAGGAGAATGTGGGCATTGGCTGGGGGAGGTGTATTCCCAGTACGGTTTCCCCAGTAAGGTTTTCCCAGTTTGTGTAGTATGCCTGGCTTTATTTGCTACATTTTGTCAAATGTTTGTGCTGTCTGTTAGGGGTGTTTGGTCAGCAATTTTAAAAGGCACTTCATCTCCCATATATGTTGTAATTATTCCGTAATAATGTTATTTTCTTTAATTCTGTTTTTTGTCCCCTTTTTTTAATAACATGAAAATTCATGAAATTTATAAGTAACTGCCTGTCTCCATGTTCTCTGTGTGAACATATTTAAAACTCACAATAGACAGGAATAGCATTCAAGTCTGCAGTATGGAACCTGGCCGAAGGCACAAAACCTTCATTGGAATGGGAGCAATTCTGCACATTCTGCCTGTTATATGACAGAAAAAATTAGGTAAACCATTATGTAACCATTGGCTGGTTGATCAGTTAATACTCTGGATTTCCAGTTGAATTATATAACCCTTTCTGCCTTGTTTGGTGATTCAGATCAGCTGTGGATGTTCGTGCTGGTCAGTCTGCGAGCATGAGGATGCAAACCTTGTGGATCAGTGTTTTAGATTTATTTTTCATGGAATTGCTATTAATAAACAATGCTAACATGGACATGATCATGAAGTATGTCATGATTATAGGTTAAAAAGGATCAACTCGGTCCTGACTTGTATATTCTTTGATAACTCATCATATCTCTGTGGTTCATCGTCTCTGCCGTGCTGTTGAATATCTATTATTTCTTGGCCGAAATATTTCTGCTAACTACATCAGTACTATTGACTCTTCTATAAATGTTCATAAAGTCCTATAAATTATGTATCAGTACAACTGTCGAAATAAATAAATACTGTTCTGTATGTCTGCAGTTCCTCAACTTTTACAAATTTTGTACTCCTGAGTTCAGTTCTCTTGAGAAGCATTTCCTCCTTCCGATGTCCATATTTTGTGATTCTGATTCCATTTTTAAAATAATTATTAATCTATCTAGCTAGATTCATCCATCCATCTCGCCTGGCATCTGTCCACTCACTATCCACTCAATACACATCACTATGCCTATATCAGGAAGCACAGGGCAATTGTGACCTATGGGCAGTTTAGAGACATCAGTTCAACTAAATCATGTATCTGGGGAGCGGGAGATAATCCATGCAACCTGGGGAGGACCTCAAACACCAAGAGTGACGAGTGGGACTCAAACCTGTAGTTCTGGTGCAACATACTCAGCCAACATATCACTCCATCTTTGTATTCATTGAGTTTAATTGTAATTATTTAATATTGACTTTGATTATTAATATTTAGAATTTGTGTGGGAATATTTGCCGATTTGGCCATTAAGTTGTATTAAAGTAGAGTAGCTCTTAGGCTAAGTTGCTGCCTCACAGTAGTCTGGAGTCTGAATGTCTGTGTGTGGTTTGCATGCTTTCCCCACCCTGTGCAGGTCTCCTTCAGGTGCTGCTTCTCTCCTGCAGTCCAAAGACACGCTGGTGGGCTTGACTGGCGGCTCCATATTGCCCATAATGTCTGATTGAGCGTGTGCGAGTACCTTTCAGGTTATAGCCGAGTCATATGTCCCCCCCTCCCCCTGTGACCATGACCAGGGTAAGTGGTTAGAAGATGGATGGACGCATGAATGGATGGATGGTGAAGTGTGTACTTTGATGGAACCGCCCCAGTCCAACAAACTAGGGTCTTTCCCATGACTATGTTCCCTATAATGACTCACTCGCCGTTGCCAGGATACGCCTTCAGACTTGTCAGGGGCAGGTGTTTGAGGCTGATACCTTAATGCTTCCACAATTTGCCCCACAGCATTATCTTTAAACTTGTACATGGAGAGATAACAGGGGGCTTCTTTCTGGTCTCTCTTCTGCATCTGTGATGGAAATCCCCCCTCCCCAGGAAGATATTTGATCACCCGAAACAGTTAAATGGGGCAGAGCCCAAGGGTGCTCCCCTGAGTGGGGCCATCTGGTCACCGCTGCGGTCCCCTTGAAGTGCTGCTGGCGAAGCTGTGGTGGTTTCCCATGGCGACGGGAGGCTTGCTGCACAGCACTTCCTGCCCAGGTCCAAACCTCAGAAAAGGAAATCTGGGTTTCAGAAATGGAGGGCTTGCTCCTGAACTATTTACAGAGCCTTCTGTCGGTCCAGTGCCACCCACGATATTCCACATAAGAGAGAGAGAGAGAGAGAGGAGAGAGAGAGGAGAGAGAGAGAGAGAGAGAGAGAGAGAGAGAGAGACTTTCATTACTGTCTTGTCCATAGAGTCCATATCTCTCCCAAGTATCAGGATTTACTTGCATACGCAGTTAGTTTGGCAAACTAACAATATAAGCCAAATAGTTTGTATACATATTCTGAGATTGAACCCATAAGGCAGAGTGAGAGCCTTTTTCATTCAGTGTAAGCCATGGGCATATGTTTCAAATAAGGGATACGTTCATGCTGATTCATATTCTGAACTCAATGAGAAAATGTGTAGCTACAACAGCAACAAAACCGCAGTTTAGTCAAATTCAGTCTCAATTGTTCATGATATGATGATAATAATGATACTGCCAGCAAAGCAGACAAACTTTATTAGCATTATATATTTTCCATCATTTTTATCTTGTGTATTGTGTATGTTAGAGATGGGATTTTCCTTTCTGATTGAACAGACATACAGTATAAACAGAATCTATATTTGGATTATCCATCTGGGCATCTACCATAACCACTTATCCAGTACCGGGTCGTGGTGAGCCTGGTCTCTCTCCCAGGGCACAGAGCAGGGGAACACCCTGGATTGAATGCCAGTCCACTGCAGAGCTCACATTAATGGACTATTATTGTTTCATATACAATATTATTATTTTCTTAGTGCATATTGTTATATTACAGGCCAACGGGTCATATTGTCAGAAATAGGTCATTATGAGGACATTTTTTCTTGAAGCAGCAGGAACTTATTTATGTAGGCACAGAAAACTGCAGAAAACCCAGAATTAGAATATAGAGGGCTCTTCAGCAATCTTTATAACCAAAGGCAAAAGCTCAATCATGTGTTTCATGTTTTTTTTTTTTTTTTTTACTGACTTCACAACAAAATTTTCTAGTCCTGTGATACCTTCGTTTAGGGAGGCAACAATAAAGCTGTAAGCAGAGTTGGAAAGTCCAGGTCCAGAAAGTACAAATCCAGACCAAGTTTTGTTTCAACCAACCAGTTGAGTAATCTGTGACTTATTATATCTGACTGGTTGGTTGACACAAAACCTTGGTCTGGATTTGTAGTTTCTACATCTGAACTTTCTCCTTCTGGCTGTAAGACAGGGATTTCGCTGGAAGGGGTGAAAGCAAAGCCCTTTTGCTGAATTACCATAAGGCCAGATTCTGTTTATCCTCCCCAAACAGGACAGCAGACCATCAGCCTGCTCCCGGTTTTCCTGTGTGCTTCTCTTGTCCTGATTTCATCTCGTTACACCTTCTTCACTCCCGCACCCAAATAACGTCCCTGTTCCTTCCTCCCATCTTCATGTCACATGGCTCTATTTGCTGTCCCACCCAGAAAAATTCTTACAAAAGCAAGTGACACGAGTAAGAATAAAATAATACAGTCTGCCTGCAGCATAATTACATACCTTTCTGAAGTATGTAGACTTGTACTGAATAAGCGATTTGGGATGGATAGACGATGCTTTGCACTCATGGCTGCAAATTTAAATTAGATTAATAACATGATCAAACTTTTAGTGCAAAATCCTAATTTTTTATAAACAAAAAACTAAACGTATGAAATTATCATAATATAATGTCATTGATAATTTAAAAAAATACATACATTAAAGCAGCAGCATTCAGGCCCCTGAATCTATGCCTCCAGCGCCCCTGACTTAAAGATTCCCAGCCTCGTATGTGTCAAGGATGTCACAAAATATATTTTCCTGTACTTTATATAATTATATTAAAATTATTGTATTGTAAAACAATTCTGTCTGGTTAAAACCACTGCTTGCCTTAATTTGGTTCCTTTGCTTGCTTGAGGGCACTAATCCTGCCCTCTGATGACCGACAGTGTGTCATTGAGCTTGAACCAACCCATTTCACATGTTCTTCCTGTAATGTAGGCACAGCCTGTCCCTCTGCCCAGTGGTCTGCCTGGTGGTCTGCTTGGTGGATGGGCATTCAGGGTGGTCGGGAGTTCTGGATCATGGGTGCGAGTGTATGTGTGGAAAGCGTGTGTGTGTGAGTGCCCATGGGTATATGTAGATGTGTGTGTGTGTGTGTGTGTGTGTGTGTGTGTGTGCTGGGGAGTTGTGGGCTGCTGGAGAGGCATAACGGTGAACCACCCATGAAGACCTCCGGGCTTCAACTCCAGATCATGCAGACCTCCATGTGTTGGTTGGGTTTCAGAGGATGCTGTTATTTCAGGCTACCTTTTTCCAGAGGAAATTACAGTGCAAGAGTGTAAAATAGAGGAAATGGTCCATCTACAATATAATTTGCTGCTTTAAAGCATGACATATATCAACTGGACGGATAGAGAGGTTTGCAGCTCGCAAGCTGGTTAATTCTTTGCTGCCATGGATGATTTTCCAGCGCTTTATCAGCAGTGCTGGCTACAGGCAGGCTGGAATAGCCCCGGACCACGTCTATATTGATGCAGTTTCATCAACGTTACGTTCTCTCCTCTCACTGAAAGAACATGCCCTGAGCGTGTGCTGTACCAAGATCTCACAACCCTCAAGAATGCTGGTGTGAAAACCAAACTCAACTGCCACAAGTATGAAGTTTGTAGTATCAAAACTGTAGAGTTTCATTTCTGTCTTAGCCAATCATTAACTAGCATTTTGTGACATTAGCATAAAGTTCATTGTGGAAATTGATGACTGGACATTAGAATAGAATAGAATAGAATAGAATAGAATAGAATAGAATAGAATAGAATAGAATTTTTTTATTGTTCATGTACACAACAAATACAATGAAGTGCAACATGTAACAGACATGTATAAAGTATGTGTACCTAATAATTAATTAAAGTGTATTAATAACTTAAATGGTATGATATTAGGTAAAACAAAAATAAAATGAAATGAAACATAATGGTTATGAAATATGGACATATGATGCATACAATAGTAATTGGTAAAAAAAAAAAAAAAGATTGAGTGTATTTAATAACAGTGCCTTTCAAGTACAAAAAAATATTGCGCAGAAAGTGTACGACACGAAACACTAAGAGGAAGGTGATGCCATGTCAGCGTCTGGTTCAGTCTGGTAACGGCCCTGGGAAGGAAGCTATCCCTCAGTGTAGGAGTCCCACATGAAGAGTGGAGGGGGCTGTGCTGCTGGCTCATGCTGCTCACCTGATTCTGCCTGTGTGGCCGTGGCTGTCTAGAAAACAGCAAAAGCCCCCCACAGTCTTCAGTTCTGTACCCCTTGGGCCCCCCCCCCCCTGCCTACTCTGTCTTTCACTGTGTTTCTCACACGTCTGCCACCCTAAGCACCCTAAATCCTTTCAAATTGTAGACCCAAGTCCCTCTGCACAAACAACCCCACAGAAAGACTTTGTGTGTGTTTTTTTGTCTTGCCTCCCCCCCCCCCCCCACAAATAGCACCCTTTAAGGACTTTGGCATTTATACCTGCCTGGGCAGGAGATATGAGAAGAGAAATATGAAAATGATCACTGCCATGTTGATGTTCTGCCGATCTAGACTCGGTACACAGCTTTCTAGTCCCTGCAGACATGGGCAGCATTCAAGGACACCTAGCTCAGGTCAAAGGATACTCGCCCTGGGTTAAGGATACCTAGCTCAGGTCAAAGGATACTAGCACTGGGTAAAGGATACCTAGCTCAGGTCAAAGGATACTAGCACTGGGTAAAGGACACCTAGCTCAGGTTAAAGGATACTATCACTGGTTGAAGGATATTTAGCATAGCACTGGGTAAAGGATATGTAGTGCTGGTTGAAGGAAATCTAGCACTGATTAAGGGACACCTAGCACTGGTTAAAGATATCTAGCACTGAGTAAAGGATACCTAGCACTGGGTATAGGATACCTAGCACTGCTTAAAAAGCAAATAGGCAATATACCTGCGTTCCCCTACCAAAGTCACATCATTCTATTATGCTAAAAGTCCTTCCCATCTGGTACTAAATGACATTTTAATTTATTCTCAATTTTTTCGTGCTGTTTTTGACAGCTTTTTAAATGTCATAGTTTTTCCTCAGTGTCTGGTCATATGAAAGTCTTGAGAAAGGAGCATTCTGGGAGTTTTAAAGTCAGAGTTTAACAATCGAGGCTTAGCATGCTATTTGATATATTGCCTCCCATGTGGCTCTGTTGTATTAATATGTACGCGGAGCCACTCGCCGCCCCCACAGCAGCAGTATTAAGAGCCATCCAGGGAACTGCGGGATGAGTTGTGTAGGCCGTTTTTTTCCCTTGCTGCTCCTACAATAGTATTTTAGAGTGCTGTGGTAGGGGAAGGGGGGATTGAGGCGTGCTAGCTAATTATGGCCCTGAGCTGTAGCCCAACTGGCCTGGGCGGGTGTTGGAGCCAGTGGGTCTGGCACGGGGAGGTCTAGCCACAGACCCCAGTGGTGACGGCATGAAGTCTGGGACAAGTCGGAACACCATCCCAGGCTTGGAGCATTCCTCCGGTCCCTGCTTTTGCCGGGCCTGCTTCCCAGACGGGGGGCTCCCGTGTGTTTGTGCAGCCTGTCTATGCACAGTCTAAATAAACACAGTCGCGGCACAGCTCAAACGCAAGGCAGTGGCCGTGGAAGCCTGATGCTTGGCTCCAAATTACTGCTCTCCCGTTCGCCCTCATTGAGAGAGGCTCGTGCGAGTGCATGCGCGTGTGCATGTGTGTGAGTGTGTGTGAGTGTGTGTGAGTGTGTGTGTGAGCCGGCCCATGGGTTGCAATTAAAACTGGAGACGTGACCCTGCTCTGTTTAGAATGAAGGTCACCCACTCCCTTACCGATTCAGAGACACGGTAGTTTGTGTCTGTGCTGGAGTGTGCATACATGCGGTCGGCAGGGGAACCTGTGATTATATGAGGACGTGTGACCCTTTTGAAGGCATTGTGTAGATGATTTTTCTAAAGGAGCAGTGTCAGAGTATTTTCAATCATTTCAGTTCTCTTTAGCTGAGGTTATGTATGTGAGATCAAGTTAAACTTGAGGGCCTCCTGCCGGAGCCATATTGCTGAAATTTACTGAAGCATTCAGAGCATCATATAATTTTAAATATATCCACAAGGGAGAGCCATAACTCCTTGTGAGTGGAAACAGAAGATTCATATGCTAATTGCAAGTTTTTAGCCATACCCAAAATTGACCCATAAATTATTAATTGGCATAGTAGCAAGGTTGACAGACGAACAGTTTTGACCATATAGGCTTGTACAGGTACTATGCATAAAAAGGCCATGTTTTCTTTTTCTCTTTGAGAAACTTAGACTTAGATGGCATTTTATTGAAATAAACATTCCAGGTCTTCAACTGGCACTCAACGTAATTTGTTTGTTAGGATTCTAGCACAGAAATACAAATATTTTCGACCTGGATTTTGAAGAGAAGGCAAAAGGGTGAGTACTTGTTGCTCTTCTCAGTAAAGATGGTGAAATAATGATTACGGTAACTAATGCCAAGGTCAAATGTAGGTCATTGCTGTGACTCCAGGCAGGTGATTCTTGGCATGATCTGGGCAGGCTCACCTGGAGCCAGACAGGCGTGTTGTTGAGAAGCAGAGGTGTGGTTCATTCTCTCCCAAAAAAAACAAGACCTACCGTAGGAAGTGTACCGACAAGCAGGGTTAGGTTTCACCACCAGAGAGGTTTTATCAAAACCTCCCAACCCTTGTCCCATATAAAAACTAAAAATAAAGGTGAAGGATGGAATATGTTAGCTCAGCCCTGACATTATTGGGTCCCTGCTTTACGCTGCTATCCTGTTAAAAGACTAGGAAGCCTTCAGTTCAAGCCTTTTGAGGGCAAATGATGTTAATATATTTCTTTGTTTTCATTATGTAGATTCCGTATTTGTTCTTATAGAAAATTTGCTTGGCTGCATCCCCCAAAGCCACCATATGAATTTGTTTTGCCTGAAATAGTCATTTAAGGGTTTTTAATGCAAATGAATAGCTGCAGAAGTTTTGTAAAACGACGCGTGTCAGAGCACAGCTGGTCAACATCTGTTCTGTAGGTGGTGTTAGATGCTAATGCTAGTGGACTACTTCATGCTAATCAGAAAGAGGGAATTTAACACAGAATTAATATAGAAAACCAAAGTCAGGATGCTATGGTATTTATTCGTGTAAAAATGAAACTGGAAACAATATTTAAAGTTAGCAAAAGCTAGACCGGAACCAAGGTTTAAAGTTAGCAAAAGCTAGACTGGAACCAAAGTTTAAAGTTAGCAAAACTTAAAATCCTCAAAATGTTTTTTCCCCCCATTTGCGTGTGAAAGATGGCTTCGCTGTTATACACGAACGGTGTAAGGTGTGGCGAACTGTATAAACGAAGAGAGATTGCTGTGTGAAGTAGGCCAGCGGATGTGCAGTTTTTTTCACGGTTTCACTTGGAAAAAGTGCTTTGCATATTTTTCTAGCTTTTGAGTTTTGCTGTTAATAACAACAGGAAATCAGTGGTTGGAAGATGGATGAATGGATGGATGGATGGATGGATGGATGAATGACCAACAGGAAATAAAATGGCCATTAAGTGTATAGAGAGAGAAAAGGAAAGCCATGCCTATGTTTAATGAAAAGAACGTATATGTTTTTTCAAACCAAGTTGTTCCAAGTTGCTAAAAGAAAAAAAGATTTCTGTGCTGCACAAAATATTTTGTGATGGGGCAACAAAATAAAGTGTTAAACAGAAGTTTAGGCACTGTTAATGTGTCAGTTGTACTTTGCAAAGAACAGTGCACAACTTAATTTTAGATGAAAGTCTCCTTTTATGTAATTATTCATTTTTCCATCCATCCATCCATCTTCTAACCAGCTATCTGCTACACGTTCACCAATTCTATGCCTTTCATTAACAGGGCCTGCTTATCTAAAGACGATGCATTAGACTGGGAAATGGAAGGCAGCTTTGATTCCCTGCTTATTTGGTTTTCAGAAAAAAAATCACTGCTGATTATGCAATCACTTGTACACACAAAAATTAAATAATTACATTTAGCTGGGCCAGGTAACCTGACTCCCAGTTTTTGTTTGATACATTAATGCTGGCATCCACTAAGTAATTAACCAACTGTACAGCTGTCTCAGAACATTTACTAACCAGTCGCCTAAGTGAACTGCAGAAATTTGTAAACGTACAATGCCCATTTCCTGACATTATAAATAGCCTCTTAAAATACAAAGTGACCATTTTTTCTACCTAAAGGTCCAAATGGACACATTCCCTGAATAGGCAGCCCGGTTTCAGCAAAGGTGCAGCTTAGCCAACTCAAAATAGAGCAAGAAGCCACTCTACAAAAAAAAAAAATGTTCGATTCTTTTTTACAACACTGCCTTTATTTTGACAAGGCCGGGAGAAATGGGTATTTATATCTATGGCTGTGCGCTGCGGTCTGTCCCCAATTACAGACTGTGGTTCCTGAGGAGACTGGGGAGGGAGGGGCACCGCGAGAGACTCAGGAAGGGATTCTGGAGGCCCGTTTTAACATCCGAAGATCAGGCGTCCTACAGCAGCCCGCCATAACCCAGGCTTTTATTTTTAAATGAGCAACAATGCTGGACAAGGCAGCGTCCCTGAGAAAAACAGCGAGAAAACAGCCAAGGTGCACGACTCTGCCTTGAGATCGTATAACGAATAAAAGACCCCGTGTTGTAAGCCATGCTCTCAGTCAGTTGTGCCCCCACCTCCTGTAAAACCCCAAGAAACCTGCCAGCCGCAGTGCTTAGGCATACCGTTTGTGTGTGCTACTCCTGTATGGTTTAAGCTTGTGGCCCCATCGCTGCCATACAAACTGCCTTGGGGCGAAATCCCCGACTCCCCACAACAAAGCAGTGTCTTGTTTGCCTTGCATACGGAGCTCTGACAGATGGAGCTGAAGGAATCATAATTACTTAGCAGTCTCCGCTCCTCCGAGCTCATGTGAAAGTAGCATGTGAATTTGAACAGCACATAACAGCAAAATGTCAAAAGAAGAATACGTTTTGTTGTGCACTGTACCTTCACATGCCTCCAAACTGACCTGTGAGAATGTGTCACTTCAGTAACATGTCCGTACACAATAGAAAGAGCAGAGACCTTATTATATTTTTGTGTAAGCATCATTTCACCTTGTACTTGCTCACCTAAGACTTTCTATTATAAACATAAAGTTAACATATTTTTAAAAGTGACACGTAGTTCTTTTGCTGCCTGTGCAAAAGAAAATTGTGTTTTGTTTGTGCTGTTAGTAACTTAGGTTACTACACAGTTTAGTGAAATGATGGAAAATATTCACATGCACCTATAATGTGCTAAAACAGGTACTTTCTTTTCCAGAATACCTGCGAGCAGAAGTTTGTATAATCATTGGATAATGCATTCTGCGAATGATCCTGTAGACTATGGATCAGCATAATCTTCTGGGCTCCTTTTGAAGTTGAGTGGTTTTACAGCGAATGGATATGAGGGTGATGTTTTCCTTAGAATCTGGCTCCTCTACTGCGAGGTCTTGTTTGCTTCTGAAGTGTAATTATACCCTTGTAGCTCTGTGTAAACTGAAAACTTTGAAGTCTTCTCTCTCTCTTCTTTCTCGCTAAGTTCATCTAAAGATGCTGCTTTAGACTGGTAAATGGATGCTTTTGGTATTAGTTGCTTTGGTAGACAACTAGCCGTTATATTTTATATTCACCTCATTCATTAAAAAAAAAAAATCTGTTTAAAACTTGAAAGTTTATCACATTCTAATTATCATTGTGAACTCATACCTATACTCAGACATGCTCCTTAGGCAATAAGATAATCCAAAAATTCTGTTCTAAACAGCTGATTCCCTGGTGGAAACTAAAGCCAACCATTCATGGGAAGGAGAGGAAACATTGAATCGTCTGCATGAGACAGGGATCTGTCAGGAGGGGAGCAGTGCTGGAATTATAACTGAGAATTTCTCCAACCGTCAGCCACACCCCCCAGACGGGGGTGCCCAGAAAGACCATCTGTAGAAAACATACATTTTTTTTTTAATCTTCATTACATACATTAAATAATTGATCATGACAATTGAAAGACATAACACTCCCCCTGGGCACATCACTTGAAACAAAGTATTTTTTATTTGTGGTTCAGTCACTTATTCCTCTGGAAGACTATATGTTTCAAAGCACAGTAATTAATGACTGATCTAGCTAGCAACAGTGCTCAATGATGCTATGTTGTAAAGCACTTTGTGATCTTGTCCGTGAAAGGTGCTATATAAATACATTTTAACTTTGCTTTTAATGTTACATTTGGGGGAGGGGGGGGCAGTAAAGAGGACAGAGGATGGCTGCCCTTACAGGATGGTCAACATGGATTGGAGGCATTCAGCCAATCAGCACGTAGCTTTCACTTGACAATGTTATGCTGATGTGTGAAAATGAGTAATGGCAACATGAGAACAGCTTAGCCATGGTCATTGTTGTTCAGGCGTGTATTTTCATCAGACAGTCGTAACTTTCTAAAATGTATCAGAATTGGAAACAGATCACAAACGTATATGCTTTTTTCTGGCAGTTGATGTCCTTGCAAACATCTGTGTTGAGATATATCGTTGTGTTTCTGGCTTACTAAGAATAGTCTAATTCATTTTGACATGTTAAATTATAATCATTGACCCATTGGGCCACACATGCTAATATGTAGTTGAATCACAGAAATAAGTTGTATGTTGAATGCTTGGCTGCTACACAGTAATCTCAATGTCAGAGCCTTGAATCACGCTATTAAACAATCTAGATACCTGTGCTAAGGTAATAACTCAAGGTAGAGTGGGGGAGGGCCGATTCATTCCGGAGACGATCGTCATGTCCTTTGTGTCTTCTGCAACGTTCCTTTCTGGTTCCCGGTTCCATTCCCAGCAGCCTGTCTGTCGCCAGTGCTGTGCTCCACCTAAGTTCTGTTACGGCAGCGGTGGAGGCCGTCTGGGGCTGCCAGGAGAGTGGCGTGCAAAGCAACAAGAAATACAAGCCGGCCTCGTTTACAGGCACAGTGTGTGATGCAATGTTGCATGCGCTGGGAGGACTGGCGGCGCAGGAGAAAAGCCTTTTAACCGTCTCATTGCCACGGATCCAGTAGCTCATTCTGGCCATTCCATTCACACAGGCTGCCCCGAGGAGCTTCGATTGGCCCCTTAGTATTGGGGATGGATTTCTACGTCAAGCAGTATGTCATCAGTTCTGTTCCCTCATGTGGATTTGGGCAGATGTTAATTCTGCTTTTAAACACCTAAAAGAAGCATTTAGTGTACTTTTCAGAGGAAAGGAGGAAGCACATATATATGTTGGGATCAGATGAATCAGATGAATAGCTCATTTACAGTTTTTCTCGGTTTAAGTACAAAAGGCTTGCTTTTAATATTTACATTAATGTGGAACGACAAAGACCATTATAAGACTTGTTAGGCAGAAATATTCCTTAGCAGTTATGTGGGGCTGAGTATGAACTTCAAGATCTGTTCCTCGACACATCTGGCACTACTTGTGTTTCCACTCCTCCATCATGCTCGTGGTCTTCATTCTATAAGGTGTATAAACCAAATAAACCAGCAAAAGCACCAAGACCAACTACTAGCATCCATAGCATCCAGAATATGCTCAAGGATTGGCCTTCACACTTGTTTGTTATTTAAAGTACTTCCCGAGAGAACAGCTTTCATGCTAAGAATTCAGACCAGATACAAACTTGTTTTAGTGCAGCTCCTATCACTACCGCTGCATCTCTGGCCCTCCTTTACAGCAGTTCTGTCATCACCAGTCCTCCCACGGCGGAGCTTGCCAATGTTAGCAGACACAAAGTCGCCATAGTATAAGAACAAACCGTACAGTCGAATTTGCTAGTATGGCTTATCCCTGGTAAAGGTAGCACAGATTGGATCTGGTAAGACATAAATGAGTATCACATTAATTTCTGTTCCGAATACCAACGATAAATGCTTGCTTCGTACTTTGGGACAGGGTTACAGCTCGGGGAACTTCCTGTTCCGTAGCATTCTATGTGAGCCGTTCATCCGGCATCAAAAACAAAAACAACGCTGCGTATTTGTCAGTGAGTCATAAGCGTAAACATGTGGCTTAAGGATTATAGTTGATTTCTTCATGAGTATGTGACAGAGTGACCATAAGCCACAGTTCAGTCAAAGGGTATTTCTTCTGGAACCTGGGTCTTGTGTTTTTTTTTTGTTTTTTTTTCCCAGGGTGCCATAAAGACAACATGCGCTGGGTGTTGCTTACAAAATCTCTTGCCTTACTTTGGCGCCGATCGTCTGTCTCCCTCTTTCCTCTGCTTCTCTCCGCACTTGATGCAGATCAAATACCTGCTGTCCCTGTCACCTGCCGCAGGAATTCACCAGTGCCCTGATCCGTCGGCAAGCCCCTCGACACAAGAACGAGTGGAGCTCAGTGCCGCCCAGCCCTGAAGGCGGCCAGATGATTGATAGGTGGCATTTTTGCTTGCCGGTAAAGGTGTGTGTTTGGAGGGTGGATGGGATGGAGGGGGCAGGAGTTGGGGCAGCAGAAATAGGGCGGAACCAGAGGATCAAACAAGTCTCAGTTTGCTCTGTTGGTTTCCTGACGTCTGCGGTTTAGACAGGGTGTTTCAGAGTGTTTACCAGAATAAAAAAGAAATAGAAGGATTTCGCATGTTTCAACTTGCCGACTTGCAGGTAACCCGGGAGATCTGTCTCGAAGGCACATCCTGACTCCTACCAATAAAGCAGGCAGGCCTTCCAGCAAAGCTGCAGAGATGTATGGGTGTAGTTCGGGCCCACTGTGGTATCAGTCATCAGCCATATTATTTGAACTTTTTTCATAAAGCAAATCCAAGCCAGCGTGTTTATTAAATATAGTTCCAAATAAGAACTAACTAAGAATTTCTTATTCAGTATTTCAGTAATAGTTACATCCAGTGTAGCTGCCAGACCTGTGGGGTTTTCTGTGGAAGTCTACCAAGATAAAACAATCAAAAATCAGGACGGTTAGTGAAAGACAATATAAAGGGATCTTTGTGTGTCTACAGTATATGCTATATATTAACCACTGTAGAGAAAGGTTAGAACTACTGTAAAGAAAATAAACCCTAAAAGAAGTAGTCTCAATGTTTTATATAATCCAGTACTTGAACTGGTTTCCAACCACATTTCTATTAATTATGCCATACACTAACCATATTATTTAACAAAGAGAAACTCCAAACAGGGATCTCCATTATTTCTGGAGATACTGCATAGTCATGCAAAGAAAAACCACAAGCTATTATGTGTCAATTTCTTTCAATTATTGTACGGTTCACTTATCGTTAAAGCCATTATCTTTTCAACAAGACATAAGTGCGGGATTCAATATGTAAACAATTTAAGAAAACTAACAACCTGTTCAAAACATTTGAAACATTTGAAAACCGAACATTAAATATGTTGCCATAATGATCATTAAAACCCACGACAGGTACTTTGGATGTTTTCATTGCAACCAGAGGATCGCACCCCTTTTATCATTATTCCGTTCAAAGTTGTAGGTTTAATGGTGTTTCCATCTGAGTCGAACGAGGGAGCAAGGGCGCCACTTTGAACTGGTTGTAGATTGACACGTGAGGGGGACGCTCTGGGCTAGCTGTCAGGAAGCCCGAGGACTAAACATGAAAGGGACGCCAGCCCAAGACTCGTTAAGAGGTGAGAGACTCTTCCCTCATCCCCGTGCCGCGGCTCGGCCTCCTGTCCATGACATGTCTCTCCAGTGTGGAGATTCAAAAACACAATGAAAGACAGAATAATTAAAAAGGGAAATGGAATGAGAGGGGAGAAGAATAACGATTATTAGTTTGAGGATATAGGCTGTGCTTGTCGGCTGTGTCATTCGCCTCACAAAAGCAGCAATTATGAACCTCGCATTGTAATTGTCTGCCTACAATATGTCAGTAATTTACATTATTGTTGCGCCCTGTGTACCTGGCTGTAAGTGAACCACTAATTAAGGTAAACCCTAACCTAGGCGATCAGATAATCCAGCCGTGAATCCGGGTGAGACCGTTGATTTAATAAGGCAGTGACATGGAGGACCCTGACGACTATGTGAGACGGGGTTATCGCTATCAGTCACACTGTAATTGAACTGAACACATACTAGTGCTAAAACAGAGCTTTTCTTATTTAGAAAACCCCTAGTCTGTCCTTCAGCCCATAACCCTGAAAAACTTGCATCTGGCAAATGCTGCTTATTTGATAAGATTGAAATGGGGCTTAGGGGAGTTTATAGGGCTTGGGGGACCGCTGGTCAGGGTCTTCCACATGGCTAGGTTCTTCTATATTGGGTTCCTAATGCACATCTTCTGGGTAGTGATGGTATATTGTGTCAGACACAAGGATGTGCAAGGATAGCTAGTTAACAATGCCCCAAACACACACACACACACACACACACACACACACACACACACACACACACACACACACACACGCAGTTGGAGACTGCTCATTTATTTCTCTTGGAAAAATGCTAATGCTAACCATGACAATCCTAACCCCTACCCAGCCCTAACCATAAATAATCAAACAAAATATAAGAGTTTTTGCATTTTTGTTTTTTTCATTACAGTCACAGATTTTTTATGAAATAGAGTTTTCCCATATTGGGACCAGAAACCTGGTTCCCATAAGGTAAAAAAAACAGGCATTCATCACGTTGTGGGGACATTTGGTCCCCACAAGGTAAGGTATAACTAGACCACACACACACACACACACACACACACACACACACACACACACACACAACACCAAACACATGATGCTCTGTGTCCAGACTGAGGGAGAGTGCACTTATATATCCTTTAGGTTCAACTTGACGGGGGCACTATCGTCATTGATGTTACTGCTTACTGCTGCCATGAAGACGCTTCATACTGTAACGGCCTTGCATCAGGGCTTGTGCAGGCACTCAAACCGAAGAACCCAGTCATCCTCATTTCAAAGTACTTAATTAGGGATTTCTTTGGAGTGAAGCATTGGTAAACGGACCACAGATGCTCTCTGGGTTTGATTCTTGTGTGGATATTCCGAAGGACTGATACTAAGCAAGCTGGATAATGTCCTTGGGCAAAAGCTGATGCACGCCAAAGATGGGGATCTTAAGACTGAGGTCCCCCACTTGCTGAGGATCCAAAAGCACTTTTGCTAAATTAATGTATATGTTTGGCTACCAAGGTTATGTGTCGAAGTATGGTAAACGAAAACAAGGTCCTTAATCTGACCTGACCCAGCTGTGCACATGTGTGAAGCATAAAAGCATGACTCCTCAATGAATGCCAATTAATTGTAAAGAACTACAGTATCCAATTACTGCAGCATACATTAGGGGCCACAAACCATCATCCCCACCTATCCCCAGAAGGCTCTTTAAACTGACCTCTACTCAGTTTATTTGGGCGTTCCTGCTGCTGCAAAGTTTTTTGAAAACGTGGGTTTGACCCATTTTGTCAGAATCCTATTTCAGTGGTACTGGGGTATCCTACTGGTGATTCAGCTGCTTTGAGCAGTGGGACCAACATAAAGGCAGCATTGCAGGCCGATACTCTGTGACATAAAACCACCACATCCGTAACATTGGAGGCTAAGGAACTGCATGCAATACCGAAACATATGCGTGTGGGCCCAGGTTTTAGGGCCGTGACCAATTCGGCGCAAGGAATAATAAGAAGAAATCAAGTCTCTGTTTTTTGACAGGCCTGTTTCTGGAGGTTTGAGTTTTAGTAGTTATTTTTGGATACCACACTCCAGCTGTTTTGCCACCCTTTGCCGCTGAGCTCCTGATTTTGTATTTATAACCTTCTGAAGACGTCTTACTCCAAACTCTCCGTACTTCCTGACCACCCTCAACCGTGAAAACAGTCTGAAAATACTTGGGAATTCGGAAGGCTCTACAAATGCGATCTGACTGCGTTTTTTCCCAGACGCCTCTGCTTTCCATGGTGTCTTTGCTCCACATTGTCACCTCCCAGGTGCGTTAGCCTACGTTTCGGATCAGCCGGCAAAGGCGGCATCTTAACAGAAGGGCACACATCAGAAGACTCTTCTATGAACAAACCTGAGCCACACCTAAATGCCCTTTGCATTATTCATTAAACTCGCGCCTGCTTGCACGCCCGCCTGTCAGAGGAGCGGAAAGCTGATGCCCTGGGCATTCCATGCCAGTGCAGGGTTTCTTGAATAACGACACACAATGTGCGCAGGGCCAGGCGGCTAAGGTTGCCATCTTGATGCACAATGCATTGTGGGTCGGTAGCTGGCGGAGAGAGAAAGACCGGCGTCCTCGTGTATCTGCCTGACAAAGGACCACTGGAGGGTGGGACAGAGAAAGAGGGTGGGCCAGGTGCCTTGTAGGCTCTATCCTTTGAATGACAAGAGGGAGAGGGAAGCAGTTAAGGGGAACAAAAGAAGAGGGTGAAAGCAAGGAGCAGGCAAGGGGTTATAGAGAAGCTACACTGAGAGGGAGTGTCACCACAATTTGCATTTCTATTGACAAATCATTTCTGCCAAACGTAAGAATGGGATTTCGAAGTGAGATGGGGAGGGGGGAAAAACAGGAAGCCGGAGCTTTTATATTATTTTACCATTGTAGTTCTCTTTTGTGATTTTCTGACAGGACCTGTTGCAGGAAGGTAGTTCTTCTGGGTATCAAGTGGCAGGTGAAATGCCGCTGTTTCACTCCTTTCTGCCAGCGAGTTCCACCTTGGTCAACAGTTCACCCTGCTTCCCTGGCACTGTGCTGACAGTGTGTTTTATGTCATGCCAGCTCTGCAGCTTTGAAATTTAAATTAAAAAAGGGAGAAGAGAGGAGGATGTGTCACGGAGAGAGGATGGGTGCTGGCACGGCGTATCGATGAAGATTGGGTTTCCCGCCATCAGGGCGGTGTGGGTGTCCGCCCAGGTTTCTGTTGCACAGTTGAAAGAAATCCAACACCCCGCTCGCATGCGGCACGCAGCCGGAGGAAAGCAGCTGCATCTGCTCCGGCTGCACAGTTGGATGAAACTTGTGCCTCAATTATTAAGCCTGTCTACAATAGTTGGGTTTCTCCTCGATGATCGACTGCTATGTTGGCTCCCGTCTCTTCAACCACTAATTACACCCCTGTCGTACGTCCTATCCCACTTATGAAAGTCCATAATGGCTTTGTAACTATTACGATAATAGGGTAAAACCATGCACTAAGTAATCGCTTCAGCTTCGTTTGAACATTAATGTTTTGCTCAAATAAACATGAGGTCATACTTTGAAAGAATCCTTTACAAACGAGTTTTCCTAGTTTAACTGGATTTCAGTCACTGAATGCCATGCATATACGATGAAGAAAGTATAAGCATGTTTTTAACGAAACATCAAAGGGCAAAAATAAACTTGCTAAAACATCCCTCAATGAGAAAGAATTAATACTACAGTAACAAACGGCACTAACCTTATATATATATATATATATTTTTTTTTTTAAAGAGAATGAGTTTTCTATAGTTTTCTATAGTCTATACTTAGGCTATAGACTATATGCTACAATGATCTTGATAATAACTATGGAGATTCCCTGTAATTTCATTGTCTTTCATGTAGATCTGATGGGATTTGGGAGGTGGATGTCATCTTCAACAATTTCATATTGTTGCAGCGCTAGCTTGCTCAGAGCACAGAATTTCAGTGATGAAACATCAGTGTTCTCGCTTCCAGAAGGTGGAGGATCCTGCTGTTCTAGTAAGTGCGGACTTTAGCAGGGTGGTGTGCTGTTTGGAGAGCTGCAGCTGGCCGTCAGAACCACAGTAACACATCAGCTGCTGG
>JAABNY020000095.1:30092098-30110337 GCA_015164015.2 Brevimyrus niger | reverse complement strand
AGTCCATGCATACAGTCCATAGATACAGTCCATGCATACAGTCCATACATACGGTCCATACATACAGTCCATGTATACAGTCCATAGATACAGTCCATGCATACAGTCCATAGATACAGTCCATGCATACAGTCCATACATACAGTCCATGTATAGCAGCACTGACCTACACTAGTGGCAAAAACTGTGGCAACTGCCACAGCAACTTTATCATCATGCTTTAAAAATTATTATCCAAATAGTGGTGGTTATGTTTATTAATGATCAGTGAATATCATACAAAAATCATACATTGGTAAATTTTGAATTTTGCAATGAAGTTCTGCAATTATAAAAAAAATGATGTTTTTCCACAATTTTGCCCACTAGTGCAGATCCCTTGGCCATTTGACTCGCTGTTGCTTTATACAGAGCCCTTTACATGCATTCCGGTTGCCTAGGTCCCCTTCCCATCTCTACCCTGACTAACAGCTTCTACTCTTTACCAGACTGTCCCTGGATCTGAGATTGTTTCCAGCATTGAACATACAAGGTTATATTGTGCTCAGTATAACCTTTCTTGTCTTTTTCCTTTTGTTGGAGTATAGAGTTGTTCTTTGGACGGAATTTGTTCTTTGAAGGCGTGACGTTATCCTGACTAAATCCCTTACGGTCACTGAGCAGTAATTACAGATCTGCATAAGAACAAGTCTGATTCTGCATTATGAAAGGGCTACCTCGCCGTAGGAGCTGGCCCTGACCGCTCCCCGAGCGGCGCCACGTCGTCCAGCGGGAGGCCGGCTGGCCTGGCACGGAGCGCCATCCTCTCTGGAGGTGCCGCGGCGTAATGGAAGCCAGGTGAAGAGCAAAGGTGTTACGCAAGCTTGGAAAAGGTGTTAAAAGTTACGGCGAGTGAGGCGGCAGATTTACGGGCTTGCGCTCTTGGCAGGGACTCGAGCCCCTCCAAGGTGGAGCTTTCCCTCTCGCCCGCTCATGCTGGGTGCCAGTTCTTCCTGGCACCTGGTCAAGCCCCGGCAGATGGCATCCTTTGTGCCTGCTGTTTCTGCAGGTGACATACCGTTCGGCTGACGGAAGGTGCTGCTTTTACTCACAACCTGGCCACCTGGGTACGGTTGGGCTTACCTTTCCACCCCCCCCCCCCCCCACACACACACACACACAATCACCCTCCACACACAATCAGCCAGCAGACACTTACTTGTCCAGGCACGAGCTGAACGAGTGAGCTCTGTCCCACTGGCTCAGCTGGGAATGCGACCGGCTGCCCCCCCCCAATCACCACCCCTACACCTGTTACACAATAACCTTGAATCTGCTCTGTGCTGTGGTACTAGCATGACTCCCCCCCCACAGCCCCATCCATGCCCGAGACAGCTATTTGCAGCCCTTTCAATCTGCCCCCAGCCACCC
The DNA here is from genome assembly GCA_015164015.2 of Brevimyrus niger. NCBI lineage: Eukaryota > Metazoa > Chordata > Actinopteri > Osteoglossiformes > Mormyridae > Brevimyrus > Brevimyrus niger. Next base: position 30,108,927 of record JAABNY020000095.1, on the reverse strand, counting down.
CCCCCCCCATCCTGTTGTTTCAGTGCCAGCCGGTTACCTGCCCTCTCAGGGGACACAGACCATGCTCTATTCCACCCCCCAGCCAAGCTTAAACCCAGGTGGGGCTGCAGCTTCACTACGGGGGCTGGCTGGGGTCCAGTTGCTGGGTTGGGGGAGGTGTGAGGGGTGAGACTTGAGTCTCATTAAAACAGAACTTCTGCTCTGGCAACCAGCACTTCTCACTGGAAATTTCCGACCCTCAAATCTGCCAGGGTCTTTACCTGCCAGACCACGAGAAATTTCACTGTGACGTCGTGTTCTACCGGATTTGAGTTTCAGCATGTCAAGCTTTTGGACCTGTGTTTATTTATACTGCTAAATTAACCGGAATGATGCTGCATCCCAAAGTGTGGAGCCATTTTTCTGAGCATTTCTTTCCTGTTGAAAACATCTTGACATATTTCATTTATTAAAATACATATAAAGCTATCATATATACATTGCACTCTGTACATAATCTTTGATATAGTAAAAGTATTGTGCATTGAATAGGAAAGAAGAAATAGTAGCAATTACTGCACGTGGCTTTCCTCTGTAGGAAAGTGTACAAGATTTCTGTTCTAATGCCACTTGCTCATTTATTGACTTGGCAGTTTTGACTGATCATAGTGCTTGGAAGTTGCTGCTCAGCTGACCTCAGAACAGTCGCTCCCTCTGGTTGTGCCAAGGACAAGAGACGCAGGGTGGCAACTGGCCTATAGCTGAGGTCGGTGACCAGCAAGTGCCAGCATATACAGGGGGCTGGTGACCACAAGGAAACAGTCCATGCCCAGAGCCATTCCTGCAAAAAGGCAGGGAAAAAACTGGCCACAGAAATATGGACTTTGGTGGCTAGTTAGAGCAGAAATGATCCTCTACAAATTACAACTTACTATATTAGCAACTTACCAGCTACTATCTGTAGTTAACTGATGCGCAGCACTGTCTGCGGAACTGTCTCATACTCGCTACTTTAAGGGAAGAATAAGCTTAGAGTTGTGCAATCTTGGAATCCTTTCAGCTACAACTAAAAGATGCAGTGTGAATTTATGCGGAAAGCAGATAGAGAAATCTGGCATGCTGGGCATATACAGAATGTTACCATGGGGGGGGGGGTTACAAATCATGGGCAGAAGGACAGAAGGAGAAGTGGTCTGAAGATCTGAAAAGCAGTCAGTTAAACACTAATGAAATGCCCTTCATGTGAAACATGAGACGGAAATCCGCAGTTTCAGGTCTGATAAAGTACGATAAACAAATATACAGAAACAGCCTAGTTGCCGCAAGGGTTTGAGTGAAAGCCTTGAAGTATCTGTTTGATTTTTGTTTTGATTTCCCCTGTGCGCCTCAGTGTTTGCATGCGAGTTATGCATATTGGCCCAGCGGCTACAAAAAAAAAATAAAAACAAGCTACAGGCGATTAACAAAAGGTCCACTGATGTAGGTATGTCTTCAGGTACCAGACAGCAGAGGAACTGGGATCTCTAGTCTGACTGCAGCTTCCTCAAAACATTTTATGACTGTTCACCCCCCCCGTACCACGCCAACACCAAACTCACAGTGGGGGTTTGAGGTGTTCAGAATCTGGGGCCCAGCGGCCTCCAATCAGAGGCCAGCCTCCTTGTGCCTGCGGCGTGAGTCAGCGTCACATGATGTTTCCACATAGAGGCCATTAATGTGCTGACTCACCCCTGTCAACAGCACGTTTCTGCTGACAGGTGTCAAGGCGTCGAATCACGCACAGTTAGAAGGAGGGCTCTGGGGGATGGGCAGCCATCTTTGGGTTTCAGTGTGACACGTGCTAGTTATTTTCACCTCCGAACAATCTGAGGTCTGATGTTACAATTGAAAAGTGATGTATCTGATTCTAAAAAAACCTCTGCCATCATCTGCAGTAAGAATGCAAAAACCTTTGACTTTAATATTGTATGTTTTTTAATTTTAAATCTACACATTTATTTTAAAATTATATATTATGTGGTGTTGTATTATTTACAATAATATTAAATTGTAATTGACAGAAGCGCATGAAGGATTTATTTTAACTAGACTTGGTAGTTTAAGAGTTTGTGACACAATAATGATTAATTTAAAGGTCTGTCTATATAAATTTCTTTTCAAACTATTATTTGTTTATTTGTATATTGTTTTCAATATTTGTGTATTATTTCAATACCAAGGAAAAAGAGGTACCGCCCCCCCAACCTACTTCAGTCTCCGCTGTGGTTTTGGTTCTTAGCCAGCAGGTGTCAGTCATGTCAGAAAAGTAGGTCGGAATTTATTTCCCGATTTCGCATTTTAGGCTAGTGTCCTTTGAACATAAATAGTTGCGTGTGTTGTTAAATATTACATTTGGTGGTATTTGTAATTTGGACCAGACAGCTCCTGTATTAAACTCTGAAAACTACAAAAAGGAAAGAAAGGTGCTGGAAAATTGCATATTAGATTAAATGAAGGACTTGCTAGAAAGTTAGCACTACCGACACAATTTAGTTCTTGTGATTTGTACAAATGCCCGACTAGTGTCTACTCTATGGGCCGAAATTTCCATTCTTAAATAGGGACTAACATAAATATTTAATATTCCCCATCAAGATTTTTGATTCATGGACAAATAACATGGAATGGCTGGGGTCATGGTCAGTTAGGCAAAAAAAAAAAAAAAAAAAAGAACCTAAGGGCAAAGATGCAGACAAGAAGCTGATCTCTACCTGCGTCTGACGCTGTACCTCATGTAACATGGGCGCCTTTACAGGACTCGATCTGGCAGGTAGCGCTCAGGCCCCCGGTACCTGGACCCAGATGGAACGCAAAGAGACTCAGCACTTGTGCAAAGGCAGTTGTGAGCTATTTTAATGTTATATCGCCTTTTGTCTTATGCATATATACAAGTCTCAATCTTCTGTTGTGGTCTTGTGTATTATAATCATTCTTAAAGTTCTCTGATCTCTAAATATTGAGTTATATGATGATCCTATGATATGTAATTCTTCTTATACATTTATTTATCATGATGGATTTGTTAAATATACATATTGTCTTCCCTGTCTAAACCATTTTTAACCTGTTTTCCGTTTACTGTAGCAGTATATAATTACTACATTTAGCTAACTTTCTACATGAGCTGCGTGAGAGGACATATTCTCTTTCAGCGAACACGCCGGCACATTTTTCCGAGCAGTTAGCAGCCCGCGATAATGATGCAAGAGAAACGGAGTGATGACAATGGAACGGTATCCTCCAGCGGAATCTCATTGCCTTTCAAATCTCCCGTAATCTCCCATAATCTCCTTCCGTTGTCCAGCGGCTTGCCAGACCTCGCTGGATGCTCCTTGGTTTTGTGCGCTGCACCGGGGCTCGGTCTCTTACAGAATTCTCTCTTGGGTGATATTTGTATGAATACCATTTCTGGCGTGAAGCGTGAGCAGTGTTGGTGTGGCACTTGTTTCGAAACAATCTTGAATTTAGTTCTGGTCTATCATTTCAAGGTCAGCCTAGCAGCAATTGTACCTAAATTAATTCCATGACCTGTGTACTATGTGCCTCAATACATGCGTATATAAATAATTGCATACATGTATACACACATACATGCAGTACTGTGCAAAAGCCTGAGGCAGTCAAAAAATGTCTCAAGCTATTTATCTGAGTTGTAAGTGTATATTTGCTCAGGGAAAAAAAAACAATTTGACATTATAACATATGCAAATGAAGAGTAATGCAAACTAACAAGAAATTCTTCTGTTCTCCAAAAAGTCACTGGTATCTAGTTGGATGGCAAGATGAACAGCGCTTCAGTTCCCAAACCTCTCCTCAGAGGCTCCTCAGCCATTTCATGTGTTTGTTAAATTTCACCAGCGGATCGTTTAATTATTTAATTTAGTTTGTTTTGAAAAAGTCCGCGAGGTATTGATTAGCCATATGAGGTGAGGTAGTGGTCAAATCAGAATATACATGGCCTTACAGATGGTGGCTGCCAGGGGCGTCATTAGCTCTATTTTAGGTGGGCTTTAGCCCCCCCTCCCCCCCCCCCAAATAAACGTGTATTTATTGGCTTAAGTCATGAATAGTTTGCCATCAGCCCCCCCAGTAAAGATTCGGCCCCCCATCCATTCATCTGTAACTACTCCCCAGGTTGCTGCAATTGATGGGACACTTTGACAAGTATAATATTGTAGTTTTATACCAGGATGAAGATCATGTAGGCATAATTTTCTTAGACTTTGGCACAGTAATGTACATGCATGTATAAATGCATACATATATACCTGCACATGCATGTACTGTATGAATGCATACATACAGACATACCTGCAGTCAACATTTCTGCATGGCGACTTTCCCAGTTGCAGTTTGAATATATCACTGGGTCAGCATGAGAAATGAAATGGGAAATTTCTGGGAGTTTTGCGAAAGCCGCAGACGACACGTGAAGGCCAGCAGATGACACACAAGAAGGTTAGTAACTCATAAATGCGTAAAATATATGTACAGTACTGGTGTGGAGGACGCCAAGCGGCAACATCTCACGTGATGTCAGGCAGTGATCTCTCAGCGATCCTTGTATCTCACGTTTCTTGTATCTTTTCGCTTCACTCCACTTGCATGCTTGCTTTGCTTGCCAAGGGGCCCAGAAAATTTTACGCAGGTTTTCCACATCGCAGTGGCCCTGCACCTCTAATCCCCATGATGTGAATGGGGCAATTTGCACACACACACACACACACACACACACACACACACACACACATATATATGCATAGATAGATACAAACATACATACATGCCTGCATACATACTGTACTGTGCAAAAGACTTAGACAGTCAAAGAAAATTATGTCTAAATGATCTTCCTGTTGGTGTCAAACTACAATATTATGCCTGTCAAAGTATTGTCATCTTAGCCATTTCGAAACTTCTCCTAAATTCACCCCAGTATTTGCAGCAAACATTCCATAAAGCTATGTATTTTTAGACTAGACCCAATAACACACCTCGTATAACTAATCAATATCTCATTAACTTTATAAAGTTAATTAATAAGTGATAACAAGTGGTGAAATTTAACAAACACGTGGAATAGCTGAGGAGCCCTTGAGGAGAGGTTTGGGAACTAAAGCGCTGTTCATCGCGCCATCCAACTAAAGACTAGTGACTTTTTGGAGAACAGAATAAATTCTTGTTAGTTTCTATCCATCCATCCATTTTCCAAACCGCTTATCCTACCGGGTCGCGGGGGGTCCGGACCCTATCCCGGAAGCAAAGGGCACGAGGCAGGAAACAACCCTGGACAGGGGGCCAGCCTACCGCAGGTAGTTTTTATCACTCTATATTTGCATATATTATAATGTTACATTGTTTTTTTCTTGAGCAAATACACACTTACTAGCCAGATAAATAGCTTTAAACATTTTCCTTGACTGCCTAAGACTTCTGCACAGTACTGTACAGACATGCATGCATACATGCATTGCTTTGCATAAGAGCATCTGGCAAATAAATACATGTAAATGTAGGTGATCGCTGTGTGGGGACCCACAGAGTGCCTGAGACTGTCACGGAGGAAGTACCTGAAGCTTATTATGTCATTGGGAGTCACTCTGCCATTTCAGGCATAAACAGTAAATGTGCAGGACAAATTCAGCGAATGACGTCACATGACCCTGACATGCTGCTACCCGGGTCCATCCATGACGGAAGGGGGGAGGGGGGGGGGTTGTTCCTTGGTGGGTAGGTTGCCTTATGTGGGCAAAAGATTAATTCTATAAGACTATTACTCTTATTACTTCAGTTATGATTTTGCAGAGGAATTTGCTTGTAATTCAGTTGCAGAACCTTGTGTAATGATTTTTACCACTGTTCATAGGAAACATCACGGTATAATTTGTCATTCTCTGTTAGATGTCTGTCTATTCCCCAGTGTCGCTGCTCAGAGTGACATGCAATCCATGGTTCACCATGTGTGTTCCACTGAGATGTGCTCTTCCAGTGACCGCACCACGCTGTTTACTTATCTTATCACCTCCCGACATCTATTAAGTTGAAGGAGCTCGAACCCGCCTAGACTGGCCTCCCGGAGCCCCTTCACCACCCTGCCACAGTGCCACAGTTCACGTACAGTGTGCAGGAAGTTATTAACTGTAAGAGATCAAAGGCAGCGGACAGGATAAACATTGCTTCCTGGGACTGGCTCCTTCAGGCATCGACCCACTTCCTCTTTGTGCAGACTTCCACCAAAGTGCACACATTGTCACCACATGACCCGGACAGGGCTGTTTGTGGAGACAGAGGCGGAGGTGGGGGGGGGTTTCTGGGCTGGCGGTGGGGGCAGGGGGTGCTAGTTCACCCCGAGGGGTACACTACATCACATCATAGACAGCTAATACACTCACCTTTATCAGTCAATATTCTATGTTCTTGGAAACTGCTGCTGTCACTGAGGAAGTAGTAGGAAGCCAAATCTGAGGATATTTTCATGTAGCAATTTCAAAGAGATCAGAAAACGGTAACGGCTTATGAAAAATGCAACAGAAAATTCTGTACATATGAAGGCTAGAAGATAAAATGATTGAAATTCATTTGCCATCTTTCATGTGTCAGACTCCATTTGTGTGTCATTTCTCTGTCTGATTTCATAGTACATAAGGGAATAAAGGCGTCTTAATTGTTGATCTTCAACAATGCCCTTTAGAAATCTGTTCCAAAATGCAGAAAGATCTGCGGAAAAATGTTTAGCACACTCCCTTGAAAATACATTCTGAATCTTTTACTTTAAATGCTGTTTGTGTATCAGACGTTTAAAGAAAACGTTAAGTTTACTAGTAAGAGAAGCATACTGGGTCCAGGATGTCACTGATTTGAGCCATTTTAATAAGTGACATCATGGCAGGGAAATTGGTTAAAAGAGGTGGGGGGAACAGAAATACAGCTGGGGTACGGGTGGGGGGCAGTACCCCGGCCTGTATGTGCGCTCCACCCCATCCTGGCTCTCTCTCCTGCTTGGAGCAGCCCCTGTGATTAAGTGGAGTCGTAAGTGCCGGGCCTGATCAAATAATGAAAGAGCATGTAGCATGCTAATTTCACACATGGCGCTCCTATTGCGATGCAGCTGGACGGTTAAGTCGGCACCATTAGGAGTTTATTATGTGGCCAGCTGCGGCTCCTTTTGCGGGGAGGAAGTGCGGGGAGGGCACCGCCGACATGCGGATGATGTCAAACAGATTGGATGTAAGTGGCCTGGCCGGCCTTTCCCACATAATGCAGTGGTGCAGGTGTGCGTGTCTGTGAGAATGCATGGCAGCGTCTGCGGCACTGTGCGCAGGAGGTTATCGCTGACTCTCACCCGGGCAGGAGAGCTCCTGGGGGGGGCGAGGGAGCATGGGGGAACAAGGTCAAAGGCAGGGAGAAACTGCGGGTGTTTGGGGGTGGGGGAGGCAGACGACTGTGTCTGTGACTGCAGCAGCCGCAGGGGGACCTTTGTGGGGTGTCCCTGTCCTCGCCACCCACACACCCACTAGGGGGGTCGCCCAGTGGGAGTGATCTCAAAGTGAGCAATGCAGACCCCTCCACCTCAGCATGCACTGGACTCGACTGCACTGGAGCCGCACAGGAACCTGACAAAGGGGTCGACAAGCGTAGCTGGTTCGTTACCCAGAAGCCCCTCACCCTAGCAATGACAACAGAGCCTGTGGTCATTTTATATTGTTAGCTGAAGAAAGCCGCACAATAAGGCAGGCGTTCAGGACTGAGCAGCTGGTTATGCATTGAAGTACAGATTAAGTGCTGTAGGAGACACAGAAATTATTGTAGCATTATTTTTATTGCTTTCACCCTCTCCTACAATTACTTAAGCACCTTCTTATTAAATCCCCTTTAAACCTGTAAATCCCCCCCAACAAGAAGATGACGTCATCATCCTCCTGGTTCCACAGCACTGCCACCCCTCAAACCCCTTATAACCTAAGCATTTGGTTACAGCATTTTCAGAGAAGAGGCTTGATATGCATACCCCCCCGATTCTCTTACGATTTCTTCTGGGGAGCAGAGGTGATATAAACATTAATTTGCAACAGAACAGGCAGGTGATTAGATCTAACCCTTTAACCTCTGAGAGTGCTCTCATTGCTGTCTAGGGACACCCAGCACCATACCTGGAGTCAAACAATTGACCTTTTGTTCCCTGAAATGTTTCACCAGCTACTGTACAAAGGCCTCAGATTTTAATTTATTTCCATTTAACCATAGAGACTGGGAAACACGCAGTGGAGCATATAGCATCGATATGAGATCTGTTTCAACTGACCTGTACATGTAGTTGTAACTATTCTATCACTATTAGTAACACTGCAGTTCGAAAATTCATAAAAACAATAAGTCGGGAATCCTGTGGTTAAATTGTGGTTAAAGTATAGCTTATGCTAGCTCAACATGTGGCAAATGAATCAGTAATAACGTTTGGCATAGTATAAAACAAGGTGCAAAGATGCCACTCTAGGTGTTGGTGTTTGACAAAACTAGAAGGACGCTTGACAGTACAGGCTTGGTAGTATCACTAAAGACAGCCTGCTAAGTTAAAGACTGCAGTGCTTTAAACTGGGTACATCAGATCAAAGTGCAGTTTGATTTTTTTCTCTCCTCTTTGTTTTTGTTAATTAAACTGTAGCGGAAGAGGAAAAAAAACCCTTGGAACAAAGAGTCAGTGGATGGAAGATCACACAGGTCCAAGCCCTGAAAGAGACAATTATCCACAATTGGAGCCTGTCGGGATGAACAAACGTTTAATAAGCAGTATGAGGCTCCAGTTGCCCCGGAGAGGCATGGCTCTTGTCCGTGAGCAAGGGGTGCGGTTGAGTGACGAGGTCAGCCCTTGGCTGAGACGCTGATGCCCCCCGATAATGGAGACAGGGCTGGGTGATCACAGCAGGAGGTTGGCGGGACCAGGTAAGAAAAGACCCCACCTAGCCCCTCCCTGCCCTCCACTTTTTAATTAAAGGCCATCAAACAGTGCCTGGCCCTTCTACAGTGCCACAGTATGCTGTAAGAACAGCGCTTGACCTTGTCTGCACTTTAAAGATTCATTGAGACCCCCTGGTGCTTCTTGCACGGTGATGGGTTCAAGTGACTCTGTCGGGTGTTTATATCTGAGAGTGAGTTTGCCGTCATTGCCTGCGACCTTTTTTGTTCATGTTGGATTACCAGTGAATGATTTACAGATAATGTATGCTTTTTAGATCAATGTACAAATATCCTTTTATAGTGTTGTGGGTGCCATGCTTGCAGTGAAAATGGAAGCAAGGTATGCATGTGTTCCTGGTAAATAATGTCGAAATTTAAAATAAAGGCTCCCTGCTTTGGAAATTTAAGATTTGCCGTTTGTGTATTATCTCCTGTAATCTAGAGGTTTTTTAATTGAGCTGCACATGATTCTTTGTATGTAATTCGAACATTTTTGTGAAACTGGCTGATTTAAGGTTTGCAGTGCCCAACTGTAAGCCACTCAGGATGATCTTTTTCATAAATATGATCTTTTTATTAAAACAATTTTAGCCCGATTTCTGTTTCAATTTCCCTTTTTCAGTTTCTCAGCTGTAGTTATAATTTAATGTAAAATGCTATCTTAGTGTCCCCAAGGGGTGTCGTGAGCTACTGAAATACCTTTATTGACTGATTAATAAAACATGAATAAGTACTGTCCTATAAACGGCAGCAAGTCGCAGAGCTGCTGTATGAAGGATGGTGAGAGTTATTAAGCTCAGCTAGAAGTGCAGCTGAGGAATGTTTTCACACTGCACGAGTCAGGGTTGACATTGAGGTCTTGGTACAAATTCTGGAGGGACGTGACTGTCCCTCTGGGGTGACTGAGCACCTCGAATCACCAAAAATGACTTGAAGAAAATAACGGAGGGTGGGTACTGTGACACGAGATACTGGCCAAGGAGCGGCCCCGCCCATTTGGGGTCAGATAAAACGTGTGAGCATCAGTGATGCGGGAGAGCAAGAGAAGATGCAGTCAGTCATCTTTAAAGTCTCATCAACGCAATTTTCCAGGTAACATCTACGAACAAGCAGTCAAGCCAGGTGGCCCTTGACTGTACATGGGCTGCAACGCAACATCACACACATGGATTCCTGGTAGAAAAAGAAGACCAATTCCCTTAACAACATAATAACAACTGTGTCCTCCCTATAAAAAGTTGTAGGTCTGTATATAATATACTCAGCCCATTTTGCAGTGATTAATAACAGGCCTCTGTAATGGTTATATTATTACATGTATAAACACAGTAACAGGGACACACACACGCTGCTAAAATGCCTTCAGATGTATCAATGTGTAAGACAATATATAAATTAGTTGGAGAAGATTAGTTTGAAAATTAATTGCTTGAAATAAAGCTGTATTGTCTTAGCAAATAGTACATAACTCAAGCGTGTAACAGATATACAGGGGTGTATATGGGGGGGGAGGATTAGCATGTGTCCCCTACCGCCCATTATTTTATTTGGCTTCATTCTTCCTGCTCAATAAAAAGATCTTCGCATTTAAATTAAGTCGTGACCCCTCCCCCCATAGCAAACGGTTTCCTATGGTTTTGTGTGTGTATAAGAAGTACGCTGTTTTTGTGGGGACTCGCTATTAATTTCTACGGGGAAAACCCCAGCGTGGTGACCTTATTCCCCACCCAGCCCTAAACTTAACCTTAAGTAACCAAATGAAATACGAGATTTTTAGTTTTTTTATTGCATTCACAGATCTTTGTTGGAACCTGAAAAAAGAAATAACACATTTTGATTACATTTTGGTAGACATTTGGTCCCCAAAATGTAATATAAACACAATCCACATACTGTGTGTGTGTGTGTGTGTGTGTGTGTGTGTGTGTGTGTGTGTGTGTGTGTGTGTGAAACCTGGTATAGGTATATTGTAGCACATAGTATATTACATGATAGGGTGCTGAGTTCTATAGCTATGCCAGGTTTTGTTAGAGATGATATTTGCAACCTCACAGCAGATTCAATATTCATCAATCCATTATCAGGAAAGGGAACTACAATGCATTATATCAATAAGTAAAGAGGCTTAAAATACATCACAACACCAGCAAAATAATTTGTATGACCTGAATTGCTAATAGTCATCAAAAGAAATATCCTTCATTCCCTCAGTCTGCATTTCCTGCATATGTTTGTAGGATTTTTTTCTATTTTGTGTGTCCCATAATTTAAACCCTGTCCTTCCCAAAACTAATACAGAAACTCCAACTTATTAATTAACAAGTTATTTAACATGGTGGGTGGGTGAGTGGGTGGATGGATGGATGGATGGATAATAAGCCAGGTTCTAGACCTTTCATAACAAATTATTTTGTACTGTTATACCTTCATGTGGGAAATTATGGGAACATAGCTCACTCAGGAAAACCCCTCATCCAGGCACTACTGAAGGACCACTGACAATATCAAATGACCCTTCCTACTGGGGTCGTGTTGGGTGAAGTACCTTTCCCAAGAGCACCTGCCTTGACAGTTCAACCTGCAACAATTCTATCATGACTTTTCTATCTACTGCTTAAGACACTTTTTATTGCAACAAATAATCTTATCCACCTTTGAAACAGAGGAAAGGTGCCCATTCATTCATTCATCCATCATTAATTCATTCATTTAGTGTTAAATTCAACAGCATTTAACAGCTGGAATCCAACATTTTGCAATCTGCAGGTAAACTTCCTTGTACAGCTGTTTACAAATCCTTTATGGCTTAGTAATGTTTGTACTGTGTCTTTGTCGCACTTAATCTGAACACAATCTGTTATCCCAGGAAGGCAGAAGAAGTGGATGAATCCAGAGAAATGTATTGATATGGCCATGCTTTGTAATGTGGAGTGTTTGGTGCAACAAACAACAGTGCTTCCACGTGGACGTCTGCTGGAGCTAAACAGTTCCATTCACAGACTGGTTACAAATTAGACTCATTTGGAATGATTATCAGAGAAATCCACATATGGTTTCCAGCAAGGTCCAGAGTTACTTTCCCTGCATGCCATTAAAAAACATTTAATCTGATAGAATCATTTGTCTTTGTGTCTGAGTCCAGCAAAGTCAAGGGCAGATCCCAGCCCTCTGATTGGCTGAGAACTATACTGACATCATCAGGGGTGAGAGGTCAGGCCAGGGCAGCCCTTGCAGGTTCCATAGTGGATGCCAAGTTTTGTCTTGAGAGTTGCCAGGTGTGAAAGGGTCTCCTTGTTGTTCTTGGGGTTGTTTGAGACTGAACATCTGCACTGGACGATTAGCCAGCTCCCTGGAATGGATTCAAGCTGAATCTGGTTCTAAATTCCTTTTAAACAAGAGAGTAATTTTGTGAGCAAATGAAAACAAGGGCCCAGAATTCTAGTCTTAAATCTATTAGTGAAATAGTAACTTTAGCATAGAGTCGCATTGTCTAGAAACTGTGACTAACTTAAACTTGCTCTTTTTGAAGGGTGAATTTAAACATCTCAAATCTGTCAATCTTACACCTGTGCCTATTTCTTTTTTGTATCAATAGTAAATTTGGCCATAAATTTATTGGTTTTTATCATTCCATCCATCCATCCATCCATCCATCCATCCATCCATCCACTTTCCAACCACTTATCTAGTTCAGGGTCAATGGAGATTTATTTTTCCTTTGTTGATTATTTTATGTATAATTTACATAATAATTATAATGGACGTTACCATATAAAACACATGTTTAATCTTGCTGTTGAAAATCTCATTTTTGTGCTGATAATTGTATGTACTCCTCCTCATGTGACAATAAGTTCAAAATAATATTCATTAAGTTCTGATCGAGACGTCATTAAAGGACAATAAAAGTTCTTCTGTGTTGTTTGGATCTTTCCAGGTGCTATAGGGGGTGGGGGGTGTGCTGGATGCAGGTGGCCCCATGCTTGTAGCACTGTGACCCTGTGCCCCCTGACCCCTGCTTAAATGGGGGGCAGCTTCCTTTGGGGCTGTTGCAGAGGATGGAGCCAACCACTATTTTTAGGGTGGCGGCCATCGGGGACACCCCAGAGAGCTGTGGCCAAGGTCAGAGGTCATGCTCCAAAAATGACAGCCTCCATGACCACCCTAAATTGGACGTTTATTTTTAGTCTAAACAAGGCAACTTGAGCTATTTAAGGAAACATGAAGAGGTTGTCTGCTAATTACAGTGAAGCAGACTGACCCCCCCCCCCCACCAATTGCAGCCATATGCTCACAAACAAGGGGGCTGCTCCATCACCTTGTGCTCCTAGTGTCCCTCGCACAAGTATCCTGCTCATCTACTTGTGCATGCATGTTTGTTGTAGTGCTGGTGGGTTCAGTGACCAAGTATCGACACAGGTTGATACATGGTCCACGCTCCACGTTTCACTACCTGTGTGTCAGCTTGTTCCACTGACATTCAGCGTCCTCGACCACGTGAGTGTTTCCTCTCGGATGACAGGAGCTCCTGTTTGTCTCCATGTGTGTGTGGCCAGAGACAAAGATCTCACCGGAGATACCCCAGCCATGTACATGTATGATCTGCTTCAGGACGTCACGCATCGTTCACGCCAGGCCTCAGGTGGTGAAACTAACTCTTCAGATGTCATCACAAGAGGGTTTCTTTTCCTCTCTTATAACGTTCAGCAGGCCATGCTCAAGTCACTTCTGCGACAGACAAGTCAGGTACAGGAGGGTCTTGAAATATTAATCAAAACACCAAAAGCAGGCGGCGTGGTGGTCAGTGAGTAACTCTGAGGCCTGGCGTATCTTGTGTTGGGGGTTTGATTTCCAGTTTGAGTTTGCATGTCTTTTTCCCTTCCAGGGTCCCCGTCACTCCTTGGGTTCGGCTTATGGCTCTCAGCGCCCCTGACCAAGTCATTATGAAAGATGGATCATTAATGTATTTCATTCACTGAATATTATGTATTATACACCAGTGGCCAAAATTGTGGAAACACCAAGCATTTTTGGAATTATGCTTTAAAAATTATTACACAAATATTGACGGTAATGATTATAAACAATCAAACACTGTTTCAAATATCATACATTGGACGATTAAATAAGTAACTGGAGCAACAGTTGAATAAACTTCTGTAATTTCTAAAAATTGTAATTGTCTCCACTACTTGGTGGGCAGTGGTGAGCAAGGTACCATACCCAAGCACTGCTGAATTAGCTGCCCCCAGCTATGTCACAAAAGTCACATTTGGGTTAAATGCAGAGGGTACTTTTTGTTGTTGCGCACTTTGTGCTGTAGTGTATTAACAATGACCACTGATCACCTAATTCTAATCGTGCCCGCTTACCTTATTTCCTTTTCCCTGTTGCCAGCAACCATTAGTTAAAGTCTAGATAACTTGAACATGCTAATACATTGATAAGGGTATTGATATAGGTTTGGTTTCAACATCGTTGTGGATTGAATCAGTCCTGAACCCCTTCCCCAAACATACACGGTATTCCCAGAGTCTTGGTGGGGACATGTCCTTACCATCCATACCCAAATCTACACCCTTGATTATGGAACATGAATGGTACAGTTTTTAAACGGAGGCATGTCCTGGAAAGAACTTCCCTGGTATTACAGTTTTTTCCAATCATTTTAACGCGTGTCTCAATACCATGTCCACTTTTTCACAACACTTAACACATGCAACATACCATTGGACCATGTCAGCTAAACTATGTATACATTTGCATTGCTTTAACACAATATGCATTCGATCACCACTTCCCCCAAATTTCATGAATACTTCTCTGTCAGTGTTCACCACCAGCAAAATATTGTACAACTACAGATGATTTTTCAGACGTTTAGATTATCTGTTCAAAACAGTTAACTTTACAGTCAAAGCCCAATGAAATTTAGAGCTCTGTCAATTGAAACATGCTGCATTTTTACAAACCAAGGACACTATGCACTTGGGGTGAAGTGCCTTGCTCAGAGGCACAATGGTGGAACCCCTTGGCATTGAATTCACAATCTTCTGGTGTTCCTACAGTAATAAGAACCCAGATCCTTAACCACTAGAAAACCACCATCCTCCTAGATCAGGGATCTCCAAGTCCGGTCCTGGAGAGCTACTGTCCAGTAGATTTTCTATCCTACCTGGCTTCTGATGAGCCACACCTGTTCCTGGTATTTACTTCAGTATAGGTGTGACTCATCAGAAGCCAGGTAGAATAAAAAACCTACTGGACAGTATCTCTCCAGGACCGGAGTTGGAGACCCCTGCCCTAGATCATCCCAAGCATTTTACAATGGTTGAAGCTGGAAAGCTGAATAAAAACACACACAAGCCTGAAATTTCAGCTAAGAACCTATCTAGGAATTTGTTTGGTTAGTGCCAATTTGCCATATGTACAAAAGGGACCATCTTTGGATTGGCATCTTCTGCTAGAAATGAAATATTTACATACTGTACTGCAAAAACACAGCAACACCTATATGATTTCTAATGAAATATATTGTAGTATTTCAGAATTGGTTGGTATTACAATTTTTATACTCAAAAGTAGTTCTTGGTTGTTTGATTTTAACAATGCAATATGACAGTAATTTGTGCCTAACTGGAGGATACAGCCACACATTATGTATGTAATTTGCAATGTTAGTGTTACTAAGTTGTTAGTGTTTTTTAGCTCATTGAACATTGAGTGGCCCAGTAGTGTTGTTGGCTGACAGCGTTTGTCATGGTTATGGCAGCATGAGTCACTTTTGGGTGAATTGTGAGACGTTTTGGTGGTTGTAGTGCATTTTGCACTATAGGTTAAGTGATGTGCTTAGGTGTGTATTGGTACAGCCCACTGTGTGAGGTGTTATGAAAAAGTAGACATGGTATTGAGACAAGTGTGAAAATGATTGGAGAAAAAAAGTAATATAGCTGTAGTTAAAAGGGCACCCAACAGAAACTTGCTTTTTCAGGGTGGCTCTCTGGTCATGTGGGAGAGGTCAGCCTGGACATCTCTCCTGATCAGCTCAGGAGGCCCCGGGGCCTGCCGAAGCAGCTCACTGGGGCTGCGACTCAAGTCACCAAAGAAACACTGTTTTGTAGATAAGTATTTGCACTCGGTGCATTATTTCTCTCCTGAGTGTCCTCTGAAGCCACTTTAAATGCTTCTCGGGATCCCATGTACATCAAGGGTTGTAATTAATTTATTGAGCTCCACCCAGACCCAAAAAGAGCAAAAAAACAAAAAAAAGAAACAAATCGTTTTTCACTGGAACCACCTCTGGGGAATTTCACAGAACTGGGTTAAAACGTTTAGGAATCGGTAAGTAATTGGGCTGATTTGGGCTTGTTTGTGGTCAGAGGCGAAGGCAGCTTGAGATAAAGCAGCACTTTGGGTATGTTTGTGCAGTTTACAGGTTTTTGATTGCTGCAGGAAGCAGGCCTGGGATTAATGGACGGGGGCTGCATCACGTCGCTCTGTTTACTGCCACATTTGGGCTCTTGTGGCCACCTGACCACACCATCTGAGGAGCTGCACTTGTTGCCCTGGATGTGCTCCATGGGTTCTGTGTTTCCCAAATGGTTTTTATTTATGAGTAATAAGTAATGGCACACAATCCGTGCTGCGGGAGAGCGTTTAATGCTGAGGGGGACACTACTGAAACATTTTAATGGGGGGATGAATGAATTCAAATTATATATTGGGGGGGAGTCAAATGGACTTGCAAGTCTTTGTGCAGCATCTCGTGTCGTGGGACCCTGCCATGTCACCCCCCCATCCCCTATGCCATGTCACCCCCCCATCCCCTATGCCATGTCACCCCCCCATCCCCTATG
>JAABNY020000095.1:30078259-30088593 GCA_015164015.2 Brevimyrus niger | reverse complement strand
CCCGTGTGAGAAGGGGTTTTTTTTTTTGTGGGGGGGGGTGTGTTTGGGGGGGGGGGGGGGGGGGGGGGGGGGGCGGGGGGTGGTTTCAGGGGTGGGGGGCAGTGGAATAATATGAAATGAAAGTGAGGCAAATAAAAAAAAGTATCCTCTGAGTATTTCAGTATATTGTGGATCAATGTGGATTAGCTACTTGGAGTAATACACTCTGTACACAATTTTGTTATTTTAATTCAGCATAGATAGAAGAAAAAATAAACTGAGATACAGATAACCTCTACCACTAGACCTTGCTATTAAAGCATCTGGTAACACTTCAAAATAATTGCTCTTAAACCTTGACGATCAGAAGTGGAATTCCAAAGGTTTTTTTTTCCATCTATGTTTTCTTTTTTTCTGGAATTTCTTGCGATTTTCTTCCTGACACATTATCAGATCACTTCACTTCCTTTGAACATTTATGGAGGGTGGAATGGATGAAAATAGTGAGTTTACGCAAGAAGTATGCTGTGGGTTTGAAAAAAATGCACACACACACACACACACACACACACACACACACACACATACACAGGTTTGTAATTATTTTCTTTGTGGGGACTCTCCATCCAGTTCTATGACCTTAACCCTACCCAGCCATAACCTTAACCATATGTAACCAAACAAAATACGAGACTTTTGGCATTTAATTTTCTTTTATTGCACTCACAGCTTTAAAATAACAGGTTTTTATTATGTTTAACATAATTAATGTACAAGTAATTGATGTAATAGAAACACAATCACACACATACACAGACACACACATTGAATTAAATAATAATAAAGTAATTCAGTAAACCTTCAATCTGACTGTTATAGTTGCAGCAGCCCATCAATGGCCACCTGTAGTTATGTACCCTGTGATGGAGGGCACAGGAGAATCAAGGGCTGCAAGTAAACATCTTTCAAAGATAAGGACTTGTAGCCAATAATGTACATTTGTATTGGAAAAACAATCAAACTATTCTCTCTCTAGACATAGAAAAAAAAACAGCAAAAATGTCCATCTGCTGTACAACTGCAAAACTACTGTAAAAATATTGCTGAATAAGGTAGCAAAAACAAAAGCAATAAGAACAACAGACTGTCAGCCGCTTTGTTGTCCGATTTCTTCAAAATTATGTTGCATTTCCCACGTTGAAAAAACCCTTTGGATGAGCTGTCCTCCTTCTGCAGACTGTGTGTAAACTCACAGAGCAGCGAGGGATGTGAAGGGCTATTATGGCCGAGTCTGTGGACACTGGAAAGCTTTGCAGAATAAATAAGTGCACTCATGCAAATAAACAGACAAATATAATATAAATGTAATTATTTTACAGTCTTTTGCAAAGTTGCAATTTCAAGCTCGGGAATGTGAAAGAGAGTGACTGGTCCGAAAATCACTTTTAAACCATCAGGATGAAAAGATGATGTTTATTCTAAATAAAGTGTTCTTTTGTTTCTTGTTCATGTGAATCATTAATATGAACAGGTCAATTTCTTGGGCTTTCGACAGCATCTAATGATGTAAACTGGCCTGAAGCATTATAGGCCCTGCCTCCAATTACTAACAAAGAATTATTTTTTCACCCTTCTTCCTCACACATGTGTAATTTGTCTTTTCCTTCTCCTTCTTTTGCAGCCGTGCAGATGAAAGTTCTGAAAGGTTATGAAAGACGCTGCCAGATGCAGCCGGGCTTTTGCCATTGTCTTTGGAGCTGCGGCTGCAGTTTCGGGACGTTTAATTTCCTGTTTGCTTTTGCGGCCGTTTGCCGTCGTAGCCGCCGCTGTTGTTGTCCTCCTCTCCTTTTGTCTTCTTTCGCTGTGCTGTACTGCCAGTCTGGGTAGTGCGTATTACTCCCATATGCGTCATGCGCGTGTGCTCGCATCATTTCATTTGAGGCCCTGAAGTGCGCTTGCACCATTTTCTGGCAAAAAATTCCCTCCACGCCACGGCGCTCATGCCCCAGCCACTTTTTCAGTAGCCAGATAAAATATCAAACAGGCACCGAGAAATTGGCAGAGCAGTGAAGCGTATTGAAAGCCTCTTTCTGCTTGCCACTTCTGGGAGAACAAAGTACTTTAGTTATATTTGGTCAGTACTTTATATAAATTTAGCTATGCATTCCATGAGGTTGGACGGAGACTTAACTATTCCCCAAACCTTTCTAGGCCATTATAGTATTATGCACGGTAAACAACATGTATAAAATATTTAGCGTATTCTTGAAGCACGATGTATGAAAAGAGAATTTAGCAGCAAAGAACTGGATTGGAAATGTTGAAGGCGACCACAACTACAAAATATGAGAGTTTTTTTGTGTATTTATTTGACTGTATGTATAATTTAGCTCAAGACTCATTCCTTTCATTTCTCTTTTGCTTTTTTTCTGAAGAGGTTAAACTGGTCTGCGATAACCATCTTATTTTTCCCAGAATCCTGCGATAAAAACTGTTCCAACCTATTCCAAAACTATTTGCTTTTCCTGCTAGAGGCAAAAGAAAATGGTCTTTTCTTAGAGCAGAGATAGGAATTATTAATTGAATTAAACAAAAGTTTGATACCAAATGCACATGTGTGTATGTTCCCCCATGAGGGTTGCGCTTTGTATTCCAGATCAGTGCAACTGTAATTTGTTTGTCAGAATTAATAAGAATGATGATATAGGCAAAAACATAGAGTAACATCTGTACCGTCACCGGAGTCTCGACCGTTGAACTGAGCAGCGTCCTTGAAGAGTGTTTGCTGGCATCATCACGAAGCACCTGGACTGTGGGTGAAGGAGACCGCAGGGTCCCCCAGCAGGGGAGACACCCCACAGAGCAGAGACACCCAGACTCCCACAATGCCGAGCGTCAGCACAGCGCCTAATTAACCACAGCCAGCCTGCTCCTTCTTTCTTACATCTATAATTTCTTAGCCCTCACCACTTGCTGGCTCCACACAACAGAAGGAGTCCCGGAGGGGGTGCGCCGGGGCCTCGGACCACCTGGACGCGCGGCACAGCGGGCCCAACCTCAGGGGTAAACAGCGAGCGCGGGTGGGCAGGGGCAGCAAGGCAGGCGCGGGCAGGATCACGCAGAGATCTGGCTTCGTTTGTGTGTCCTGAGGAGATGTCACCCGGAGTCAAACAGCCGCACAGTGAGAGCAGTGTGGACCGGGTTACTGGTTACTAAGTCATTCTCCACCAAATTTTTGGAGAAAAATGCTGAAATGACTAAGTAGTAGCTGTAGTCACGTATAACACATTTAATCCTACATTCAGTTGCATTCCAAGATTATTTTTCATGTATGTACATGTATGACAAAATCCAAGTAAAAGTCCCTAAAACACTCTGGCGTTAGGCAAAAAAAATCAAAAACAAAAACAATTGACTCATAAGTGAGCTAATATTTTATAGTTTTTTTTTTAATTATTATTCTGATTTTAATGATTTACATAACTATTGTTTCTTCCACTCACTGTAAATCTTCCATAAAGCTGTCACTGTCCACTCCACCCATTCTATGGACATGACAATTTAATTAGCTGTCTGTTAACGGCAGCTCTTAAATCTCCACTGCATGCCAGCTGACAGGGCCATGGCTGCTTCCTCCGTTAGCTTAACACTTGGGCCCTGCTCGCTGTCTCTCATTGGGTGGGGTGTTGCACATGGGAGTCTGTGGTTGAGAAAGCTCTTCCGTCTTAAACCCAGCCCGGAGGTGCCTCCATCTAGAGATGGAGCCGATTACGGGGCAGGGCGGCAAACAATCAAGAAGAAATTGGAAGAAATTGTCTTTTTTTTTTTTTTGCTTTTTCTGCTTCTTTGCATTTTGTTGGCTGCGGGAAATAGAGAAGGGTGGGGAACGGAAATCCAGGCTCCTGCCACGGTTGGGAGTCTCAGC
This sequence comes from Brevimyrus niger, assembly GCA_015164015.2. Taxonomy (NCBI): domain Eukaryota; kingdom Metazoa; phylum Chordata; class Actinopteri; order Osteoglossiformes; family Mormyridae; genus Brevimyrus; species Brevimyrus niger. Next base: position 30,084,689 of record JAABNY020000095.1, on the reverse strand, counting down.
ACTGTGGATCTGTGCCCTGTTATTTCAGGACAATGCCGGCTTTGTACACAATTGACAGAGTTGTTCCCCTAGTCATTAATCGATGCGTGACATTTACATTTTCGAGTGACACATTAAATGATCAGATGTTTGAATGTTCAAAGGGATTTTGTCACTGGAACACCCTTGGAGCTAATCAGTTGCTTGCAGTACTACAGGTCATGCTTATGGAGAGGTTAGTCCAACTTCTGCACAACTTGACCATTGTAATCTGCTGCTGTGAGTTTCCCATTTTGCCATACTGTCCATATAATTGATTGCTTGTTTGCACCAATAAATCGTATAAATTATATTTATTATTGCACATTTTTGAGCGACATTATCAAGAAGATGATTTAAAGTGATTCACCAGAGGAATCAGAAGACAAAAAAAAAGTAGAAATTGCAAATTATCCCCTTAATCCCTTGACGAAAGGCAGCAGGATACTCCAGTGTATACAAAAGTACACATGACAGAAAACGGTGAAAATCATACAAAAAATGGTGTGATGCCAGATGACGGCAAATGGAGATGAGTCATCGTGATCAGGTGATCAAGCTGCCGGAGGCTGGTGGCAAAGAGGGAGCCAATGACAGCTGCAGCATTACCCTAGAATGTACCGACATATGGATCCATTCTTTTACGCAACCTGGATGTTTGCATCCAGCTGCTAGTCTCTTAGCTCAAGGCTAAACAGTTACATCATACAGAAGTAGCATTAACCAATAGCTATTTAGCAGTCCTGCGTAGGCCAGGTGAACCCTGAGCAGCATAATAAAGTGATGTGAGGCAACAATACTGAGGGTGATCGGAGACTGTCAACATCTAGTCGTAGCATGAGTAATGTTACCATGACGACACTGACTGCTTGGCTCCCAGAAGTCTCTGTGATCAGGACCCGTTTAGTTCTTAATGCATCTGACTATAGAACAGACCGTATAGTCAGGTGTCCTATGGTGTGCTATATCAATTGGCTGAGAAAATGCCATATGCATACCTGACATTAGCCAAAAATAGCCCTAACAACGAAACCAAACTTAGCCATAACTGCTTACACAGTACCTGTGTTACACTCTGACACGTTGGCTACTGTATCCAGGATGGTTGACATAGGATTGGCCATAATTTAGGGATACAAGCATAATGAGAGCAAACAATTGGCCAAAGCTGGTCAGCAAAAACATTCTTTTACAGTTAAAATGTGTTTTACAAATGGCCCCCCAGTTGCTATTTACCGCATTATACAGAAGCGTTCATTCCTGAATATGCATGCATGCTCTGGCTAAGATATTGGGGTGTTTGTATACAGGACCTGCCTGAAAACGCATTGCATCTAATGATTGCAAGTTGGCGCAGTTTCCTCAGCCTGTGTGTGTTATTGTACATCAGAGGAGCCTTTAAAGTCTGGCTTGGTCAGACCCCACAACAAAGCCCATCCTGGAACAGATACAAGCCCCGTTGTCTGCTGTCTTTGGTGAAACCCGAAGGACCACCCTGTTTGTTACCAATGTGCACCAGCAGAGTCCCAACTGATAGTACTGCTGTGTCCTCCATGCCTTGGCAAAGCTGATCAGCACTCTGCTTTCTGCAGTTTCAGACACCTCATTAGATCTACCAATAATAATACAAATAATATACTATACTAATAAGCATGGTATCCTTTTGTGGTAGTGTCATTGTTATTATTCACAAGAAACGGCACTTAAAATGTATTTTGCATGCCATAACACCAGTGGTCATTCTTCTAAAAGTTTTAACAAACAGTGGCATTTGTAAATGTGTATAAGCACAGGGCAGAAAGCAGGGGACATGCAATGTGGGTCAATTTCACAGTAATTATACAATGCTTAATTTTTTTACAGATGGTCTTATTGCACTAGTGTAACTTCTTTTAGCCAAGAAGTAGGATAAGGTAGAAATTACGTACGATTTTATCAATAGAATTCTTTTGTATTTTAAAAAGTTTTAAGTATCTTTTTTGCACTATATTTCTCATTCTAATTTTTGAAATGTTTTTGAAAATATCTAAAATATACACTGAGAAGAATAGATTCTAATTTTCTTAGATACTGATATTGATCACCATTGACAGCCCATTTTTTATTATGAAGAATGATGGAACAATTATGTCCTGGTGTCCAGTTATCTGTTGTAAGAAAGCACTTAATCACGTCCCCAGAAGGTTGCAGTGTTGTCTGCATTGTGCTAAAGTGCAGAGATTCAAGGGGGATTTAGAAGGATGGGTGAGTAATTGACATGGTAAGTGGAGCAGGATCATAGGCGGAAGGTTTCCTGTCTCCTGCTCTGTGGCCGGATAGCAGGAGAGGGCAAGCAGACTTCTGTCAAGTCTTAAAAAACTAGAAAAGTCTGTGAGCTAGCATGACAGTTTGGGCTTTCACATGGGTTTCTTATAAGGATTTCTTGTATAATCCCAATCAACCACAGTTATTCACATTATGTGCTGTCAAGTTCATGTTGACTCTCCCTCCAGAATGTCCAGTCTCCTGTCTGGGGCTCAGGCTTCCCAAAAGGCATGTTTATTGTTGTGAAGATTAAGTCCAGCCAGCATGTTTCTGGTCATTTCTTCAATTTACCCAAGTATTATGTTCATTTACAGTGGCCTGGATCTTCCTATTGTATGCCTCAGCTGAGAGTAGTCATGTCACATAATTAAGCAGAAGGTTGACTGAAGCTTTGCACTGCTCCCATAATCCTCTTTGCTGTTTTGAAATATAAAATATGAAAACCACACTTACACAAACAATATTTCAATTCCTTATCATTCAGATTGCCTGTTATAGAACAATATAAGTATATGAGCAAGTCTACTAATAGAGCCTCTCCAACAATGACAGATTTATATGCTGATGTCAAAATCACAGCAACACATTAAATAATAAGAAGCAGATATGAGACTTTGCTGATCCCAGCAGTGCACAGTTTCCTGTGCTGAGCTCCTTGTTATGCTCTTATGCAAGAATGCTGCTGGAGGGGGTCAAAGATGTGCCTGTTTGCACACTGTCCCCGACACACAGTTTAACTGCACTACAGCGTCTCACCGCTAAAGGGTGCCTGACAGACTGTGCCAGGTTTCCCTGGGGTCCCTGCCCATATCCCACATGGGAACCAAGCCAGATGCTGTATATCCTCTTGTTTACTCGTCGCCACGACAATGGCAACCCAAAAATGTCTTGCTCAGCAGAGCAGTGCGGCCCCTTTTCACAGCTGAGAGCCAGACAGCAAAGGCCATCTTCCATATCGCCCCTCTTACTCAGGGGCTCATCGCCCCATATTCCCTCTGCTAGCTTTTGTCATTAAGAGCTCTAGGTCGAGGGAAATAAGATCTGCTTCTCATACCTGTACGTACTACTTTAAGTCTAAATTACAGCTGTGGATTGCAACATAAAACAGCCCTCATGTGCATCTCTGCTGCTCTTGATAGGGCTTCTCATTTGTTCGAAGGCCACAGAACTCACGGTGAGAACTTTGATTGATGGTCTAGTTCCCTGGGGGGCTTTTCATGTATAAAAGCTTATGCTGCATTTCATTTACCTGGGAAGTCAGAGCTGAGAAGGACATCACACCCGAGTAACCGTGTTCCAGTACAACGAGTTGAACGCCGTTGGCAATACCAGATCTAGCCACGTCCATTGTTAGTAATACCAGTTTATAACAACATATTACATGGTATTTTGCACATACAAACACTGTAGCAACATGTCCACAGATAGCTGTTGGACAGTGCTGTGATTTAATGAGACACAAATGAGACCTAAGTGCTATTAGACAGTATATAACTATAGCTGTCACTTCTGATGATGAAGGGTGCAGCCATCTTGGATTCTGAGGTTGGGATTGTGTAGATTCGGAATTCCGATTTCAGGGGGCGTTCCAGTATTCCAAAAATTCCAGTTCCAGAATTTCCAACAGCTGAGTTCAAACAGGACGCACCATTAGGTGCCAGGATTTTCTTTTTTTCACGTCAGCGATGGCTGAATGAGATACAACACCTGGTCTTTAAACAAAGATCTGACTCTGTGACGTTGAGGGTTTGCCCAGAAAGAGCCAATCCTCCTTTAGCTCTGATGAGCTGCATTCCCTTCTCATCTGACACCTGGGACATTAACACTCTGCTGAAGCCCATTTCGCTGTAAGGAATTGTATGTTACATACATCGGTAGGTATGTCCTGTTATAACCTGCAACCCCTGGAAACTGGACAGAAGGGCTCATTTTTGCCCATCAAATTAACACCTAACATCCTGTTTAAATCCACACACAACCATAGGCAATTTCTTTTGTGGTTTAACTGATACATAATTGCTTTATTTATTTATTATTTTTACCAATTTTACATTACATTTACATTAATTCAGAAAGTGCATTATGCAAAAGTACAATTTCAAGACACCTTGCAGTTGTGGTTGCAGGTCTGTCATCCAATCACTCTGCTACCTGTTACTCTGCTGTTACAGTCATCTACTAATCTGATAATGGTACTCCTGAGTCAAGCCATTATAGAGAATAACACTGATGGTATTTCCCAGAGTCAGACCTGGCTTTACTCTACTTCATTCCGTTTTTTTTTTTAACCTCAGGGGATCTCTAATGCAGTACTTATGAAATATTCTTTACTGGCTATCCTGATTTTCTTCGTAACTAACAGAACTAATGGAACTGCTGGGTAGTTCCTGGCCCAGGCACCAACTGTGGGTATCACAGCAGTTTGCAATCCAGGCTCTTGGTTTGGTTCAGTCCCCAAAGCAGGGTCCTTAATTCTGAACCACTAATCCCTGAAGTGTCAAACTGCATACATGGATTAACTGTAGGGTATGTAAGCTGAAAACATTCACTTAGCTGTTACAAAATACTCCCACTAATAACAATATCAGTAATGGTAATTGCTTTGGACCTGCACACTGGCATAAAAAATGAAACACAATCAAAAAAACTGGCTGAGGTACCAGGGTTGGGATTTTACAAACAGAAAATTTGCAGTACATTATAAACATTGACTAGGGCTCTTTAATGCACAGGTTTGTGTGTGTGTGTGTTACTCAACTAATTCGATTAAGTGTTTTTTGCATGTTGCTTGAGAACAACCGTCAAAAATGACATTTTTATTACAAATACAGTGATGCAAATCATGAAAAGAACAAAGCTACCATTTGGCGGATTTTCAGTCTTGTCCTTCTCCTTCCTACTGCTTGTCAAGAAAAGAAACCACATTCTTAAAGATAAAAGCCAATGAGGGTTTGAATCCTGACAGACTGCAAACCAAACGTGAAATTGCAGCACACCAGGGCTTCCCATTCTTTATTTAAATCATTCACGTGGCATTTGCACACCATGGTTGTCCCTGGTTTCCTCGCTGGGGGGCAACTCTTTGTATGACCAGCAAATTACTTCAGTTTCATTTTATAATGTAAACTCCAGCTTTGAGGTAAACTCCTGTATTCATTGCAAGTGCCTGTTTCTACATGACGCTTTCGCATAAGAAGGCTTACATCTCATTGGCTGCTGCATCAATCATACTTGTTATTATGCATGGTGTGTGGGTTGGTACATGGAATAGGACATTAAATTAAGATGCGTAATCCCAGTCACCACTGTGGCACAAAAGACAAGCATCTCTCAAGTAACAGAGAGAGCCACCCAACTTCAGGGGTCAGAGGCTGGTGATGGTGCACACAGCTGACTGCAATGGTATGGTCTAGATCAGGGATGGGGAACCTGATCCATGGAGAGCCGCTGGGGGTGCAGGTTTTTAGAGATGACCTCCCAATCAGCCAATAATAAAGCTGTGCTTCTCAACTCCAGTCCTGGTGGCTGATTGAGAGGACATCTCAACAATTCGCACCCACAGCTGCTGTCCATGGATCAGCTTCATCACTCCTGGTCTAGACATCACAGATCATTAATTTCCAGCCAGGTGTATGAAAATGCTGTATCTTACGTTTACTAAGTAGAAATAACCCACGAATGTATTTAAAAATGAATTTTTCAAAATCTAGTGCATCTTCCAGCACAAACAAAAGGTTGGTTACTTAAGGAACAATGACGTCTTAGTTTAAAGTGGCAGCATGCATCATTGATATACATACATCTGCTTCAAGTTCCAGGGAGATCCTTGTGTAGCCTTTTGTAGTTTTCAGAATGTCACTTAATATAAATCACTCCTGTATAACATCCAGTTTCAACTCATACCTCCGGCAGAACTTCTCCCATGTCCCGGGGGAGGCGGGGGACATTGAGTCTGAATGGACCATGTTCCGTGCCTCCATTGTGGAGGCGGCTGACCGGAGCTGTGGCCGTAAGGTGGTCGGTGCCTGTCACGGCGGCAATCCGCGAACCCGCTGGTGGACACCAGTGGTGAGGGATGCCGTCAAGCTGAAGAAGGAGTCCTATCGGG
>JAABNY020000095.1:30059776-30078159 GCA_015164015.2 Brevimyrus niger | reverse complement strand
GGGAACGCCTCGGGATTCCCCCAGAGGAGCTGGAGGAAGTGGCCGGGGAGAGGGAAGTCTGGGTCTCCCTCCTGAGATTGCTGCCCCCGCGACCCGACCTCGGATAAGCGGGAAACAATGGATGGATGGATGGATGGATGGATAACATCCAGTTGCAGACGAATTGTTTCCCTGCATAAAACCCATCAGCCAAGCAACTCTAATCTAAATGTTTATTGCACTGGAGGTTCAATGTTATTTGTGTCTGGGGAGGCGCTGTAGAGCAAAGACGCTCATAAATCTCCATTATGAGGTGTGATATGGACATTGTACTTATGTTGTACTTACAGCATGCAAGGATTTAGACAGGTTCATGGAGTTGCTGTTACAAATACGTAATTTATTTTGATTCACAGCCATCTGGCAATCTTTGTAATCCCATAGTGAAGAATCATCAGCCAGCCTTTCTTCAAAGCCACTCATCATATTTATGTTTGTATGATCAGAGAGTTTAGAAAAGGGGCTTATGCACAATCTTTGGACCTACCTCCCAACTTTGAGCTACTGTGCCCCTGGCTAATGGACTACCAAGGTGCATCATATCACCAATCGGACCATCCATCTTGTCTCGATTTTCGAGCGGAACATGCCCTATCACAGCCCCTAGCAAACGTCATCTTTACACCCAAATTCTGTGATGAAAATTACATCACTATAGCCACACCTGTAATAAGCACAAATTAGCCTTAAGGACATACATCTGGGTTAATTACATTTCATTCATTTATGTTACGCTTTTATCCAAAGTGACTTGCAACAAAGGGAGGGACTGCAATTTACAGTAAAACCGCGGATCATGAGCATAATTCATTCCGGAAACTCGTAATACAAAGCGCTCTTATATCAAAGCGAATTTTCCCATTAAAAATCATGGAAACTCAGATGATTTGTTCCACAACCCAAAAATATTCATAAAAAATTATTAATACAAAACATAAAGTAAAAATACATCAAACAAATTAACCTGCACTTTACCTTTGAAAAGAATCAATGGAATGGAGTGAGAGAGATGAGAGAGGAAAAGAGGAGGGTTATTTTGTGGGACGACTTTCACTATAACTAACGGAATCACCGCTATCTCTTGGCTCAGTGGAATCTTTTTCTTTTTGTGTAACATTAACAAAGAACCCATCCAATGACAGCCGCTTTCATTTTTGATTTCGTGGAAACGTGACATTGCATTGTCATTAAACAGATTCATCGCGCACACTGCTACGCCCTTATTCGGGTGGAGCTTTTCTACTAAAGTTTGACAATACGAATGAGGGACGCTGACTGAGACCAAGCATGGGGAACAATTACCCAGGATCCTGCAGTGAGAGAAAGATGGAGCAAGAGAGAGAGAGTGAAGAACCATCGGCTGTGTTGGTTGTGACCACGTGACGCTAGGCAGACAAAGCATATATTTAATACTCGTATTGGAAGACTTTGCTCGTATATCAAGTTAAAATTATTATTATTTTTTTTTCTCGTCCTGCAAAACACTTGCAAACCAAGTTGCTCACAATGTATGCACTCCCTGGGATTTGAATCCCGATCTAACTTTTAAATGGGGGTGGGGGGGGGGGGGTAACACACTACTGCTTGAGTTAAAGGAGCAGAAGCTCACATCTCTGTACTGCCCTTAGGATGTATGCATATACTCTGTGATGTAATTGCCTGTGAGAATGTACCCCAGTACATTAGCTCAGTAAGCTGTAGTAATATTTATGCAGCTTTAACTGTAATCTGTTTGCCAGTTTGTGTTTAAAATGAATCTGTTCATTCTCTAGTGAACCTGACAGCTACATGGGTTTCTGCTAGAGGGCCTCTGGGTGTTCATTCTCTGGCCAATTTGTAATTTCATCCGCTGCTGGAGTCATACCTGGTGCGATCACTGGAGTAACACGGCATTAAGCAGCCAGATGCAGAGGTGATGCCAGGAGGCAGTCAACACACATAGTGGTGCTCAGAGTCCAGCGTTCATTACCATTCATGAACACTGAGCAGTGTTACCTTAAGTTGTTTCTGATATACCAGAAAGTCACTTGAACCTCACACTCATGTTTGGTTCCAAACAGCATATACATTTTGTGAGCCTGTGCTGAGAAGGAACACAAGAACATCATCATTTAATGTCTCAGTAATTCTGCAGTTTATAGACACACAAGAAGTCTTGACCTTGCAATCAACCAAGCTGTTCAGGCTTTGTCAAAAGCTGGATAGTTAAACACTATGCTGTTGTGTTGGATTATAGAGAAGATTGTTTTGCATGCCATTGTGTATAAATCCCTTTTCAGATCACTAGTTTTCTGTAAATGTTGTAAAAAGCAAAATAATACATTTTCGTGTATACAGGTCAAGGTAATTACCTCTGTCTCAATGAATTCCCCACTGGAATCTACAGCCAGTGATTGATCTCAGCACTCTACTCTGTTATCCTTCGCCATGGTAACTATAATATAATATGCAATATAATTATCAAATAAAAAAATTCAGGACTTTCCAGCTGGGGATTGCCCAGAGAATGAGACAGACAGGCTACTTTAAACACAGGTGAAATATAGCTGCAGTCTACATATTGTCTTTAACTAAGGTCAGTAGTTTACTTCTATTTGCTATATGCTATATTCTATTGCATATATATTCTATTTATGTTTTTCATTTGACAGTTTTTCTTTTCAGTCTAGTAGCGTGGGATTTTAGCAATGCAGAAATGAGTTAGCAATGCAGAAATGAATCATTTTGATGACTAAGGTCTTTCTGCATTGTCAGCACCTGTTGGTCAATGTCCCAGTCAGGACTCCTGGATACAATAGAAAAACAACTAAATCCAACCCAGTCCTTCCTCATACAGCCTCATTCTTGCTTGGCATGATGGTTCATCCAAACGCCACCTGAGGCACTAGATACTTTAAATGACTACAGTAGGCCACCTGCGCATAGCTAAATTGGGGTGACCTTCTGTGGTGTGACAGTGACTCAGACAGAAGGCCCTGAAGCCATGTCCCATTCATGGGTGGTTTAAGGCGTCTTTCCTCTGTCCCCAGGGCAGGCAGCCATCTGTGTGCTGTTGGGCCTGTATTGTTTCGCCCCACCCTGAAGAAGAGATTGACGGCTGATGAGAGCCACAGACCCTCCTCGGTTGGTCACCCACCTGCTCCTTCTCCACCCGGCTGCTTGGGGCTTTTCTGAGAATCCTGAAATACCCGCAACCTGATTCTGCAGAGTCAACGGACTGTGGTGGTCCTCTTCAGGACAAAAAAAAAAAATTCTGATCACAGCCCTGAGGAATACAAGGGAACATGGAGCTGGATCTCAATATATAGGCAGATGCTGCAAAGCTAATTGGTATCTCACTTTGATGTTTTCTCCTATCTCTGGGGAACCACTCATTATTCACACATGATAAAGGAATATCAAATGCCAGTTTGCAATGAAAGGTGGAGGAGAGCTCTGAGCATGTAAAGTCATAAACTTGTTATTTTTAAAACCATGTTATGGTTGTTTTTATCATTTGGCCTTTTTAGCCCGTAGTTTCGGCGTGTGGATGCATGGAGAGGTCACTATTGGTTAAACCCTGACAATGTCCGAGTTAATTAAATATGTAGAATCACATCAATAAGAAAACTTAAGTCTTTAATAAACCAATTGTGCTGAGACATAATGAGACATACCAGAAGGTGGCTGGATTGTGTTCATCTGTGGCGCCTTTGGTTGGCTAGCTGTTATTCATCATTTCATCATACACCCTGTGGCAGTACAGTATTTACCTGTCCTGACTGTTTCTGCTTGGTTGGAAAAGAAAACAAAGCTCTCCCTTATACACACCATGCCTCCCGTTTAAGGGTATAATCCTCCTGAGAACTTCGGGAATCCAAACGCCCTGAAGCTGGCAAAAAGGTCACCAATCACCTGTATGTCTGAGCCTAAGTAAGGTTAGGCAATGGGGGTTAAGAGGATAGGCTGCAAGGGGGAGAGTGTCAGATGGAGGAAGGCAGGACCATTGTCTATGGGAAGGTGGGAGCTGGGCTGGGCTGGGCTGGGCCTGGCCTGGCCCAGTTTGCTGTGTTGGTTGCCATTGTCAACCCAAGCAATACCGACTCCCCCCACTGCCTCCCCAGAGGCAAAGGGGTATTGTATGAGAGGTGGGGCAGGTCGGACACAGGGTGAAGAAAGCAGTTGGGGGATTTACAGAGCAGTGAGGACAATGGCAGTTAACCTGCTGAGCTTCACACCTCCAGGGCCTGAAGCCGAGGGTGATGGTGGCAGTGATCAGGGGAGCAGGGGAGCCCTAGTTATAGGCCATGGGGATGAGAAAACTCTCAGGTTAGAAGACAGGCAGTTAAAATACTGTCAAGTTATCGACTTATCCATCTGCGGAAAGGAGGGTGCAGACGGTTTGCAGCCTGAACTGGCTGGTTAGCCGCGGTGAGCCCAAGCTGACACTCAGGAGATCTGTCTGCCATCAGTGACTACACTTACACACAAATAAAAACTGGAAATGAAATGAAATGCAGTTACTACGTATCCAAACATGCTAAATCTTTCCTGGGGAAAAGGCTGGGCTTAATCATACTTAAACGTACTCTCACATATATGTTCACCTGTAAAACACCTGCTTGTATTACAGGGCAGGTCTGTAATAACACGAACAGGAGAGCGACAGACAGAAAACTGTGCCTCTAGAACTCTGAGGGAACTACTCTGCCTGTCATAGTCCTCCCCTCCCCTCGCCCCCGGACATCACTGGGCCAGCAGGGCAACCCACGTGCTGGATAAGTGTCTGGATAAATACCCCCCCTACTTCATTAGGACAACTTGCTGTTCATACAAATATATAATCAAGCACATGGCAGCAACTTAAGGAGTAAAATCATGCAAACACTAGTCACTAGGAGCTTCAATAAATCAGGTCAGATATTAGCATTGGGAGTCATGTGATCTGCGTGACTGTGACTATGAGCATTGCCAGACTAGCTGATCTTCTGAGATTTTTACACACAGGAATCTCTATAGTTTACACAGAAAGGGTGTGTAAAATAACATCCACTAAGTGGCAACAGAAAACCACCAAGAGTTCCTTATAAGCCGCATGCCATCAGAGGATTGTTGCTGGCCATGTGCATCCCTTTATAGCCACCATTTCTAAAGCAGTGTTTCCCAATCCAGTCCTCAGGGACCCACAGTAGGTTTATGTTTTTGCTCCCTCCGAGCTCCATACCAGACAGGCTACATTTTTGCTCCCCCCCAGCAAAAATGTGGACTGTCTGAGGGTCACCGAGGGCCAGGTTGGGAAACATTGTTCTAAAGGCTATATCACAAAGCACAAGTCATCTCAAATTAGTTTCATGAACGTGACAATGAGTTAAGTGTTCTTCAATGGCCTTCCCAGTTAGTGGATTGGAATTCAACACAACACCTTTGGGGTGTGTAGATGAGGAGATTCAGGGAATGAATGTGCAGCAAAGTAATCTGCGGGAAATTATGTGACACAACCATAAGAACATGGACCGGAATCTCTAACAATCTTTCCAGCAACTCATTGAGTTCATGCTGCAAAGAATTCATGGGGTCCCCCCAAGTATTATAACGGTGTTTCCATTGGGCAGTGGGTAGTCAATGGAGACACATATTCAAAAGCAAGTCAAAATTGAATAAATTATGAATGAGCAGAGCCAATGAAGAAATTGCCCATCACCCATGATTTGTATAAAATGGTTCCACTTAAATGTGCTTGTCTTCCAAATGCACATTTCACAATATCATTATGTTCTGGCAACATTTCTAATACCAAATAGTACAGTGTCATCGCAAGTAATGTCATTTTAGCTAAGTACATGCATAATTGCATGTAGTTGACTTTAAATAAGCCTTTTCAGTTATATAAAAAAATCTGAGCAAATAAATCACTTAAACAAACATAATCATAAAAAACACCATCATTATGTGAACCACTAAGAGCTTTTGAGGGAATGTTTAGTTAAGGCTACAAATTAATCGTGAGGCCAAAATCTATGTGAAGCCTGCATTACAAGTATTGTTTGCTTAAGCTTACAGTATTTGTGTGTGGGAATGACAGCAATGTGTCAAACATTCCTTGTCAATTGTTTGTTTTCACCTGCTTTTCACCAGTTACCTGAGACCCATTCTAACTCCAGTTTTCACTATGCTTCTAACGCCGCTTAATTAAAATGCCTTTTTCTGCAATCCTAAAAGCCTCTTTCGTTGTATCTGATTTTATTTTTGTTCAAGGACTAGTTGAGAGCTTTTAAGCTCAGAAGCTACACCTGAGCTGAGCATCACCTGAGGAGATAAGGTCACCTGGCTGGCTAGTGTAGAATACCATGCAAAATATGACTGTTGCCATGGAGTCAACATTGTGGGGGGACCAAAGCCTTAATTATAATATATATTTGGGGTGGGCATTGTGAACACATCTGCATATTAAAAACATGGCCTCACCTCTAAGCATCTCTCCATTGAGATGAAATAATTCACAAAGTGTGTCTCCTGTGTCCTGCTGTCAGTGATTACCAGTGTGTCTGTGGTTTACTACTACTGGAAGCATATGATTGCAGAACAAGGTCTTAAAAGAGATTATGGCATTCATCTTTCCTCTTCCCTGGACATGAATTTATTGAAAGTGCAAAAGGTAAAGAACATTAAGACAGATGCAATGATTTATATGAGTCCATTCTATTGTTGCTTTTCTTCAGTTCTTGAATAACTCATATGCTCCTTCAGGTTAAGGATAATGAACTGTTTCATGGTCTTATGTGGGTCTAGAAAAGGCCTCAGTAGACTGAACTCTGCATTTGCTAATAGTTAAAAGGGCAATGCAGTGTCATTATGTACCATCAAAAGATTTAGATTTGATGAATGTCAGATTCCACGCCATAGCTGATTTGTAGTGTAAACTCCTTGGGTATTTGGGGGGGGAGGGGGGGTACAATGGCAGTCAAAAATATTATGAGATTATCTAATGCATGGAGATCGCACATTCACAAAGGAGAATACATAAGTGAAGATCTGGAGAAAGATTTAATTTCTAGCTTTAGCATAAAAATAACAAGCATGTGTAACTGCTTTGTGTTCCAGGTGAGTTAAACTTTGACTCAGCCAGTATTTCAATAAAATGTCTATTACTCATAGGCTTTTCCTTGACTAGCACAAATTCCATTTCCCACCTATTGAAGCTTGAAATTAACTCAATGGAGTTTTAACAAGGCTTATTAGTTGAGAACTCTTCTGGGACAAAGAGTTTAAACAAACTGTTAAGTTATTATGTATTCAAATACACTCAGATCAGGCAGCCTGTAATCTGAAGTCACTTCGCAAAATAAAGAGGTTAAATTTGAATTAAACTAGGTTTGCAACTGTGTAAAAAAGATGATGCTGAAATATCATTAAGGATGATCAACCAGCAAACCTCCTTAAACAAACAGCTATGATTAAGTTCCACAGATGTTTGGATCGAGTTATTAGGCATGATTTGATACAAGCACATAGCTAAAATAAACCATTAATTATAATCTGCAATGACAATTTTAAAGGGGTTGATCAAAGACTACACAACAGAAAGATCACATTCAAACATCAAAATCAAGATCTTCTATTACATTGGCAAAGAGCTTCCTGCTCGGTTCTGAATCTATGAGGATTGATCCACAAGGATTAAATTTAAATCATATTAAAAGCAAGTCCACATTCCTCATGCTTTTAAAAATCACATCCACGCTATAAGTAGGACAGCAAGCTCTCCATAGCAACAGAAAGCTGTGACTATATTGTTCCAATGCCTTTTCGCTTTAGGCCTGGGATCAGCTCTGTTTTTCTTTTTCATGTTGATTTGAGGTTGATTGCTTTAATCCATGGCATGTATTTCCCTGGAGCTTCTGCCAGTACAAGATGGATGTGCTTAATGCGCTAGTCACTACATGGCCTGTGCTGGTGGAACATGCCAGGGACAAAAGCGGAATCAGTCAGCTTGCCAGTGTTATCAGCCCCAGCCCGTCACAGCTGCCAGATCTCAGCCGCATTCCTCCGCCTTGATCTCTATCACGCCGAGAGCAGCTACAGGAGACAAGGCCCTCAAGCTGCAGGCATGGGTGGCTGTGAGCTGTACTTTGGGTATAAGTCATATCATTGAATGTTATCAATACTTGGAGTTCAGCTGCATCAGTCTCTTTAGTTTGTTGGCTTGGGAACAGTAGATCATACAGGACCTCGGTGTTGATCATCCCTGACAGATGAATGACAGGATTTTAATTAACACTGGGGATTAAAAAATAAATAAAAAAATTAACAGATGCTTTGTAGCAAACAAATATTTCAGTCAAGATATTTGTGTCATGTAAAGAGCAAACGATCAAATATTCTTTTATTAATAAAGAGATTAATTAAGCATAGGTCCCAAAGCACCCAAAGTCTGAGTGACATTGCTTTGTATGTTTGCTGGCTTATGCTACGGCTTAGGTGGCTGCTAACATGGATGATTGTCCATCCCCACTGCCAGGAGATCCTCATGGCCTCCAACCAGACACCTGGTAAGGATTTGGTGTTGGCCCCCCACCCTACCTAGACTGTTCCCTCATTGTCACCTTTCACAATTGCACTGGTGGGGGCTGGGACTTAGACATGCCAGACTGGTGCAATGCTACTGCAGTGCAGAAAGAGCGGTCTTTGGATGCCTTAGTCAGCCTGATTCCTGAAGGGATGCATTCTGGCACTTTCTTGGGTTGTCTTTGTATCATAAACAGGCTCGTAATTGCCATGTTTGAAAGTTTATCTGAAGCCAAGTCCCTCGGTTTTTCTTCGACAGATTGACAGAAGGAACACAATATTGAACATAAATCTGAGATGTTACTCTTTGAACTGTTGTGTAAATAAAATAGTAAATTGTTTTCTTTGATAGAGAATGGGAGACAATAAATCACAAGTAAACTCTGGACTCAAAATAGTAGAGCAGTGGTATAATAATTTAATCACTTATAATTGTAAAGCTCAGCACTGCACAGCAGAAACGAATGAATGAGAATATGCTTATTCAAAGGAGAAAAAAGACTGTTTTACTTGCCATTTTAATCCTGGACAAATTGAGATACTGAGATAGATAGCAGACACTGCTGGAATTCAAGTTACCATCAGTAAGATATTTTACCAGAAGATTTAAAAATGGCTTGAGTCTTAGAATAAAAATAAACCTATTTTGATCAGATAAGATTTTTCTCTCTTTTTTGCCTGTGGTGGAGCATGCAGAACTTTTCTCAGAGCAATTTGCAGTTGCTGGACCCCTTGTTTGAAGTCTGACTCTGGGGAGCAGATTATAACTAATGGAGAATGCTAACGTGACCAGGAGGAGCAGCTGCCTGGGCTGAGGAGCCTCACGGGCGGGTCAGCAGTTTATCGTGCCATCGCCCATGAGCCAGACTGGGGGACAGGCCCACAGGAAGCACATCATAACTGACCCCAGTTGTGTTTGCCTTTGATGGGTGCCAACATATAAGGAATGGATTAAACAGGGCAATATCACCACCAAAGCGGTTCACTAATGTCTGTATTGACAATACCATTAATGGTGCACAGCGAGACAAACAATTTATAGTATAGGCCTTCCAGAAAAAATGATTTATTTTTATATCCATTATAATTGGGGCTATCTACTCGGATCCCGGGTTTTTAAAGTAAACTCAGCGTCCCCTAGGGTGTCTCTCAGCATTATCTTGTTTGTTCTGTTCCATATTTGTCCTTAAAGCATACATAAACTGTGTGTGTGTGTGTGTGTGTGTGTGTGTGTGTGTGTGTGTGTGTGTGTGTGTGTGCGTGCTTATATATATGTGTGTGTGTGCGTGGATTATGTTTATATTACTGAATGTCCCCCACAAATAACATAAACCTGTTATTTTGATGTTGTGGAAACTATTTTTCAGGTCCCCACAAAGATTTGTGAATGCATTCAGAAAAACTAAAAATGCCAAAAGTTTTTTTTTGGTACTTATGGTTAAGGTTAGGGCTGGGTAGGAGTTAAGGTTGTCATGTTGGGATTAGAGTTTTCCCCATAGAAACTAATGGAGATACCCCACAAAGATATAATTACAAGTGTGTGTGTGTGTGTGTGTGTGCGTGGATTATGTTTATATTACTGAATGTCCCCCACAAATAACATAAACCTGTTATTTTGATGTTTGCATTTGTGTGTGTGCGCGTGTGTCTGTGTGTGTGTGTTTTATTGTGTGTCAAGGTACTGTAGGCACTGGTTGACAACAGCCAGAGCAGTAATTCAATCTTTAGACAGGTTAAACCTGTAGGGACAGTTTAAAAAGGCAGCATGCTGCTTGAAGGGAAGATGGTAGGAGGGGTAAAGCATAAGCAGTAGACAGATACACAATGCACAGAGGAGACAGAGGACATGTGACCATGTTAGTTTTATTGAGGAGTCCAGGGTTATGGGGGGGGCGGGGGTAGACACATGGTATGGCACTGATGTATTGCAGTACATGAGAGACTTGCTCAATTCCTTTCTTTCATTTAAATATTGCATCCTTACATGCATCCATTCAATGTCAAACTCCATATCATAGGCAGGGTCCCAGGATTGAAATGGATATTTGAAATATAACAACTTCAGTGTCTGTATTCATTAAAGTTTGCCAGTTCTTGCCAATTAGTAGAAGGACTTATCACCTGTCCTTAGGGCCAATGTTGCCCTTTTATTTGCCAACAGGGTGTTTTAAATGTTTCAGGTGCCGTGACATGGCAGCACTGCATTCTTTATGGACCTGCCCCACAGAGTCGGCAGTTAAGAGGCCTTTATTAATGTGGCAGAAAATCTAATGCAGGTTTTGCTCTGTTAAATACTGTACCTGTATGCACCGCACATTGAACTAACTCTTCCTGTTGTTAGGAAAAAGTAGAACATGTGCTCCGGCTTGTTTAGAGAAGGAGAGAAAATAGGAGACTTTTTTTCTCATTGGTAGGATGGCTACAAGTGGAAGAAGGACTTATCCCCTGTCCCCTGCTGTATGTGTTTTCTCAACATGTACATATTTCCTCAACTTGTTTTGGATGGATCAGTACGGTACAGGAATGTGCAAACTGTGCAGAATGGCTACCAGGCTGACTAGTTGGCTGACTGATAAAAATAAGGGCTGTCTTCATCATCATTTATGAGAGCTACATCAGTCATTGCAGTTATAAATAGTCCTGAGGGCTATAAGAATCATTCCTTCCATTGAGGTACAAGTGCATGAACTACGCAGTTGTACAATACACTGGGCACACATTTAAACTACCTGTTTTGGTTGCTGTGCTGTTGACACTGGGTCTTGTTCCTGCATTTACTTTTGGTGATTTTCAGAAAGATGTGCTTTTCACATTGATGCTGGCTACTAGTCAGCCATGGCCTGCTGGGCAAAAGTGGTACCATCAGGTGGGGTAGGCGCTTGGGATCTGTGGGGACAGCTGTTGTTGGCAAATAAAAAAATATATATTTGGCCCTTGGAGAAAACAATTACATTTCTCCCCAAAGACAGTGGAAATTGCAAGCTGTGGTTTTGTTGCATGATGCTATTCTTTCACTAATGACCATAACATTGGTGTGGGGGGTAAGTGTTGAAGGGAAACATTTTAAGAAATTAGGATATCAAAAGAAAAGTATCAAGATCTTTAGATTAACAGTGGATGTTCTGCTATCTTATTGACTAATTTGGGTAGTTTTTACATATTAATCTCAGTATTTTAATGAAATTCTAAAACTCTTGCTTATACTGATGAAATGATAAAATTAAATACTGGAATTAGATGATGAAATGAAACACTGAAACAAAATGATATGAAATGATGAAATGAAATGATGAAATGAAACACTGAAACAAAATGATATGAAATGATGAAATGAAATGATGAAATGAAACACAAATGAAATGATGAAATTAAATCATGTCATGTAAATATGTAGTTATATAATAACAAGTCAAGCCACAGTGAGAAGGAGAATACAGCAGTCAGTAGGGGAGCCTGACAACAAAAGGTGTTTTGAAAGCAGAATTAAGCAGGTTTTGTGTTTTTTTCCAGTTTGCTGTCAGCTTGGTAGGCCACAAACTGGTGGAGATTTATGGTTCTACGCACCCCCAACCCAATGAGGTTTGAAACAATTAGAAGACAGCCTGGCCTTACTTTGCAATGAAGTTATGACCTCCTCTGAGACAGAATAAACCTGTCCTCATGAGAAAACTCTTCATGTCCTTCATTTGAATACAACAGGTTGTCACCATGATGGGTCCATTGTGAATGGAAGCCACTGTTGATCAAAGCCTTACGCTTATGAGAATGTCTTGAGAGACCTCTGAGCCATACTGTAAGTATGCGCTCGGTGTTTGTTTTTGTGCAGTTCAGAACTAGTGTCTTACCACAACTTCCTTCACTAGATACCTCACAATTTGAAGCCATGTATGGTGGGATCCAGTATAAACAAGGCTGATCCTACAGATTTCTCAAATAATATTGTGGTGGGGATTTCATGGCAGTAGGATTCGTCTGCGTAAAAAAAAAATTCCAATGTGTCAAACCTGTATCCCCCACCCAACAATGCTCTATGCATAAAATACACTTCCATACTTCCTCAGCACTGGGAAGGGATCTTGCCATTCTCCCAGTAATTCAATTGGGATGACTGAATGTTATCACCATTCTGGGAATGCAAGACTATTATATTCTGATGCAAAATGTACATGACTGATAAAGTGAAATGGCTGTAGATCTGGTGTATAGTAACTCATTATTGTGTTATATGGAAGATGTAGAGGACAGAAAGAACAATGGAAATTTGTTTATAAAATTAAATGACAGAGTCACAATGGATTCTATGGCTACCATAACAAATGTATAGACAAATCCCTTCAAAACTTTTCACAGTGAAAAAAAATGTATATAAACTTTAGCTAATCCAGCCATCCGTCTTCCTTAACTTCGTAATGAGTACGGGTTTTTTTGCATGGATTAATAAAATGTATATTCTGAACATTTAAAACAGACATTTAAAATAACAAATGTTTTGTTTAATTATTTGCGCAACTTGTGTAGAGTAGCCTAAAAACTTTCTAACACTGTCTATATCACGCTCTGCATTATACCTCTAGCAGCTGGGGTGAATGTGGACCCCCAAACAGTTTGAAGCAAGTCATAGACATAAACAAGTCAACAGGATGAATGAAACAGGACATTGAGGCCCAGGTGAAGAGCAGCCCCGTCAGCCGAGATTCCACCCCCAGGACCCCCTCTGCTCCCCGCCAACAGCAGCTCTGTTTCGGTAAAAGCAAGGAGGCTATGTTTCCCCAGTTAAGAAAGCCCAGATGAATTGTTGGTGCGCGTCTCCTGAGATGGAGGCCTGCAGCCTGCTGTCTTTGTTTTCCCCTTCTCCTCCTGGCCTTGTGTGTTTAACAGCCCTTGTTAATGTGTCACTAGGCTCCTCTCTGTAATTAGGCCTACTGTGCGCAGCCATGTCCCAATCTTTGTCTCATTGTTTCTTCTCTGCTCTGACAGGGATTTCTTAGGGTGATTTCTGTGAATCCTCCCATTGGGTGAGTAATTAAGACCCATTAAAATGCAGGGAAGCGGGCATAACTTTTCTCGCTCTCAAGCTTCATTGTTCTTGCTCCACTGGGTTGGCCTGGTGCTATCAGCCGATGTCATTTTACCCTGCTATAGATGTTCTACACAGATTTCACTAGTTGTGTTTTTTTTTCCCCCCGCAGTCTTTTTTTTCTATCATAAAAGGTAACTTTTGTACAGCCGTGCCTTTGTTGCCATCATTTTACATTGGCTGGGGCCACAAAACTCCACCAAGAGGAAGTTATTTGTTGAAAGTCACAAAAGCAAAATGATTGGAAACTGGTACTGAGCCAATATTTAGTGTGTAATGCATGGGGCTCCTGGGTCCTCAGGAAAGGGATTGTAAGGTTTTTCACATTTTTTAATTTCTATCACAGACCCAAGCAGTTTACATGTAGAAATTGCGTAGTTTGCCTTATGATGAGTTGGATGACATCCAGAGGTTAATTTTACACCGCCCCCCTCCCCCCCAAATAGAAAAACCCCAAAAGACTCAGTGCTCCCTGCTAATTACTATCCCAAGCTACCTCCCACATCTATCATAGAATGTTGTTCACAAACAAAAACAGAACACAGTACCCAGACGCCAAGATCATCTAATAACACGCTCAGGCCCACAACCCCAAGATAATTTAGTTACACATCTCGTCAGCAGAGAACACAATGGGCCATTCTGGGGTCCCATGGAGACCTACGCAGGTGTTGGAATGATCTGGGCAGGTCCCAGGTTACAGTGTCTCCATTCTCAGCCACCGGAATAGTTGGCGCTTGGCTCCAGAGCCGGGCGATTATTGTATCAGAGCACAGTGGCTGCACAGGTGTAAACCCAGATCCGACATGGGAGAAGTACGTTAAGAGGCAGCAATCCCATAGGGAAGGCCTTTATCACACAGACCTCGCCTGTTGTTTTCTCAATGTCAATTTTCTTATGAACTACTTTCCTCCTTGAAGAGCACTTTCTCCCCTTGGATTCACCGAAGCGCCCATGACCTCAGATGTGTTTGCCACATCTTCCTGTCGAAGTACCTAACCTCTCAGAATGCAGATGATTGCTATTACAATTGGCCCATCCTCAGTCCATGAATTTATTGGAATTGGCTTTAGTGGGATGGTTTATGTGTTTTTTCATGCCAGTGAGGTTTTTTTTTTCTCACATGCTTGGGGAGGTATTATGTAATGTTTTTCTGGACAGATCTAAGCCGTCATTTACAAAAGACGTGTCCAGATTTGTCCTTCTAAGGGCTTTCATTTCATGAGCCCCCATGGGAGGTTCCCATGCCTTACAAATCAACAGGGACAACCAGTGTCCTTAAGAGAAGCCTTCTGACCCCCCTCCATGCCCCACAGTGTCCAGGTGTACTGCAAGTCCTTATGGCATCTCTCTCACCTCGGGCCTTCAAAGGATCCACGCTCTGGGGAGGGGCCGGTGCTGGGGGGGGGGGCATACACCCTGTGAGCTCTCTTTCCCAGGCTCTGCTGGGTGTCATGGAAGATTGAACCTAAGATGAATAGCCCCTACCCCCACCCAGCCCTTGGGACAAGTCTGAGACCATTGGTCACAAGCTAGACAGGAGACAGGTTGGTGTCTGCACTGTACTGATTAGATGACAAGGACAGACAGGCTGGTGCCGGTTCTGGACTGAGACACCCTCGCCCCTGAGCTGATCTGAGGACTGCCATCGTCGGCACTGATTTCCAGAGGGTAGCTCAGCAAGATACATCTTGCATACTTTGTTCTCTGTATATACTCATAAACATCCCAGTGGGCTTTATGGCCATGAAATTAATCATGGGAAGAGATACACTACCCTCCAGCCAAATCTCTCTCATTCTCAGAACTGGAGGTTTCAAATTCCTTACCCCTTTCACAAAATTAGCAGAGGCATCCAAAACACGTTCATCTGAATTAGTGGACATTGATGGGGTACGCTGTGAACGGAGAGGTGTAAAAAGTGTCAGCGGTTTGGCGGGTGAGTGCCAGTGTGAAAAAGCACAGAGCTCTGCAGTGCATCGCAGTGCCCAGGCAGTGACAAGGCCAGCTGCATGCTCCCAGCCCTGCTTCTCTTCTCCTGCAAGGTTGTCAGGGGCAGCTGTTGTTATGTTGTTCTCGCTAACCAGTGAATCCAGCTCAGCTGAAATGTAAGCTCATGGGAGGAGACAGCTGCGCATCTATATACAAACTTCTGTACCGATGTGAATATGCGCCTGCCTGAATATTTAACCTGCATTCACCTCCCACATAGAGCAGGTTTGCTGCACCTAAGTGTAGAGTTACTCTATAATAACCTCACTTAGGGGCTAGGGTTACTAAAGTCCAATGCTCATTGGTCTTGGGACAATGCGCTGCAATGCAGCATAACTGCGTAAGTGGGTCGGTGTGACTGCGTCTGCACGACGTAGCCTGCGCAGCTGCAGCACTCGCCAACAAATTAAAAAAGATCAATTTGAAAAATGCCCTCATTGGCTTGACAGTCATTTTGCATCTCGGAAACATTCCTAGAAGTTATCGTAGTGGTACGATCAAGTACTGCGTATGTGTTGCATGATTTCTGCTTCCGTTTGTACTCTTACCTGTGCCCCCTTGGCCCCCGGATTCCCCAGATCATGACGCAGTCACTGCTCTGCTCTGGTGGTGCTGACTGTTATTGACAGAACACAATAGCCCCATTAAAGAGATTCCCGTGGCCCTTCAGAGGGTCCAAGGCTGTCGCCGGACTGGTGGTTCGGGAGGGGGGGGGGTGTGAACAGGAGCATCCACTCCTTGGGTTTATGAAAGTCTCCGTGACTGCAGACATCTCTCATCGCTCCGTTTAGAGTACAGCCAGCAGGAAAAACACAAGACAACATCACTGATAAGTATATATAGGTGTGTGTGTGTGTGTGTGGATTAGGTCTATAATGGATTGTGGGGACCAAATGCTTAGCACAGTGTAATAAAAATCTGTCTCTTTGATGTTGTGGGGACCATTTTTTTGGGTCCTCCCAAAGATCTGTGAATGCAATCAAAAAAGTAAAAATAACTTGTATTTTGTTTGGTTACCTATGATTAAGGTTAGATCTGGGTAGGTGTGAAGGTCATCATTTTGGGATTTGGATTTTTCCTAATATAAATGAAGTCCCCACAAATATATAATTACAAACCAGTGTGTGTGTGTGAGTGTGCGTGTGTATGTGTGTGTGTGTGTGTGTGTGTGCATTTTTATGAGTGTGTATCCATTTGCATGTGTGTGGGTGTCTGTGATTGTGTGTGTGCATCTCTGTTTTTGTGTGTGTGCGTGTGTGTGTGTGTGTGTGTGTGTGTGTGTGTGTGTGTGTGTGTGTATATATATAACGAGTCAGCCTATGCTTGTGACTGTTAAGTACGCATGCGCGATTTCTTTCCATTATCTATTTTAAGCCAGGACAACATGCAAATGCATGCATGTGGACTTAAAAAAAAAAATCAAGCAAAGCCAAACGTTATACAAATCAGGTCATTAATTCTGTGTGCGTGTGTGTATGTGTATGTCTATGTGCAGAAATACACACTTTTTGTTTTTTGTTGTGTCACAGGACTCTGGCTAGCATTGCTTGAGTCAGACGAGGCGTGTTCCGCAGCTCCATGCCAATGGAAACCATGTTCTTCCCCAGATTGGCGTCAGAGTGACGGCCATCTATCACGTTTAGTGGAATACCTGAGCTCTGCACATGCTACAAAGCACTCCTTTGAACTGCTGCCCCGCCCAGAGCCTCTTGTCTCCCAGCACCCAGCGACGCCTCGCTAATCCATTGTAAGACCAGCTAGGAGTCTCTTCCAGCTAATCAAAGCGGCAGCACTTTGCGCTGGGAAACTCAAAACTGGGGTCCTGGGCCACCTTTGAAACACCCACTTGCCCTCAGGGACAGTGGGCTGGTATTTAGGATGAGTCAAAATAGTCCGTGCCACAGCAGAATGCAAAAAAACACCGATCCCAGCCCTGCCCGGGCCCCGCCCCTTCCTCTCCTCCCTCGGGCAGTAAGTGTTATGACATACATCTTTTCTTCTCTAGCCTTAACATGCAGAGTGAGCAAATGTATGACTCTCCGTGCCTCCTGATTTGAGGAACACTTATTGGGTTTTTCTGAGAGCACTCAAGTAAGCTCGAATCAAAATGCAAATATCCGTTGCACATATTTCGCTCTCGATCAGTATCCCTGCGAGTCTGTACAGCAGCTATTAGGGACTGAATTCTTTTCCACTCTGGAGTGTTGCACCTCTCGTGATTAACCTCTGAATGTTGTAGCGGAGGTGTTATTTGTTTATTTGCTGATTGGCTCCGTCGTAATCCTTTGTTTGTCCTCAAGTGCTCAAGGAGAATCACCAAGGGAACCCAAAAGGCAATTGCTCCACTTAAGCAATGCTGCGGAGAGGAAAGTGAGGTTAAGTGACCTGTTACAGGAGACGATCACTCGGAGACGTCTGCGAACACATCTTATCTTCACAGTCGTCCCGGCTCTGGGGCAGCCGTGCTTTCGGGCCAGTCGCTAAGGCTGTGGACATGGACGCCTGCAGACCCATGTGACGTAGGCATCCAGTATATCGGCTTTCCGTGCCTCATGCACATTCCCTACTTGCAGCACATTCCTTCTGTTTCCTCTTCCTGTGCCCTTGTCCATAAAGAACGGCCAGTGACAAAAGCACTAAAAGCACACATGCTAAAGTTAGTGCTACACCCCCCCCCCCCATCCACCCACCAGCTGCTTCAGCCAAACAGTCAGGTGTGTTCGCTAACCCC
>JAABNY020000095.1:30027828-30047248 GCA_015164015.2 Brevimyrus niger | reverse complement strand
GTGTCTGTGTATGTTGTGTGAGTGGGTGTATGGTCTATGTGTGTGGCTGAGAGGGATGTGTGGGGGGGTTGGGTGTGGGGGTGTATGGTCTCTGTGTTGGTCGGGGATGGGGGGGGGGGGGTGTTGGGGGGGGGGGTGTGGGTGTTGGGGGTGGGGGGTGGGTGTGGGGGGGGTGTGGGTGGGGGTGGGGGGGTGGGGTGGGGGGGGGGGGGTTAGGCGCCTATCCCAGGTGCTCAGTGCACCAGTCTAGGGTACACCCTGGGTGGCAAGCCAATGACTTGAAAATAAATTGGAAATATAAAAACATGTGATATTTTTTTCCAAACGTCAACACTTTTCACAGGGGTACAGGAAAGAGATTATTTGTGTAATATTAGCAGGGTTATTGTGGTGTACATCTAGCCCACAATCAGGTCTAATTTACCATGCAAACAAACTGGAAGACAAGGAGTGCAGCAGTGGAAGGTCCTAGCTATGGAGTGACTTGCTATGTTATGCTTTGGCTCACATAGTCACGCAGACTGAGAGTCCCTGGACAAAAGCAGGTCCCGTGCTCCAAGATTTGAAGGCAGGATCTACTCTGAGCAGCCAAAAAACATACAGGTGCTACACAGCTATATTTTCGGCTCATGGTTTCCAAACCACTGATGTGACAATGTCATGCAAGCACTGAGGGAATGCAGTGTGTCTGCCAGGGGGGTGGGGTGGGGTTCAGCTGATCATGTCTGAGGACAGGAACGCTGCAAGCCTACGTCAACGCGACGTGATGGACGGAGCAGCGAAGGCGCACGCGTAGGCAGCCCCGCACACACGCAAACATGCTCACAGCGTGTGGGAGTGCAGACGCCAGCGAGTCTGGTCCCAGTTCAGAAGTATTGTTATTAACATTTTCCCCGGCGTGTATTAAAGCCGTGGTAAGGACACATCCCAGCGCTATGACTTGAGGGCTCGGCTTTGTTCTCCTCCGTAATGCAGACATAATTACAGCCTTAAAGAGAGCCTACCTTTCCTTTTCTCCATCTCACATCTGCCCTCCTCACCAGCGGTCTTATGACAGGATTTTCTGAAGCTTTCAGTAAGACGGCACATCTCACACTGGATCTAAACTTCTTGTTCCCCTGACACTTTGAGACTCTTTACCTCACCCGTCAGGCTGCCAGCATTTTGATGTAAGCCTACTTCACATCTATGCAGTTTCTATTCGTAGACACACGTAGCTAAAGACAGCTATGCCCATGTGTCTGATTGACCTTTGCCTTTTGTTTGACCAATGTTTTTCATTATAAACATTACATTATAATGGTATATTATGGTATATGATGAGTATATCATGGTATAGAAATGGTATATAAGTTTAAAAATATAGTGGCTGCATGCTGAAATTTTGGCAAACTGTTGGACAAATAAAATCTGGTCTGTATCCTTACACACAAGTTCACTCAAACTGCCTTTGTTTGTGCCTTTAATGTCACTAAAAGGTGCTTATTTTTATTCAAGAGATGGAAATACTAAAATGAAACTGGTGAATTTCAGCAGTCTTAGTTGAATGACATTTATCTGTATTTGAAACAATAGCAATGTGTCTCTGGGTTCATTGGTTCATTGATTATGGCAGTTTTTTCTTCACTGAAGCTCAGGACGCTATTGTATCTGAACACAATGCACTCACACCTGGTATCCTCTGTGAATTTAAACATAAGGTAAAACACTGCTTGCTTGTCAATAAGCTTTGAATGGAAGGAAGACTTCCAAGGATAGTACAGGTTTTATTGTCCAAAGCGATCAAATATTAGAAGTAGAAAGTTCAAAAATATGAAATATAAAGTACTTTGCCAAAGTAAACACACAGTGTGAGCAGAGAAGCTTTAATGCAGTTAATGCTGTTGGCCACAAAGGCTTCCTCTGCCATTCAAATCCTGCTCATCATGTATCCCAGCTGGACCTTTTTATGGAAACAAATTAGTCAGGACTCCCTGGGCATTATCTGGACCTTTAAAATGGCTGGACTTGTTGTAACTGGAAAATCTAACATTGTACCATTAATAACATTGTTAAATTGGTGCTTTGGATTATCTCTATTGTTTTATTGTCTCCTTTGCAGATACTGATGCCAACTGATCATTTATGCCACCATGATCCTCACATTATTACAACCAAGCAGTTTTGCCCACCAGAAACTGCTTTGTGCTCAGCATTTCATTTGCTTCTCCTTCCTACTTATTTGATTGTTTGGTTGCTTATTTGTTTGCTGTTTTTTTAGTTATTATGTATTTAGTGGACTAAAACTGCACCACTATTTCTTTTATTTTTTCCAAAGACACGAGATACAGTAATTTGTTAATAAAGGCAAATAATCCGGATGCTGTGTGATGCGCTCCATGCAGAGACGCTGCAGTTTCTCATATTTTGCAAATCTCACAGTAAATGTATAAGATTACAGCTTGTGTCAGTCAGCTGACCATTCTGACAAATGATCATTTTTGCAAATTTATATGTATATATATTTTTTTGCTTTTAATTGACAGGAGTTAAAATAGACATGAGGTAAAATAAGTTACTGTTTAGACTTTAAAAAAATCAATGGTTTTGTCTCAGGGGTCTGGGTGGTAACTTTAGACCCCTGGACCTCTGTTGGACTCAGTTTAACGCCACACAGAGGGGCCAAACAATACCATTTTGTCTATTGTGTTTCTAAGCAGCTTTGTCATAGTTCTGTGTCACTATTCCATACATGTCATGTGCTGGGGAAGTGTAAAATGCATGTCTTCTCTTACATGGTCTTTTTTCTAGCTTTTACATGAGCACAATAACTTTATTTGCCTGTCAGGAGAGACAGCCTTTGACAGAGGTTCCTGATGCAGGCTACTATGAATGGTATGGTAGCACCTCCGGCTGAAAGATGGACAGCGCGATGACAAAAAGGAGGCGTTCCAGGATTTTAAATAATTTAATAAAAATGTCTGAATGGCTGCAAGACCTTCTGCTCCTTGTGTTTGCTAATTGAGCATTGTCCAGTCAGCCTACTGGGGTCACACTGATAGCGCTGAATAATTCACAGATGACCTTACACCCTGCACTGGGTGAGGGAAGGGAGTATTGCGGCAAAGCGAAGAAACTGCCAGGCCCGACGCTGCATGAAGGCGTGCAGCACGGTTATGGGCTAAATATGAGATCTTAAGAATGTTGGCAGGAGATAAAAGCAGAAGTGAGCCGTAATTCAGGACATGTCAATTCTTTGGCCTTATAACACAGGTCCTCCAGCAGTCATACAAGTCTGTACTTTGTCTTTGAAATGATCGTGTCAATACATTCTATTTCTTGGCACTGAAAACAGTGCTATGCTTAGAGTAGAAATTTCTCAATGGAATATGTTAAGACAACTCAGAGTTCCGATATTAAAGAAATTAAATGAATTCTGACAGTGTTTAAAATATTCTTGGCCTCAGTCCCGACGTTGCCATGAAAATTCATTTTCTTGCGTTGCGTGGGTTTGTTTCTTTTCCTTGTCTCCCCCCGTGCTGTTAACAACTGTCTTTCAAGCAACACTGGATGCGACATTTTAAACGAATGTAATGGCAGTTACTTTACCGGTAATTCGTTTTAATTTTTCCTTTCCGGTGCGGTATCGTCTGCAGTCTGTAATTTACTGAGCAGTGTGTGTGCATGTGTATGTAAAAATCGTAATACTGATATGCCATTTATTTGTAGGCACAGTCCCAGTGAACATGTCAACTATTATGTAAACAAATCATTAAAAACGTAGGACAATGCACATCAAATTAAATGTTATTACCATCTTTATTACAAATATCAGAGACTTGTCCACCGTCATTAACGCATTACGTTATTAATATTTACTTCTTGCAGCAACAGAAGCCGTTATATTAATATTTCGATTATGATCAGAAAGATATTGTAATTGCCCTGCGCCCGTAGCCTCCGGTATATGTTCCGTACCCCCACGACCCTGAAGAGGACAGAAAATAGATTGATGGATGGAAGATATTTTAATTAAACTACAGGCTGCATATTGCATGTATTTTTTATTACTTACATCTTGGCGAACACTTTCTGAGTTCTGAGTTGCCACACTTTAATTCATACAAGAAACTGACATTTCTTTAAAGAGCTGTCAGGTTACAAAAGTTACATTCCTTCGACTGAAACACACCAGGCAGCCAAGCAACAATCAGAAGATATTGGTGTATTGTTTGTTTTGTGTGTTTTTAAATAAGCTTGAAAAGATTCACACCGTTGTTACGGTTTTCTAGTATTGCAAAAACAAGTATTCCGATGTTGTACAAACCAGCGACCTGAGTAACAGTAGTGTACTTTTACCACATGCAGTTACCAATAAAAATCTTATAGTAGTAAATGATCTCACAAACAAACAAATAAATAAAGTTCCACTAATTAATTTTACAGGTTAATTAATCTACATACGTATCATTGTCTTTTTCCTCTAACATATTATTTATTTTATATTCCCTGTAGATGGGTGCAGATCATCTGAATATTACAATATAATATTACATTGCAATATGAGAGTATATTTTCGAGTGACGGCGGCAAAAGCCAGTATAACGTCAGCTAAACTGATCGAATACCAAACGGTTAAAATCAATTGGTTTAATAAAACTATCTGTACAACTACGAGGACTTATCAGCAAATATTTTTAAAAAGCGGTCTCTGACATAAACGAAAAGGTTTTCATCAAACTTGGTAAGCACAGGGCACTATGGTGTGCGACCATATGCATACAGCGGCGGAATAACTCCCTTGATGAACTGTTCGCGTTTTAACGGGTGGGAAAATAATAACAGTAATTCTGATGTAATGATAATAATAGTTCAGGCCCAAAAACATTATGAGGAGGAAACCCGGCCTGAAACCATCAGGGTAAATAGAATATACATTTCAATATCAAATCGCTTAGTTTTTTTGTGGTGAGGGCACCATGCGGCATGTTTGATTTAAAACCACAATACTGGCAAATATTCCCTCCCCCCAACACACACACACACACACACACACACACACACACACACACACACACACACACAGAACTGGGCGCCATAATTTAAGTGTTAAAATATTTATTTCATTTATTTTCCATAAGCATCGGCGAAGGCTGTGGTTTTTTTGTTGTTGTTTTTTGTTTTTTAGTTAAACAAAGTGTGACTGAGTGAGTTTAAAATGGGTAAACAAAACTCTTAAGTCGGATATTCACAATGAAATAAAAATGAGATTAGTTAATGATTCAATGTTCAAAATCCATTCAGCCATCATATTTTCAGCAACCGCCTACCTGGAAACTTCCGATCGTATGTAATAACTCTATTGCATAACGTTGGGAAAAAAACAATAATGGAAGGTTTATACAATTAATGTGAAAAAAACTTTTTATAAGACGTGGACATTTGTCTGTGAATGATAATACCGTTTAAAAAATAATAAAACATACATATTAAATAACACAGTATAGTATTAAGGCGCATTGTGGAATTTCCACATGCATGGAAAACCATGTTATCACACGTAGGCCCACATAATTGGACACGCAGTTTATGACATGTGATACCTATCGTAGCTTTATGCGCAGTTTCATACTTGTTAGGTGTATACGATTTATAATAATAATAATAATAATAATAATAATAATAGTGTATTATTATTAGTAGTAGCAGCAGCAGCAGTAATCGGAGTAAGAAAAATAAAACATTTTTAAATTATTGAGTTATTCCATGTCACAATTTGAATTTTAAAAGATGTTTTTCTCCATTCCAAGTACTTTCATTTTTCACTTATCTATCTCTCCCGGCGTTCGGCCCTTACCTTAGCGGCTCAGCGGCATTATAAATTTTGCACGGTCATATTTCGGCCCACAGGCAATTGTTTCGTCAACACACCTTAATTTCTAATTCTTGTTTGTCGCTGTAGTTTTCTGTGAAATGTATACGACGGTCATTATTGAAATAATGCAAAGACAGAGACAGTTATTCTAAGCAGGTTCATTAGTTGTTCTAAACTATTAGTCCATGTGCTAAATAGCGAAACGCACATTTTTCATAAGCACCCTACATTTTACCACAGCAGGCACGTTCACATTTAGGCATGGAATCCACAGCAATTTTAACAAATTGGTTTTTTAAATCAAAACCAAAATACTGATTTGCTAAAGATGTCATAGAAATCATTTGGCGTGTGTTTATATCACTATTCCCTATCACATCATGACATTTTCCTGCAACTGTAAGATTCATCCTGTCGGTTGTCTTTATTTTAGCCAATTAAAAAAAATGTAAGTTCGCTATTATGCAAGCCGTGAAGAGAGTTGTGTTTATGAGACACTCCGGTAAGGGCCGCATTGATCTGGCGTGGCTTTGACTTGAGGTCTTACAATTGACAATTGAAATTCCGTGAATTAAATAGTTCGCAGTGAGCCCTCCTGGGTAACTTATTTAGACATTACATAGTCCAACGTAAAACTATTAAAACATACACTCTTAAAACGTACCATCCAATATCATGTGTGTAAAAGTTGTTGAATAACATGTGATGCGTATAATGATATCTACGTTTCTGTCCCCCATAACGGGTGTATCGACAGCGCAGATTTCAGAAAATTCACTTATTTCACAATAATCCAAAAATCAATGCCAACGCATGAGCGATATTAATTACTATTGCCCATAAAACAGCATGGCCGCCGAATTCCAGAATACTGAGGGCATTGTGGGAATTTTACTTTCAAATTGAATTTTATGCATACAGCAGGTGTGTTCTTTAAAAGTCGAGGGCCATGTCTTTGTGGGTTTCCAAGGACTGAAAAAAACGCCGTTGCCCTTTATCTATGCATCTGAACAAGGCTATGGCAGATGTACATGGATTAGACCTTAATGATGTTTAAGTCGCTTTAATTTAAACCTGAATACTAGTACGACCCATTACAACAAATTAAAGAACAGTTCAGACAACCACATCGCGTTATCCAAGACACAGAGAACACCGCGTATTTGCCGTAGGCTACGTGCTAGCTTATTCGCGTCTGCAAGCACCCATATGAGTCCCTTAAACGCACATGTCCACCTCCCTCCACGCGCCCTCATATTTTGTTTACAAACATTCAGGTGAACTGAAAGCAAAATAACAAACGAGTGAAGACTGCTTGGTTAAAATTATAGTGTTTAGTTATCCAATTACATCAAACCACATGGTTTAAATTACCGTTAGTAGCAAAATTTTAGCCTTCATGACAAGACACAGTCTAAACCAAGTCTGAAGCGTATTTGTTTATTTGTGGAATTGTTTGCATGTATTTGGAATGTATCCACTTAATTGCCGGTTTATTTTTTTTTTTATATCATTTAGCTACTCCTCGCTGATCCCGTGCCCTACTCTCGTTGGTAAACTTTGTGATGCAGACTACAAAATGATATCGTGAAAGGAATATTACTATAATAATACAGCGTATTATGCATATGCTGAGTGTCCAAGTAAAAAAATGTAAGAATGCATTCATTCGAATAATTCGAAAATCCTATTTAATATTAATCAGACCAGCAACCCCTCCTATTTTGTACGTGTGATAAGTATGGCAGTAAAAATAATGGGGTAATTTTGGTATTAAATACAAGAACAGTTTATGGACGCATTATGAAGAAATACAACTTTAAGAACTTTTATGAACGCAGGATTCAATCTGCAGTATACTGATTGACAGTGCTATATTCTAAATATAATGATGCATCTTTTACAGTATTGCGATACACATACGTGGTTAAGTGTATGTTTTTATCATAGTTCTTGAGCAAAATACTATTAACAATTCGAAATTTATTGTGACATAAAGGCATGAAAGGCAGCGTTCTTTAACATAGGTTAATAAATTTAATTGGGCTTGCCCCTGGGGTCGAATGACATAGTACGTCCTCGTAACCAATCAGAATCCGAGCTGGTGAAAGGCAAGTGGGGTTGTGACACATCGGATCCATATGTATGAAGTGGCCAGAGAAATTGTGAAGTTTTCCCATGATTTCAGCGAGATTCCCAGTAAACTCTTTTTAACTTGCTACGGTGAAACTTCAAAGGATCTGGAAATATATTGTAAAATAGTGGAATATTTTTTCGTTTCCAGTTTTTATTAGTTTTATTGATTTTGAGATGGATCGCGTCCAAGTTTCCTCTCGCTAGTGGCAATTACTTTATGCAGCCTTTCCAGCGCGTCGTTTTTATGGACTCCTCGATCGATGATGACTATGAGTTCAATGCCTGATAGTCTGATTGCTTCAGACCCGTCCAAATCAGCCTTTTTAGAGTTTGGACACGGAATCCCCGCACACCAGCAGCACTCCCCCGGACTGTCTCATAACCACTACCCAGTTCATGGCTTGCACGCCGGCGGACACGCGCAGCACGAAAATCCCTTCTCTTCGACGGCGTCCTCCTACGGTCGTTCGCTGGGGTACCCCTACCCGAGCGCGGTAAGCACTCACCACCCGAGTGCTTACCTGTCCTACCAGCACAATAGCCACAGCAGCACTTTGGGGCACACGCGGATAGAAGATACAGGTATGTACTTACGTATCAGTTTGTGTATAAGTAATGTTTTATAGTTACTGTGACAGTTAATGTGTCAGGGTCGTTTCAAAATAAAGTGACTGAATTACAGCGGAGTTATACAATAATTGGAGAAATCCTGTGTCGCCCGCGTTATTTCTTGTTATTATTATTAACAATTATTATAAACAGTTATTATTAATAGGCCTGTTATTGACGCGGCACAAGACCTTACGTCCACACTTAAACACATTAAAAGAAATAAATGTGGGAAAAAAAATACGTGCTCACGCCCGTTTTTACTACATACGGAATATATGGCAAGATAAATAAGGATAAAATAGAACTGACGTAAAGCATCTAACACTAAGTGAAATAACCAGTTGTGCCGTTTAAATTGCATATTTAGTAAAATTTTGCCGAGTTCTACCCAGATATTGTTAATTTTTAAAGTCTTTCCCAAGAGCAGTTAGGAAATCAGATGTTAAATCCTACGTACAATCCTGTAGAGTCTAAGCCTATTAATTGTAACAATTTCATTGATGTCCGAAATTGATGATATTGCTGTGTGATACGTGAAATGTTACTACTTTTTAGATTAGTGTGAATTTGGAATTCTGCGTGTATTAAGACTGTTTAAGATATTCAGTATCCAGCAATAGCCAACGTTACAGCACTAGTCCATTATAATACCGAAAGTTTATGGTATAATACATTATAAATCGCTTTGTACGGCTTATCGTAAATGCTGGTTTAATATTAATATTTCAAATTTAATTTTAAACTTCATAAAATTAACCGTTAAATGTGTTGAATCATGCACTTGCTAAAAGAGAATTCGTAGTGAAGTTAACAGGCCTTATAAAAAATAACAAAACACTGTGTAGTGCTTTGTTTGAGACTTTATTATTATTATTATTATTATTATTATTATTGACGTTACGGTTGGTTGTCAAATTGCCAGAACCTAACACGACTTTCTAGCCCTTTCGCCAGAATTACCCTTATCGTCTTTAATTCTCTGGAAAACTTAGAACATTGATCCCCTGCCTCGAGAAGAATGCTTTCATTGTACGTCTTTTGCCCAGTTCCTGATGAACAATAGATGTTTGTTGGAGAATCGTATGTTCTGCTTTGATAAACATGTGCAATTGGGTGTTGCAAATACCAGGCTCAAATAAATGATAACACCTTAAGTGGAAATTAATATATAAATAAAACACACCATTTATTGCAGGTAATGAACATGAAAGTGAAAATGAATAATAGTATTATACCCGTAAGTCGACTTTTCACCGAGTAAGGCAACGCATTCAAGTTCAGTCTGAGTTTTAAAATCTCTTGGTGCTTTTGGTAGACTTGTGAATCGCCTTATCAAAATCAATAGGCCAAAAAGAGCGGGCAGCGGTTATATCATGTTTTAGATTAAGTGCATAACATAATTTGGCCTATTCAGGCTAATTTGTGGTTTGCAAGTCCAGCTAAACAAACTGTTTTGTTATGTACGGGGTACTACTAGAAATCGCATGGGAAAATAAATGCCACAAAACCAAAGTAATCCTATCGTGGAAACGACGACAGTTGGCTTATTTAAATTATAAAATTAAAAATATCTCCTTTAACTTTCCATCTCATAATTAATACGAATTTTATCCGGGAGTATTTACAAGCGACATCGGCCTTGGCCCTTTGTTTTAGTGCAAGACATCCTTCCATCCATCCATTTCCACAACTGTCCATATAGGCTATTTCACGACTGCGGCGAGCCAACTCCACTGAGCTTATTTGCAGCAGTGTGACAAAATATTCTTATTGAAGTATCACTATTCTAATAAATATCGTTTATAGTAATTCTTACTTATTTCCTTTTTTGAAGATCACGAGAAGCCAACCGTCATCGAAAACGGCGAAATTCGACTGAACGGCAAAGGCAAGAAGATCCGCAAACCCCGAACCATTTACTCCAGTCTACAACTGCAAGCACTGAACCAGCGGTTTCAGCAAACCCAGTACTTGGCCTTGCCCGAGCGCGCAGATTTGGCAGCTAAGCTGGGCCTGACTCAGACACAGGTAAAAATAAACATTTTAAATGTCAGCGGGATGTATCTCTGTTTTGGGAAAAATGCGGTCTTCTCTGTGTAGATTCTTGCAAATTAGGAAGGTCAGGGAAAAAAATACCGTAAGTTTTCGTATCATAAGAGTAACCTATGTTATTGCAGCTGAGTGGTATTGCGTTATAAAATGACTGTTTTTGATATAAATCCAATTTCCCTTCTGTAAAAAAGAAAGCTCATTACTCTGATTAGCTATTACTTTTCACTGTTAGATATATCAACGCCAGTATATGGCTGTAACGCTTCTCTGGCGTAAACTGGATAATATATTTACACTGTAAGAACTGTACAGTCATATTTAAAGCGTATGCTCTGTTCTAAAAAATATTACGGGGGGCGGGGTGGGTAAAACAAACATGGCTCCTGTTTGGTATATAAATAAACTCTACTGATTGGTTATCAAAATTTGAATCTATGTAATCTATTTCCTATCAGATTAGGTTATAAGTGACGTTGCTTGTGTTCTTTTTCTTTTTTAGGATCCACTGTGAATAGTAGAATAGCACCCTCATGTTAAAAGTAAACACTTGTTGTTGTGTTTTTTTTTGGGGGGGGGGGTGGACTATTATTATATGGTTATTTTGAATAGTTGTTGTGGTGTTTAAAAATAATATGATTTTTTCTTTATTTGTCGTTTATTTATGCGAGGAACACTGCAGGGTAGTAGATATCAGTAGCGTTTTTGGGGAAGCACAGACGGTGTGGTCTCCTGCACATTACAGGATTGTCATGTCCCACTGACCGTGTGATGCAGCTTCATAAATATTTGGTACACGATTCCTTGTGGCCTTGAAGGAGCCCAAGTGCTGCCTATAATACCACATTGCGTTACTGGTTTAGGTGTTCTGCTGAGATTATCCTCGAATTATTTCTTGGTAGCCACTCGCTTTCCTTGCGGATTGTTAAGGTAAACTTGTGAAGTGCTGGCTCTTGTTCCCTAAGCTTTTAAGCTGTATTTCGTTGGAATGTCCTTTTAAATGATTTAACCCCCCCTGCAGTGCAGAGAGTGCTCTTTCTCCTGAGTCGTCATCGAGAGCGAGCAGAAAGAACGGGCACGGGGATGCAAACGTGCACTAACATGCGTTATTTTTGTTAAAAGTTACATTGACCTAACAACTGCAATGGTTACCTGAGCAAAGTATCAACACTGAACAAATATAATGCCTAAGTAATAAGTTAATAAGAAGTGCCAGAAACAAACCTTACTATTTACATTGATTTGTTGGATGAGGTACAGTATAAACAGTGCAAACAAATGGGATTTGTTTACATGTGGAGATTGCATTGACATCTCAGAGTGAATAGTTTGAGAGAGGGAAACCTTGTCTTGGGAAGAAAACTGTTTACAGTCTATGGGAAGAATGTATTGCAGCTTGAACAATGTTGTGCTGAAGAGATCTCATTCCAAACGTATGTGAAAACTGTGAAAAGCATGTATAGTTAGTATGACATGTATCTGGTAGGAATTTGAAGGGAACTCATTTAGCTAAAGTAACTAGAATCTTTGCATAAATTATGTTGCGGGGGTGAAAAAAAACAGAATGAAAATCTCTTCTGTAATTCCAGATGCACACAATGCAGAGGAAGTAAGTGAGGATTATAGAAATGTCCTTAAGGATTCTGAGAAGATACTTTGGTCAGTCATAGTATAGGTTATCCTGCTAACTATCTTGTAGTGACAATACTTACAATTACTGAAGGGCATTTAAATGCTTTTTAAAGTAGTTGAGGTTACAGTATTTATGCTCTACACAGGCTGCTGTTCTGCTCTAAAAAGAACCCATTTTCAGGATCTCAATGGACAACACTGCAGTAATGTCTGAAATAAACACAGTTCTAATAGCTAAATACATATATAATGTGCAGCTATTTCTTTGAAGAGTGGGAAGATCTGTATGAAATGGTCAGGATTGTGTGGCATTCCTCATCATGATTGAAGCCTTGGTTTGTGTAAAGGATTTTGTTTTAATTCTCATATAATTGGCCCTGTGCTGAGGGTGAAAGCCACACTTAGGCTGTATTCTGTCCAATGAATCTCAAATGCATGGAAATCTGGTTTTGTGGTTATCCCAGTGCTCAGGCAAATTGCACTTTTAATTTTAGCATTAGAAACCTGGCTAATGATAATCATTTACCACATTTCCATAGTGTGCGCCTGTCTCTCTCATTGCCAAATGAGCCACAAAACAGCTTTAACACTTTCCATGCTATAAAGCATTTGGCATATGGCAGATGTTTAGAAGATGCTATTGTTTTTTTTTCTTTTTTTTCATGCAAGATATAAGTTCCGGAATCTGAACTCTTGAGACTACAGTGTAGATGAGACTTTTATAGACACTGATAGGCCTGGTCCCTTTCATTCTGCACCGTCTTAATTTCCAGGCATTGCCTCGGTTCTCTCTGTTGCCAAATGCCACCTCAGTCATCTTAGACGAAAACTAGCCGATGGCAAGGCCTCGTTCCCCGGCTGTCACGCACTTCAGTGATAACAGAGGGGTTAATGAAGAGGCAGTGGTGAGCAGATGCCCGGTGACACAGGTGACATGTACGGGCATCCGCCGCCAGTCGTCCTGTGAGCCTGCATTCACTGCCGGCAGCCTGTATGTGTGCTGGGTCCCTCTTTTTGGCTTCAGCCTCCTTCCCTCAGCCTAAACACAACCAGCATAATCCGCCCTGTGGCCGCCAGTGGACCACAGGTCCACTGGAACTGTCATTAATTTGACACTGCTCTGCTTCCTGATAATCCACAGTGCTTTAGTTAAGAATACAGGCTGGTTTCAAATGTTTTAAGTTACTTTTTTTAAGTGATTGAGTGGGATGATCAAGATTAGGAAATACACCAGATTAGGGCATGTAAATATTTTTTTTATTTCTAACTTGATATAGCACAGCAGTTTATAGGGTATATGTAACAGTTATCATATGTATGTGAAGTGCATAGGGTTTAAAAGGATTTATTACAGATTTCACAAAAGTTAAATCTTTCCTTGGTTTACATCCGACATCTACCAAGATCGTTTCCCCTTTGAATAAGAAATTAACAATATTTTTCTTTTCGTTTCTTACTCAGCTAATTACTTAATGTTTTGGTGATCTTGGAATAATCAAAAGCTGTTTCTTTTATTTTGAGCGTTTTGCTTTTCAATATGGCTTTAAATAGAATGTCATTGTTTTCATTGGAAAAACAACTTCACCTGAGCTCACAACTTTTATGGTAATTTGAATCAGATTTGTCTTCTAATAAGCCGAATACAGTGCTTCTGGTCTTGTTCTAAAGTTAACTTGAACCACACACTGGTTATCTCACCTTGATACCGGCCGACGACTAGCCGATCTCCCACATAATCTAGATGGCTTGCATATCCTTCAAACTTAGTTACCAAGCAACCTTGTTAAAATATAAACAGAAGCAACCCCAGCTGTGTTCGTAAGTATGTAAGTCTTTTGAATTTACATGGATCGAGTTCTCAGGCGACACTTATTTTGTGTTGCATTAGAGAGTCGACCTACAGTGGAACTAATAATACCTGGACCGGGGTGATTTCTTTGTGTTTTATTTTTCACCTGTGGGTGGTTTCCTGTCCCGAGCACATTGAATATTGAAGGCAAAATGCATATTCAGAATGCGTGCCATTGTGACTGGGTTCACAAAGCACTCAGTGTGCCATTTTATCACGGCGTACCCTCCTCTCCAGACACACGCCTGCCAGATCGCACGTACCATCGCGTCTTTTTCGAGGGCGTTCGAGCCCAGCTCCCCTCGCGGCAGAAATGATGGCGTTTTACGGCCAGATGCGCCGCGCAGATAGTAATATTTATCCTGGAGAGGTGAAGGTGCTGTTTGGCCATCTTTACCTTCTAACCTGCCGCATAGCTTAATGAGCCTCGTCCAGTGGGAAGGCAAGGAGATCCCAGCGATAAACAAGCACTGGCCCACAAATCAGAAGTGCAACTGGAGTTCTGTTGTTAACGCCGCCTATGGTACCTGGGCTAAAATATTTGTAGGCGTGCAGTAATTACACATGCAACACAGCAGCGTCATTGTCAAGACTCTGTACAGCTGTTCTAGTGAAACTTGGAATGAAATTAATATAACTCAATAACTGAAGAAATTATACATAATTTTTTTTTTATCTTATATGAGTCTGCTTAGCAATCATAAACCTCCTTGAGCATTGTTTTTTAATTGTTTAATATTATGCTCATGTCAATAAAAACAAGTCGATTAACTCTGTTTAGATGCCAGGAAAAAATGGGACAGAAATAAGCAATATGGCAAGCATTTTCCAGCTATTTGATCTATAAACACGGCTGAAGACGTATAAACAAGTGGCACACTGCAGATGCCTTGGCCTGAAATCTGCCCACACATGTCTCTTCGGCGCAGAAGGCATCCAAGCCACATGAAACCCCATGAGGTCGCC
Organism: Brevimyrus niger; assembly: GCA_015164015.2. Lineage (NCBI taxonomy): Eukaryota > Metazoa > Chordata > Actinopteri > Osteoglossiformes > Mormyridae > Brevimyrus > Brevimyrus niger. Next base: position 30,032,150 of record JAABNY020000095.1, on the reverse strand, counting down.
TGCAAATGGCACCGCTGTGACTCCAGGCTGCGCCATGCTGCAAGCGACGAGCTTCACCTCGGCTCCCCTAATGGCGCTCTGAGAGGCAGCTCTAAGCAGCATTTTCTTGACACCCTGTGGTTTTGCTCTGGTGAAAATGCATTGGTGGTTTGGGAATGTCAAAGTGGAATTATGGGTAACTTTGGCTTCATCTTAAATGAATGTTACATTTTTTTTTCACAGGAGAGCCATTCACCCACAGCCATTTGATTACAATTACAACTACAGTGCAGATACTTATAAAAAAACATATGGCAAGTGTGATTTTTATTGGAATTATTTGGTGTGCCCAGTTTGAAAAAAAGACTAATATAGAAATTTTCTGCTATTTCAGCTGTCCCCATCAATTCACCTAATTAAATATTCAATTAAATGCACCCTAACATCACTCCAGTGGATTGTTAATGTGCTGTATGCTGTGGTTTTTATAAATGACTTCAGCCCAATGATAAAATGTTTTTGTTTTTTTTTTTACTCCAGCTATTGTCCAGAAAAGAGTCATAAAAGCCAAATCAATCTAGCCCGCTGTCTCGTTTACAGAATGTCTCCTGGGAAAACATATTTTTACTATCTGCCTACAGTGATCCACATGTCAGTGACCCCACAATAGAAGTCAGAGAAGTCAATAGACATGTGGGCTGCTAATGAGAATGAGTGCTAGAAACTTCTGCCTTAGAGGACGTGTCCTTTAAAAAGATAAGAAGGGGCTCTTACTAGCTACTGTGGCTGTGGCAGGTTTGCTGTACGTGACACTCAACCTAACGCTACATTCTGATAGGCAATAACTGAATTCAGAATGTGTAACTTTGTAATTCATTGAACAATAATGAAAATGAAATATGGGGCACTTTTATTGTGACTATGTCTGGCATTGTGGGTAATCGTAGTTGTGCCTTAGCATTTCTGCTTTGTCTCCCTCTGTCTGTTAAAGGTTAAGATATGGTTCCAAAACAAGCGGTCCAAGTACAAGAAGATCATGAAGCACGGCTCGAACGGGCCAGAAGGAGAGCTCCTCCACACCACAAACCCCATGTCACCCTGCTCCCCTGGGCTGTGGGACGTGTCCATGGCGAGCAAAGGGGCCCCCACTCACTCCAGCAGCTACATGAACAATTTTGGACACTGGTACCCGACCCACCACCAGGACACAATTCCCAGACCTCAGATGATGTGATGCGTTTATCTGCATTGGCAAAGCTGCACATGAAGAATTCCATCCTTTCATTTCATCACATCTAAATGCGCCCCCACTCCTTTTTACTTAAGAATGGTTTTTAAAAGATATGTATATAAATTTTAATCTTTTTTGTCTTTTATAGTTGGAAGTGTGTCATGTCTTTAAAGGGACATGTTCCTATGAGACTTCTCTCGTGTTCGAATGCCTGTGTTTTGTTGCTGTTTGTATGAAATGTATAGTCATTTTTTTTGTCCTTAAAATGCCATGCAGAAATTAAACGACATAATTAGGTAGAAAGACAGGACTTGGAAGCCCTGGTATATGTTTACCTGCGTGGGATGGGATGATTTCGACCCTAGGGGGGGCTGATCATTTTTTCCGTAGATCAACGGAAAACGGGATCGTCCTTACCATGTGATATTCTAAAAAAATAACCATGATAACCAATCTGATAATAAAAGTACATTTATAACTTTAATTGTTTGTGTAATAATTATTTAAAGTGATATGAAAATTAACTGAGTTCATCACACCTTAGAGCAAAATCCAGTTTAAACCTAATTTTAGTTATATTTTGCATTATTTATTAAAATGATATTCATTCACATTTTTTTAAATTCTTTTAGCGATTTCAAGTTAAATCACCTTGCTGACTTTTTAAAAATGATTTGCCAGCTGTTTTGAATAGCACTGGTCGGTCAAGTTTATCTATAGTTTAACTGTGATTTAAAGTAAATGCAAATAGGATGAGATTCCATGCAGTAAAACGCCAAAACCAGGCAACATCGCGTCAGAGAGAGTAAATTGATCAGCACACAGGTGTTTCTCTACAAGACACAATGAATGCCCAACTCAAAATTTACTGAAACTAGGCAATAATTAAATTGGAACATAAAGAAAAAGACAATTATGGTAGATTCACATATTTCTATTCACAAGGGCTGAGAAACTATTGAAATGTTAGTGAGATAGCATCAGACTTGGCTTCTGAGGCGTGAAAAATATGTAGATATATAGTCTCGTTAATCTTAGTTGGGTAAACACTTAAAATCAATTATTCTTATATCTGTAAAAAAAAAAAGATAGATATCAATAATGTTGCAAAAAATCCATCTCCACGTATAACTGGAATTATTAATCGGTGTACATAAACTGGTTTACTTAACATCGAGGAAGCCGAGAACCCTTAATTAATGTTACAAGACGCGCCTGTAAATGCGTCAGGGCTTCTGGTGCTTGAAATAAAATTGAAACCAGCTTACTTTGTGTCAGTATATGCTCTTAACACTGAAAGAACTGATCTCACTTGAAGCGTTTTGCTTCAGTTATAAACGTCAAAGGTTAGGTGCAGTTGTTGCGATTTTGAAAAAATATACGATACTATCGGTTATGCTATGAAATACCGTTAATAATTAATTTTTAAATCACATTTAAAATTACATTAGTTTTCATCACAACACAACGTGTATAAAAGATGATCATGATTTAGAATAAGCATTAATGTCCTTTGTTACGACGTTAAAATGTCTGAGTCATACTGTATATTTACGCCATATATAGGCTGCAATGCCAGCCGCCAATTAAACTGTGAAAAATACCAAGTCCTTATGCATTTACATTGCAGACATTATGACAGTACAATTATTTACACATTCATCTATTATTATTGATCAAGGTATAATTAAAGACAACAATGATAATAATGTTCCACATAATAATTATTATATCCTAAAATAAGTACTACACTATCTTACACTTAATTGAGCAGTGAACTAATGCACAAGTCTAATGTCACATCATAAAGCTTATATGAATATTCTCATTATGTGGTCATTCTCACAAAGTGGCGATTAGATAACGGAGATGCAAAAGATGGACTTGCAGTTTCACGTCAGGTGCAGGGTAATGGGGGAGGGGAGGTCAAAGCTTTTAGCTGCGAAACATCTGGACACGCCGAAAGGATGCTATTTTAAGAATCTTCAATGTTTTATGAAATGGGTTCACCAATTAAGGTAATTTAGGACACAGCTTGTTCCTCTTGTTAAATACGGCTTTCATTCCAACAGTGTAATTACAAGTAATTTACAGCCAACAAAATGTATTTCTTAATGCTGTTTTGTTTCGAATGCAGACATGTCAAAGAGAATCCATTGCTTGATACCTGGGTTGGCCAGTAGAAGTGATTCTGTTGTATCAAATTACTAACAGTTTAATGCAAATAACGGCGAACGAGATCAAACTCGTGAAAATGTTGCCCGAACGTAAAGCTGCCACGTGTCACATTCCCGGTTATTGTTGATTAAAGTTGTATAGCGCTTGGGCTTTAAGTGGTAAAGTCTGATGTAGCAGTACGAACATGTGGCTAACAAACTACATTTCGTACATGATTTTAGCGCATTTAAAAAAAGATAAAAAAGCACGGGTTGTCAATGTGGTCTGTTAATAGGAAAACGGAAATTCTTTTAACGTAAGGCTGTCCTATAACTTTTTTCACGTTTATCTGCATGTGAACAGGACGAATGGAAACAGCATCAAATCGCTGGCGTTACATTATAACGGTGTTCGTGTTTAATTAGTATAAAATAAGTAACAAGCAAACAAACAAAAGTATCGGTAAATAAATATGTAGGCCTACGTATATCAGTCGTTAGGACTTTTCATTTCTATAAATGACATGACAAACTGAAAAGCCGTCACACTTGTATGTTTGTTGTTTACAAAAATAACCTTTAACAAAATTTAACATTAATTTTACGTTATATTCAGAATAGGACTAAAATACTAAGGATTTGGTTGAAATTATATTGATGAAATTACTCGTTTTGTAAAATTTTGTACAACGACCAAGGTACATAGCTGCTTTTATAATGAAATTATGCACGAATTACTGTTTTCCAAGAAACTGGCATATGACCTGATTTGCGAACTGTACAGAATAATTTGTTGAAAAAGAAAATAAACTATTTAAATTTGATTACTTTTGATTTATACTCGCAGTCGTTCCAGAAATTTAAATCAGCCCAGGAATGAATTACAATTTGATATACCTAACTAATCCCTATGATACCTCTATATACAAATGTACATATGCATACTATTATATATA
>JAABNY020000095.1:30007980-30026373 GCA_015164015.2 Brevimyrus niger | reverse complement strand
CGTTTCCCGCTCCCTGTGAAACGTGAAGGTTGAGGAAACTTCAAAGCCCATATAATCAAAAGAGGAAAGAATTTTCTTTTTATCACGAAGGTTTAAAAATACCGTTAGACAAACTGAGCAAGGATTTTAAAACAAATGCAGCGTCGCGGGGTCTGGAGCCTATTCAGTGAGCTACGGGCACAAGTTGGTACAGAAAATGGATGGATGATTTTAAAATTCAGTCGACTTTTCTGCAAAGTGGGGTAAAGCAGTGTGCTGGTGAGCCCAGTCGAGTACGAGTGACAAAAGAGAATCTAGAATTTTCCAAGCGGATCCAAAATCATGCATTTGTTGAGGCATTATAAGCGTATATGTGTATATGTGTGCGTGTTCAGTGGGCAACATTCCTCAGGTTGAACTGTCACTCGAGCTTCATGTTTTTCCGGTTTTAGATAGCTACATAGTACACAATTTAATCCCGCCCATTAGATTATTTTATCTTCTATAGCGGCGGGTACATTTTTTAAGCAGCGAAACAATACAGTGTACCTGAATATTTTTCCGCATAATATTCTATTACGACATATTACCCAACCAATGTAATACAAACTGTGTCTAGTTATGTGTATTGCATATTTTTTATTTACATTAAATTCACAATTGTGAACAGTTATCCCATGCCGTGTAAATGTGAAAATATAATTATTTTTTAGATCAGATTCTCATGACAGTGGAAATGTCAGGTATGAAACAAATGAACTATGAATTCACATGTTAAAATGGTTTAGTTCTTCCATGAAAGAAACAGACCAGGTCCACATATCTACTGAATTCCATCCCAGATTAAATAACATATCCTCCCTTCCATGTTTCTTAGTCTAGATATCTTCTCCATATCCTGTATGCATGAATATTTGTCCTATGATAACTCTTGACAGACATAACGAGAAGAAAACGTGCAAAATTTCTGGAGTGCTACCTGTATGCTTAGCCACAGGTGCACAGTGACTTACCTTGGTGGGTGGCAGTCTGGTACATTGCAGTGAAGGAAAGGTGAAGCCTGACACCTCTATGCATCGGTACGCCAAAGTTTTGTTGCTGCTGTGTAAATTCCTTGATAAAGGGACGGGGTGTTGATTAATTTGGCTACTCCCAGCCTTCTTTATATACCACCTCCCTTGTTGGGTTTGGAGCATCTACGGGCCTTGTTTACTTGAAGTCCAGGGAAGAGAAAAGAAGTGTTATTGAATGGAGTGGCAAGGCATCACAGTAAATTATAGGCAATTTCACATCTCAAGATTAGAATAATGGGAGCTCAATTAGGACAGGCAGTGCTGGGTCTTCTGAACAGGGCAATTACAGCAAAAAGGGGTTTGGGAAACTCGAGAGAGCGCCGGAGAGACAGAGCAAGATGGAGGTGGGGAGAAAGAACAGAGGGATGATGATGCAGATAAAACAAGCTGCTATTCCCAGTGTCGGGGCTCAGGCTTCTCTACCCGAGGTGTCTGATGAAATTTAATTACAGGATATCAATGAAGGTTCGATGGGGTGTTATTACACAAAATCCCAGCTGTCTTTTGAGGGCCAAGGAGCAATTGAATTCATTGTGATTAATGTTATTAGCATGAGTGCTCTGGTAACTAATGTAATTGTGAAGCACTTCCCTTTGGTGCATGTGTCTGTGATGACCGGGTTGAGTATGTGGTTCGTTTAACTTGCTGTCACAATGTGCCTATATGTATGATTAGCAGGAAGCCTTGGGTATTAATGTGCCCTTACTGTGACTTTCTGACAGCAGGACAATAGGGGTCAAGGGATTTGGAGGCAACAAAGACGTGGAGGAGATAACAGTGAGGTTGTCTCAAAGGCTACTGTTAATAGACAAATCGATCTAAAAATGTGTTGACTGTTACGTATACTCAATGTCAATGTCAAAGGCCATTTTGTACTGTGCGCCCCCCCCCCCTTACCAATCCAAGATGGAGTCTGGGGGTGAACCGGAGTTCATTGGCCTACAGCTGTCAGGGATGCGGCTTCTTTTTTGTTTTGAATTTTTTTTCCATCTAAATGACGGTAATGAGTGATCAGCGCATGGGGGTGGAATCAAATCACGCTCTGGCTTTGAACAAGTGCCTGGCAGCTGCTCGCTGTCTTCCCCTCCCGGCCCGTCGACTGCTTGACCCTCAGTTAAACCCTATTTCTGCTACCTCCCAAGTTCCACCAGCAACTCTCTCTTTTTTTAGGTCTCCCAATGAGTCACCAAGTCAGGGGCTCCGTCTCTTCTTCCAAGGCACATTTTTGTGCAGCTTCAGACGTCCTGCCATTTGGTATCACGTTCAAGTTCAACAGTTCATTCCCCGTGATTTAGCATAGTCACTAATGTGCTAAGTGGCTGTTCTGAGTCCACTGTAACCCCACTGGCCCACACACCCATCTGGTCCATAACCAGCAAGAGTTTCAAAGCTGCTTGTCCCTTGACTATAGTTGGGGGGAGGGGGGGGGGCTGTGGTGAGGGCCACACACAGTGGCAGGGGGTAAACATGAAACCGTGTGCACGAACCTTCGTACCGCGTACCCTGAGGTCAATGTGATAACCTGTTCCTCAGTTATTCCATTGATCTCAGTAGAGCGTGAAGCTCGTCAGTTACGTCATTTTGTGATGTTTTCTGAAGTGATGCTTGAAAAATAAAACGCAAAAACATTGCTGTGCTGAGTCGTTATGACAGCCTTTTTTCACATATGGATTTTTGAATACAATCTCAGGCCCCTCAGATGGTAGTATTTAAAATTAGGAACAACAGCATTTGAAATTCTTGGAAGTAGAAGAACGTCAGCCAAGAAAAATTACATTCTTTTTTACACTTGGAAGAAAGTCAGGAAGCCAGTCTAATTAGGGAAATTCAAAACAGAATCACAACATATGCCACATACAGGTAGCCGACAAGTACCAAAAATATGAGCATAGTGTCATTCCATTGACAGCGAAAATGCAATGCAGCACAGACTTAGGAAGTGTCTGGAAATGTTCTACAAGTATTTGAGACGAAATGAATATGATTGCCCGGGAGAGCAGTACGCAAAGCCCTACATCATTACATTTACCCCATAACTGAATAAATGAACCCAGGCTATTATGAATGAAATGAGTCCTTGTTTCCAGTTGGACAAAAGCTGTGACAAGTGCTTATGTTCGTGCATTGGGCCAGCAGGCTGTCAGTCAGCATTTCACAGTCCTCCACTCCCCAGAGGTCTGCTGCTTTCACTCCGCTGCTTTCACTCTGCTTTTTGCTTTAGCGACCAGCGCTAACACTTGTTTTGAGCCATTTGTGCATATTGACATAGATATAGCATTCGCCCCCGTCAAGATTGCTTCTCGCTGTTGTTGCTGACACAGGACACTCACAGCCCACAGTGAGTCATGGGTACAGCTTGTTTGCCCTTTCTGTCCTGTCTCAGATCAATCATGCCATTGCTCATTTTACAGACACACACACACACACACAAAGGTTTGCAATTTTATCTTTGTGGAGACTCTATTAATTTTATTTAAGGTTTTTGATCGTAGTCACATTTTTTTTTATTATTATTTCATAAAATTGAGTTTCCCCTTGTGGTGACTGAAAAAATGGTCACACAACGTAACAATAACATGTCTTTATCACATTGTGGGGACATTTGATCACATTCCTCTATTTTTTTCCCCAAGGGTTACATCACATCACCTTCTAAGGCCATGTTATGAGCTATCCTGTTTGTAGCACTGTTTACTGAAGCACAAGCCTTTTTCTAAATTCACCAGATCATTGCCTAGCTTCTTGCCTAGGATTTTAACCAAGCAACTATCTACTATATAATGGGTTTATTAAATATATGGAAGTGTTCATTTACATGTAACTATATTTTGAATAAATTTTTTACGGTTCTCATTCTTGTACCCATGGAGTCTGGGGTGGTATTGGGGGTCAATGTAATGAAGCATCTTAATAATTTTCCTGTAGTAATTTAGACACATGACAATAAAAAAGGCACTTATGGTCTACATATGTTAAAATGTGCTGGCTGATTGATATCTATACTAATGATGTTTAACCACTCTGCCACACTCTACACCCACTAAGTGTTCATTTTCTCTAAATAAAAACAGTATTTAAGCTTCCTTCACATAGCACCACTCCTCTTTATCAATGATGAAGTCACAAGATACCTATTTCACTAATCACTGAATAACACTGCAATACATACACATATAGATAATTCATACATACAGACGTGCATGCATACATAATGCATACATACAGGGCTGCATGCATGCATGCATACATACATACAGCTTCCATCCGCTTATCCGGGACAAGGCTACGGGTGGGTGGAGCCGGAGCACAGGCCCCACTGTGGGGGTGCACTCTGGATACTAGTGCATAGTGCTGAGGCAGTTACACACAAAAGTAACCCATTACAGACAGAGGTAGAAAGTTCGGGTCCACAAAGTACCAAATCCAGACCATGGTTTTGTTTCAACCAACCAGTCGAGTACTGCATGACCATAACTGTTATTACTCAACTGCCTGGTTGAAACAAAACCATGGAGACGTGATGGACTGGCATCCTGTCCAGGGTGTCCCCTGCCTTGTGCCCTTTGCTTTTCGTGATAAATTTCCAGAACTCAATACTTTGTAAAAATTTGATAAATTGGCAAAATCAGTCAAAATATACCAAACCGTGTTCCTCTTCATGTGTAATAATTTTGCATTTGTATTGTTATATGTTTTTGCATGCAAGTCTACCTCCATATCCCCCTTGACCCTCTAATGATAAGCAGTTGGAACCTGACTGAAGGGGAGCATGGATAGGTCTACATCAATCTGCCGGGTGTAACTTGTAAAATGTTATTCTTTAATTTAAATGAAGTTGAAATGCACACAATAATGATTTCTTTTGTTTTGTTTCTTCGAACTGTCACTTCCAAAAGACACTGAGGAATTCCCCTTCAGTAGCCCAAAGGCACGGCAGCGGCTGTCAGGCAAGGCGTCTCAGCTGCTCTCTCGCTTTGCTTTGGTAGCTGAACCACTGGAAAGAACAAGCAGACAAGCCACACGGACACTCTATTAGCCGCTACGTTGATGTTTTTCGGTTCTAAGTCATTTACTAGAAAACACCAAGCATTCTAATTGGACTGTCTTTCAACATGCATAAAGACCTGAGAGTAGTTGTCATGTTGTCAGTTCTGATTACATGTGCTTAGAAGACAAATCTCACAAAGATCTAATCATAGATAATAATATAATATATAAATCATTTAAGCTTATAAGTGTAGGTTATCTGTGTAATGCTTATCTGTGTAATATCTGTAAACACATCTATTCTGTTAACTGTATGGAAATTGCTAGGTTTACTTTTGGTGGTTTGGGAAAGGAGTCTCTTGAAAGAAATGAATTGTCTTAACTTGTGAGCTATAATTCTTGGAACTTTTGGATGGACATCGAAAGTACTGTTGGGCAAACACTGTGGTACTTATGATAGCTGACTGCTGTGAATTGAAAACACAGACGACAAACATTGTTTTCTGAAAATCTTGAGAAGGAGATTCTCACCAGGCTTCTGCTCTGCTTGCCTTCATAGACCCACGGGAACAGCGATGAGCATAGCTTCCCATACGGCAATGCTGGCCCTCTTCCATAACACTTCTACTCACCACAGCACGGTGCACGGAATGCTTGGGGCATAGAGCATTAATGATCCAGAGAACCACAAGCATGTTAATATGCATGACCAAGTTGTTTTATGTGATATAATAACCAATAGGTTGAAAAAGAGAAAGTTCTGAAGAAAATCCATGCAAACAAAATGAAACATAATCAAATGTGCAAAAAATGAATCATGTTTTTCATGCATCTCTTCTGACCCATGGGTCTCTTCCTGGCTGCACTGGTCATACTGTATTTCCATTATTTACACTGGGAAGCTTAACTTGAACCTGTCACTGAATTATCAGATCAGCAGAATGTTTAGGTTCATTGTTCAGTGCTGTGTCCATCATCCGATATACAGCATACTCAATTATATAAGGTTTTTTTTTTAGATCTATCATGCACTACAATGATAAACACAATACATATGCATGGAAAAAACTTTATTTAAAGCTATTAAAGGTTTATAATGGCTGTGCCCCATTGCCTGCATTCTGCCATTGGTAATATACATACTGATGCACCCACTTTACAGCTACTCAGCCACAGGAGTGTTAAATCAGCCATGAGTGGTCAATACTTGCATTTCACATTGATATCATATACATAATTTCTGACTGGCTTGCCATTTCCCATTTCTCTCTTTGCTGAGTAATAATAATAATAATACATTTAAATAATACAGCGCTTTTACAAGAACTCAAAGTCGCCTAACAGATTACAGAAATACACATTATGCATAAGGAAAGAGCCAGTAGAGGAAGATCTAAGATCTAAGGGGAGGCTGGTAGGGTAGAAGCAAAACATTAAGATATGGGGGACCTTGATTAATAAGAGCTTTAAATGTTAGAAACAGCATTTTGAACACAATTTTTTATCCCACGCCTAAATATCCACATTTTTTGTAACAAAACAATTATTCTCAGTTGATGTCTTGTAATAATCTATCATATATATAATTTTTTTAATATATAGTCTTAAGAAATCCAATGACATTCGTGTTTGCATTAGACACTGAATTTACGGTAAAAAATGTTTTTACTCACATCATTTTAGTACCTCCTAGAAGGGAATGCAAAAATACTAAGCAGTTTTTGTCAGTCTGAGCGGTTTATGGTCTCTGCCAATGATCTGCTTGTATACTTTACGGCTCAGGTAAAAGTTATTTTTCTGGGGATTTCTTAAAATATTGTCTTCAATATGTTTCACTACTTTTTTCCAGTTCAGTCCCTATTGCTGTGCGCGCGAAAAGAGCGCTTGATATCTAATATTTCACGATTGCCTGATTAAATATTTAAATACCTTTCATTGAACTACACTAGCACTAGATTGTGCTGCGCGACAAGATATGTAATAGGCCTATAATATGTGGAAACATTTCACAATTCATATTATATTAAAACTTCGTAATGATTGTTTGTAAACTACGCATTTTTACTTTTTATTAAAAAATGAAACACATAGTAAATAGAATCTGTCAGTCTCACAAAAATAAAATAACATATTTAATCAAATTACAAAACATTACAACAGGTCTTGATAACGCAGAAGTGAATGTGCTAGATTACCACACAATGATCAGCGATCATGAAGAAATACTTTTACCTTTTAGGTTACATTCCTCCTCTTAACACTGTAGTCAGTCAAAACAAAATGAACTTTGATATGATCCTATGTATTCTTAATTAAAGGTAAATGGAGTTGTGTGTTTCAAGTTATTGCGGTAAGAAACACCGTTTAGCGCCCTCTGTCGTCATTGTTAAATGCACAATGTTGACGTATTCGAATCGCAACATATCGCAGCCGCCAGATCATTTCATTGACTGCAGATATGCTTTCTTCTGTGCTATAATGTATTTTGCTTGTTGCCCCAAAATTCGTTGCTGTTGCTATAATAATAATAATAATAATAATATTGTTATTATTATTATTATTATTGTTGTTGTTGTTGTTGTTATTATTATTATTATTATTATTGGGGTCATAGGATCAGATTGGGATTGGTTGTAATTATTTATTATTTTCTTTTCTAGTCTTAATTACTAATCGTTGGGGGTCCATCTGCTGATTCAAACCTTGTTATTAGCGGTTTGTGTATTAGCGGTTTGCCTGTGACTTAAACGAGACACTTATGACAATATGGCTTCTGCGGTTCATTCCTAATGGCCTTGCTTCCGAACCATATATTTTTAACAGATGAGGAGAAATTGCTTAATAAGAATTAAAGCAAAAACGAACGGGACTGAAAAAAATCATAAAATGAGAAACATGGGACCAAGGACAGTTGCGGTTTCCGCGAACTTGCTTGCGGTAATGTTTTTTGATCGTGGTATAAAATAGTTATTGCGAGGGGAAGTCTGAATAAATTATTTTCACCAAGACAATACAAAAGCATGCATTAATGTGTAACTGTTTAAGTATATTCCTCTATAAAGTTGGCGCTATTGCTTCAATAGTCATGACTGTTGACAGATAGTAATTACTTCAAAATATGCTGTAATTGTCTCAGACCTCATAGATGGCTATCTCGGCAAATACAAATGATATGCCTAGTAATCTGTGATCGTAATCGTACGACACTGTGCTAAGTCAAGATAACATTCGATGCCAATAATTTCTATTTTTTGCTGTAGTGCCTTAGTTAACTATAGCTCATGTGAGAAAACATTTTGAAGTATGTGGATTAAACACACACACACACACACACACACACACACATACACACACACACACAAACATGTACTTGCCTATACGTTATAAATTTAAACGATAGGCCTATACACTTTCATGACTGTTTTATTTGATCAACACAGCATAGTTATAAAGGGGAACTGGCGTTAGGATTCAACAGGAATGAACTGTATTAATTTGATAAAGAACATTGCAACATTGTTTTGCGAAAAAAACACTGTTCCGCGAATAAGGAAGCTACTGAACATAATGAGAAATTACGGGAAGGGTGGCCCTCTGTTTAATAAATACGAACTATCGGGAATGGAAATATAAAGCGTTGGTGAATGTTTGCTGAAAACGATATTACGATTTATACCCCGCGGTCCTGACCAGAAGGAACGTTTAGATGATGGATGGATTGATGCATGCATGCATAGGTCATAGGTCAATTTTAGTAAGTAATACTGAAAACCTCAGATAGGAACCTAAATAGGAATAGGTCTTTTTATGTTTTTGCGGTTATTAAACCGGTTCTTGTTGCTCTGGGGTATATGAATGTTTGCAGTAACTAGGAAATGTGGTGATTTGTAATGCAGAAAACGTGACCAATGGTATTTACCAAAAACACAGGAATGCTTATTAGTTACTGTACATCCAAAGTAATATTGTCACCGTTAAGAATTTGCATGAACATGAGCACCATTGCGAGTCTCACTTAATAATATCAGCTATTAAAACATATTTGCTGTTGTTAATTGAAATACATCATATGTTTTCCCACACTGCCATTTTTTATCTGTTTTTTTAAATACATAACACCTACATAAGTTTTCAATTGCAAGACATGTGAAACAAAATGTACCTAACGTGAGATATGTATAAAGTAAAAAATAGAATGATGCACAAATAGTAGAACTGAAGCTGTGTTTGTTTATTATTAATATTTATATGAATGCTAAATTGGTGATATAATGCTTGCGAGGTGTCCGTAAACGTTAACTTGTTTATACTAAATGATCCCAACCGTGCGTGTAAATCGTAAATTATGGGGGAGATGGGGGTTGCAACCACCCCCCCACCAGTAATGAAAAACAGCCAATACAACCCCCTGGACCACCTTAAATTGGTGGAGACCTCAACCTCCATTGCACAACCCAAAGTCATACCCTTGATATTCCCAGCACCTGCCCGCGCCGGTACACTTAGGTGTTTGGGCTAATGAACATTTCGACCGTATTTAGTCCTATACAGAACGAGCCCGACTTCGACGCGGACTCTCCGTCCTGCCATTTATTTATTGCCGCTTCTATTGTTTGAAAAATTCTAAATTTTTATCTATTATTTCATCTAAATTTGACAATTCAGCTATTTGCTGTTCATATGTGATTACTCAATCATATTGAATACGTGGAAAAGGATCAACTACATGAGAGCAGGGGCATCGGATGCGGCCGCTTGCTGGGCCCCGTGTGCTCACAGCATTTTCCAGTAGCAGTCAGATGTGATGCTAATAAGCCACAACTTTTGAACGCAACTGAGGATCCAAGCTTGCCTCGCGATGCCGTTCTAATCGCAGTACGCCCAACAGAATCAAGAGACAACTTAAAGTGAAAACTCAAGATCGGAGGCGTACTGTAATGAACAAGATAAGCTAAGAGCTGTGACTACAGAGAGGTTTGAAGCAGGATGTGCCAATTAACTGCTTTTTTTGTAAATGCTTGATACTTTATATACATTTATCTATTATGTTCTTGCTGTTTCACAAGTCAGCATCCGGAAAAATTATTCAGTTGAAATATTGCAAGATGCTACGGAAATAACATTACTATTGCCTAAGATGTCGGAAAAGAAGGAGGGGCTTTAAGTAACTTAAGGATTGTTTAAGAACTATTGGTGAGGTATCCCTTACACTCTGGAAGGAGGGAGGATTGTACGAATAGCAGGAAAATCATACTTTTAATACTGAAACCAGTCAAGGTTACTGAGAAACTTTGTTTCTCAGCCCTGCAGGCTGTCTCATTTGCTTTGATTGCAGGTGACGTTAAAAAAATCCCGAGATGTCTTAGGGAACGTATGTTCATCCGTATACATGTAAAGCAATTGCCTTTGGTTGTGCTGACCAGTGGCAGACATATGCTGCACTGTTGTTCTTCTATAGGGGTCAATGAAGCATGCCTGACAATTGGTAACACCGGATTTACGGGACTGAATTAGCTAGGCTTGTCATTCTCACTAAAAGGGGTATACAGTACACACACGTCTATTCATGCTGGAAATAAATTGTGGAAAGTATTTATGTTTCAAAGCCAGACAATGTGACAAAGGGTAATTCACTGGTTATATTCCCGTTCACCGGTCCTGTTCTCAGTGTTCAATTTCCATTGTACTTACACGGCTCACATATAAAGACCCCACCTCCCCAGAGGGCAATCCAGAATCCGAATGGGTTCGGCACAGAAATGGTTAAATGACTTGACTGTCAGCTTGAGAATTGCACCATTTTCTCTTGCCCCCAACCCCTGCAGTCTTCGTGCTCTTGTTTTGGTATGTGTACTTGCAGCATGCACGTGTCCCGGGGCTAAAGAACTACTCAAGCAGTCTTTTCTCTCAGTCTGTTTGTCTCTACCCCGCTCCCTCTCCCTCTCTTTTTCTCTCTGCTGTATTCTTTCTTTTTTATCTGGCAACAGAATACTAATAAAATCCGGTGTCTCCAGCATGTCTGCTTGCTTGTCGCCTCCTACAGCTTCTTTGCACGCAGCCCTAAAACCATACTGGGTTTGGTTCTTACTGCTCAGGCGGGCTGAGAGGACTACAGGCAAGCTTCTTGTCCAGACTTAACACTTTCATTACACCACGCAGAGTTAAAGCCGGCTCTTGGATCTAGGCATTATTTGTAATTGTCTTAAATACATATTACAAGTTGCATTATTCGGCACAGATTGTCCTGCTCCTTGGAACCCAAATTTCGTAGAATAATTAAAGGAAAACAGAGCAATTGTGCACCCAGAAGATGCTGGAAACAATTGCGATGGAATAAATATGTTGTGCTCGTGTACTTCTAATGTGTGCGTTAGTGCAAGCAAAGTTGATTGTTTGAGCCGTATATGACTTAAAATATTTCATGCTTTATATTGTAAGTACTTAAAAGTAAAAGCGGTGATGTTACTGAGTGTGAAATGGTGAAACGGGAAAACAGCTTCTGTACGGTGGTCCAAATGATTTGAAAAACAAGCAAATTTTGAATATGTTTAAATATGCATAGGGTTAAATTCTAAATCATTTTATTTAATCTCATAGAATAACAATAACAATAACAATAGTTACATGAAATAATTAAATGACTTTTTTAAATTTTCGGCACCACAGTGCGGTCTTGTATTTCAAACTGAATTATGGTTTAGTGGTTCTATTTTTATATATGTATATAAACAAAGACCTATGTACAGTTTTAGACATTTTATTGTACAAAATATATAAATAACAACCTGAGTCTTTAAAGCATGTCATGAATCTAATGCACATTTACGGCTTAAATGTAGGTCAGATTTATTGTTTGGGTTTTAAACAAAATGCGCCTTCTTTAGAAGGAAAAAATAAACAGCGAAACATAAAACATCATTAATAATTTAAAACCCACTCCATACCTTTTTAAAATGTTACAAGTGAGAAAGTGAATTGAATATACGCATGTTATGTGCTCTTGAATACAGATTGATGTTTAGATTGTTAAATAATACAGTGATGGGTTTCCCTGACATTTGATTTTCAAGCGTTCAATTAAAAGCAAGGGCACATAATAATAATAATAATAATAATAATAATAATAATAATAATAATAATAATAATAAATTCTTGCACTATGGGTACCCCCCGATGTCAGCTTATTTTTGGACTACGTGTATTGATAAACTCAGTTGCATTTAAAAGTCTTTCGCTTTTCAGAGAACACACCAGTCCATATTAGTACACCGCACCAACGCTCTGCGGCGGTGGCGTATGATGAACAGAACCCGGGTGCTGTAAATGCGATCCTTGCTGATACCAATGATTGCTGTAATCTTCCATATAAGAGGGCGAAGAGCTGAGCGGAGGCTGCGCAAGTGGTCCCCTGCTGGTAGAGTTGGTGTGAGAGTTACTGTCCCAAACGGCCGGCGATGGTGGCGAGTTACAGGCCATAGAGTCACTGGCATTGGGGCTGTGCTCAAGTGGAACCTCTCCGTTTTTGTAAAGCTTCTTGAACTTGGACCGTCGATTCTGAAACCAGATTTTGACCTGTTGATGAAAGAAGAAACAAAATACAAATTTGATTTATAAATCCATGCTTATGTTTAATACTGAAATTGTTATACATGTTCACGAATTTCAGCTTAGTCGGCTATTTAATTTAACCTCGATCACGTCATTCGAATTTGTATTCAATACCGTAAAACGCTTCTGCATCATACCCAGAGGGATGAAACCAAGCCATTGATGCATAAACCATTACGATTAGTATAAAACAGCAATTACCAGTTACTTCACATTAATAAGGCGATGTGACAGATTGTTGACAGTGTTGCTTAAATCAATGCACAGTGCATATTGTGGTCTTGTTTTAAACAGCTGTTACTCTAAAGCTTGTCGTCTTCCTTCAATTTACATGTTTGTCTTAATTTTAGTAATTGAGGGCACAGACACTGTTATTTTTAATAAATTGTATAGCCTAACGTAAGAATGGTTTATATTTTGCTCTTTTGTATGTGTTAGTAGACCTATAACAAAAAGGCATTCCACACATTTATACGTATAAATATAATTTTAAGTATTAAGTATAATTTAAAATCAAATTAATGAATTGCGGAGTCTATTTTTGTTAGGCTACAATAAACTACGGGTTTGTTACTGTACACAGATAGGCTAGGTGAAATTGCTTCAAGTCCAAGTAGGCAGATTCTTGAACGTTATTTGGCGGTTAAAACCGCCAACTACAAAAATGCAATGGCGTTAAATAAAAATTAAACACGCCTTCTCCTTATAATTCATTCAATAAATGCACAAGACACATATTTGGCGTGCATTCGTTGAACCCCTCAAATCGCATTTCTGCGAATTTCAGTGAGATTACTTGCGGAGTTTAAGTGGTTTGAATGGCTTATTTTTATTATTGAAGTATAGCATTTTGCAGCGTCACGTAGGCCTGCTAACGTCTGAGTTTACCTGCGTCTGCGTCAGTCCCAGCTGAGCCGCGAGCTCCGCTCTCTCGGGTAGCGCGAGGTATTGCGCCTTTTGAAACCTTCGCTGGAGAGCCGCAAGTTGGTAGCTGGAGTAAATGGTGCGAGGCTTGCGGATCTTCTTCGGTTTTCCGTTGACCATTCGGACCTCGGGCTCAGGTTCTTCTTTAACTGAAAAAGTATCTGACATTAGAGTGCTTAAATATATACGCATGTTTCTTATGGGTGCACGCTGGTTTTTAGCCATTAGTCTATTTTATGTGCCTGAGCAGGTACACATGCAGATATTTAACGTTAACATTTATCGGACATTTATCTAGTACTGAACTGATCTGTAAAGTACCTTTTGAAAATTGTTCTATGTATACTAATGTTGTCGTCGCCAAAGCAGTTTTATTTGTAATTTTCGGTTGTGTTTATGAAAATCAAATAGGCGTCGTGCATTTTTGCATTGAAGCTGAGCTTAAAAAACCAAAATGCCACGACGGACCTTCGGCGATTGCGTTAATTTTACGTATCATGAATGCTTCGGGGTGCAGTCTTAATCGATCATTTTTGGCCTGTTTTTAGCATAATAATTAGAAGATGCTTTAGCAAAACCACATGAAACTGAAACCATAATAATTAAATAATGATTTTTGTTACAGCACGTATCAGAACATACTATAAAATTTACCGCAGATGAAACCTGAGATCACTGCAAAGTTTATCCCTGACTCCACGTAACCGCAAATATAACAGCAGAGTACGATCATGCTCAGTGAATTACTCTGCGTGTTTGCGATTTCATAATAGTAAAATAGACATTCTTAAAAATTAAGATGGACGGCTTAATTTTATGCATACCTGAACGAGAAGCCTTGTTTATTGACAGTTAAACAACTACAGCTGCAGCTTTATAGACATTTTTCGGTTAATTGCGCAGCAGTGAGCAACTGGGAATAGTTGGCCTATAATATTTCTTAGCATGTTTGCTGTAAATAACAGTACCAAATAGTCTCATATAATCAAGATATCTCTGAGATTGTTCGTATGTGGTTGGCATTTTTTTATTTCAAAAGCAAACAAATAATAAACTGAAATGTAACTGCATTTCAGAGTTATTCCGACGCAAATATTGTAAATAAATGCTCAAATGAGAAGATCCACCGCAAGTTTTAAAATTATGTTTATCTTCGGTGATGTCCCCGGTGCCTTACGGTACTTGTATGTCTGAATCTTTTATAGAAGCTGTATTTTCCTTAGCATAAGGCTTAACAGAAAGTATGTTCTTCGCCACTGTAAATGATATAAAGGAACTTAAGTAATATGCATTTCTTACTTTGAATCAACCTAGTCGTGAGTTGACACATTTTATTGGTTAATTCAGACAATGTTTTAAGTTTACCCATGATTAACTGTAAAAAGGCGCCGAAATCGATTCAATACATGCTGTTGGTGAAGGAGTTATACTTGGTCATTATGTTACAAATGTTGAAATGTTTTAAGTAGCTACTGCAGCATTGCAAACAGGTAGATCGTCAGCCCGTACTGGATATACGGTTATAGAAAATGGATAGAAGAATGGATGGTTTGAATATAACGAAGCGGATTCATTGATCGCTCTGCAGAAATAAGTATATAGATTTTTAATCATGGAGTAGAACTAATGCATTTCAGAGAAGTCCATACGGCTACGGCGTCCGAGGCTTTGTATCTTACCTATATCCTGTGGCGGCGTCTGCAGCTCCCTGTTATAGTGTCCGTATTGCCGGTAGGAATTCGAGTATGGGTATTCGGATTTGGTGGGGTACGCTCCTGCACCCCCCATTCCGTTTAGATTAAATTGGTGATAGTATGGGTTCATAGGCTGCGAATACGACTGAGTCTGGTAATACTCGTGTTGGCTGTGTGTTGTCTGTCCATTGTAGTAACCCATGTCTGTCGCCGAGGACTCGGGCAGCGTTGGAGAATCTTTGGATGCTGGATGGCAGCTCATAGAACCTGGAAGATCTGTTAAAATGCTGGTGATCTTCTTCTCAAAAGTTGGTCCGCTCATTATGCGTCACCTCCCCTGGAAGCAGAACGTCCAAGTCGCCGTGGAAATCGTGTGAAAGATAAATAAAAAGTATATGCAGACGGAGTGTAGCACAAATCCTTAGAGTATCTCTTCTCGTCGAATTCTCTCGGCAGTACTGCACACACTATCGCAGCACCCAACCCAGTTAAACTCTTAATTATAGAGCAATGGGGTGGATTCTCTGTTCCTATTGGCTCAAGACAACCTTTTTTTCGAAGTTACCCCAAAGGCAAAACAGAACTCTCCTCGTCTCTCCTCCCCTCCTCAGAGCGTCCACACACCGACATTTCTTGAACAAAACTTAGTGGAAATATGACATGTTCGCGTTTACCACTTACCTCTATATTTGACGGCTCGTTTGAACAATTTCCCCAGTAGATATTCTACCGAGATTTGCATTCGGTCAGTAGGTTTAACCTAGACAAAAAAATTACAAGAAATTATTTGTTTCACATCAGGAATAAACTCGAACAGTTCATACCATCACTGATCGCTAGCGGAAATCAAGTGGAAACTTGCACGTAAATATTTGTAAAGCATTTCATTAAACCGAATGTAAAATGATTACGTAATATTACAAATACATAAAGTTATAATTACTGAGCATGAGATAAAATACACCAAATGTTTGTTTTCAGTTCCAAAGTAAACACAAAGATTTAGGCCAAAAACTTAGGTCAAAATCTATATCGGTCCAGCTACCATGGATTTTCAAGGGACACCCAGTTACCGCACGCGTATTTTGATGCAGAATCCATTCGGGCAGTGGGTGAAAGAGATTGATTTGATAAAATCATTTCAAACATCGCCTTCGGGGATTCTTTTGTGTCTTGTCTTCACAGTGACTGCTAGGCGTGGTAGTTTTTTTTAACTGAAGTCATTGACTAAGCAAAGAGTCAACATTAAAATGATAATTTGAGTTTTGTTTTTTCAAAGATTACGATTGCAGCCAAAATCGTATTTATTTGTTTTAAATCGACTGCACAGTAATAATTGTAATAATTGGGCATCAACGTTCATTATTTTTCATATGTTCAAATACCTCTACATAGTATTGTTTGGACACACTTTTTTATATAAATTGGCACATATTTTCTCTTCTCAAGCTTACTGACTATCGTAAAGTACTTCATATCGCATTGCATTTTTCAGTTAAGCACGAAAAAGTGTAAGTAAATGGTACATAAAACCGGCGCTCATAGACGCCTTGGCGTAGACTGATAACGCGTATATAGCTAAGTACTTTTTGCATAGAAATTACATAACCACGGCACATTTCTCTCAAAAGCAGTCAGTTAAGCAGCTCAATGATTCTTCAGCGGTCACTCACTGAGATCCTCTGCGGTTTTGTGACTTAAAGTAAAGGAAGACTAGCGCACACGTTAATACCGTATTATGATGAGTTGGTGGGGTACGGGTTATTTTCTATTGGAAACATTATGAGTAAAAAGGTTCAGATATACTTCCCTGCCGACTAAAAGCAAATATATATGCCAGGGAGCAGTAAAACTCAATTCGGAAAGCGAACATAAGCATTACATAAACCATGGTATAACAGCGACCCCTTGTGTCACAGAGAGAAAGATCGAAGAACGAATCTAACTCATGTTCTTTATTCGTATATCCAAAGTTATCAGGAAAAAAATTGATTATCATTGGCATAGGCCTACAGTAATTTTAAGCATTACTCAGTGTATGTTCCAAATTATTAAAGTGTACAGCCAGAGAAGAGTAAAAGAAAAAGGATTTACGATTTTGCAGTGTGATGTTTTGCTGCCACCATGTGGTAGAGGCTACTCAGCTGCATTTACAGTTTTTCCCAATCGTTTTAATGCGTGTCTCGATACCATGTCCACTTTTTCACAACACTTAACATATGCACCATACCATTGGACCATGTGAGCTAAACTATGTATACATTTGCATTGCTTTGAGACAATGTGCATTCAATCACCACGTCCCCCAAATTTCATGAATACTTCTCTTAGTAAGTGTTCACCACCAGCAAAACTTTGTACAACCACAGCCGATTTTTCAGATGTTTAGATAATCTGTTCAAAACAGTTAACTTTCCAGTCAAAACCTATTGAAATTTAGAGCACTCTAAATTGAAATATGCTGCATTTTGACAGACAAAGGATACTATGCACTTGCACTAACAGAAATAATTATGCTTTTAGCCGGAATTTTATAATTTTGTTTTTGTTTGCTGGTTCATTACCATCTACTCCATCTATACAAATGAGGTCATGGAGTGTCCCTTTCGTTTTTGTAAGGCAACACAATGTAAGCTGTGCAAACACAGTGGGTATGGCAACACATATATTAAAGTAAATCATTCACATTTATACATTTAGTAGACACTTTTATCAAAAGCATCTTATAATGTAGTATGGTAAATACAGGGACTGTCCCCCTGGAGCAAGTTGGGGTCAAGCGTCTTGCTCAGGAGCACAATGGTGGCACCTCCTGGGGTTTAATTCACAATCTTCCAGTGTTCCTACAGTAATAGGAGCCCAGCTCCCTAACCACTAGACCACCACCATCCCCCTAGATCAGGGATCTCCAAGTCAGGTCCTGGAGAGCTACTGTCCAGTAAGTTTTCTATCCTACCTGGCTTCTGATGAGCCACACCAGTTCCTGGTATTTCTTTGAGTATAGGTGTGACTCATCAGAAGCCAGGTAGGATAGAAAACCTATTGGACAGTATCTCTCCAGGACCGGAGTTGGAGACCCCTGCCCTAGATCACCCCAAGCATTTTACAATGGTTGAAGCTGGAAAGCT